>OX344817.1:15581847-16174347 GCA_947034925.1 Eudemis profundana | reverse complement strand
GCACCAGTCCCGGTCCCTCCCTCGCCGCCACGGGAGGACAAACGCCCCTGCCCCGTGACCACGTGTAGTGGGGATGGTATCCGGGAAAACGTCCCTTCAACCAAACCACCACTACACCCCCATCCCTTATCAGCAGTGAACTCTGCTATTGCAGAGGACACGCCGAGGGACCGTCAGGGTGGAAGGGTTAGCCTCCGGGACCGGATCATAGGCCCTCTGCCTACCGCATCCCTGGCCAACCGAAAGTAAGGCCAAGGGCTAGCAAAGTCAACGCAACGCGTCGACAGTTCTAACCCTTGCCCAGCCCAGATGCTGCCCATTAGCAGCCAATGTCTTGGTCTAGACGAGAGGGGTACCCATTACACAAGACATCGGGAGCAATCGGCAACACCTAGGTTACTCAACCACCCACCCTCGCTGGCCGAGAAGTAGCGATGGGTTGGAAAAGTCTACACAGGACGATTCCAACCCATTGCCGACGGCCGAGTGCTTGCCCTTTTCCGTGGGTTCCAGATCCATGCCCTCCCCCCCCTGCCCGTAGGCCCCCGAGGCCCCTCTCCCACACTCCCCGGATCCTCGGGAAAACTGCAAGCGGTTTGTCAGGTATTAGCCACCAACAAGCAATGGCCATTGCTTGTTGTTGTTTCCAGGGTGCACCGGCCCAAGCAGTACCCTTCTATGCGGATCAAACCGTGATCAAGATGGATTGGTAAAGCTCGAGCACGCGTGGAGGAACCTGACTTGCACCCCAACCTAACCTAACCTAACCTAACCTAACCTAACCTAACCTAACCTAACCTAACCTAACCTAACCTAACCTAACCTAACCTAACCTAACCTAACCTAACCTAACCTAACCTAACCTAACCTAACCTAACCTAACCTAACCTAACCTAACCTAACCTAACCTAACCTAACCTAACCTAACCTAACCTAACCTAACCTAACCTAACCTAACCTAACCTAACCTAACCTAACCTAACCTAACCTAACCTAACCTAACCTAACCTAACCTAACCTAACCTAACCTAACCTAACCTAACCTAACCTAACCTAACCTAACCTAACCTAACCTAACCTAACCTAACCTAACCTAACCTAACCTAACCTAACCTAACCTAACCTAACCTAACCTAACCTAACCTAACCTAACCTAACCTAACCTAACCTAACCTAACCTAACCTAACCTAACCTAACCTAACCTAACCTAACCTAACCTAACCTAACCTAACCTAACCTAACCTAACCTAACCTAACCTAACCTAACCTAACCTAACCTAACCTAACCTAACCTAACCTAACCTAACCTAACCTAACCTAACCTAACCTAACCTAACCTAACCTAACCTAACCTAACCTAACCTAACCTAACCTAACCTAACCTAACCTAACCTAACCTAACCTAACCTAACCTAACCTAACCTAACCTAACCTAACCTAACCTAACCTAACCTAACCTAACCTAACCTAACCTAACCTAACCTAACCTAACCAACCTCTGAAAAACTGGTACCTAAATTACCGAATCCAACCAAATTTCAGACCAACATACCTAAATTTTTTCCCTACACAAATCTGTTTTCCGTTCTTCTCTATCTCTTCCCGTTTAGAAGTTATTCAAATTGTTGACCTCCAGTGTAAGCTCCGAATCTTTGAAAATTTTTCCTGCCCCCCCCTTTCACTTTACCCCCCCCTTTTTCATCGCGTCCTGCTCCAAAAAAATTTAGCTTCAATCCCCTATACGCTCCATATTTTTAAGACACTCCGTTCTCGACTTATAAGACCACCCCATATTGCAACTACACTTTTGGCAGGCACACCCGAAATTTTGAAAATTCACCATTAATCAGTCTCTTGCATATAAATTCTAGTAACTAGCCTATCCTATTTCTAAAATTTTTCTTCAATAGATTCCGCTCTTAACTTTCCAAAAAATCCATTTCTCTCTTAGTTATTAAGCAAACAAAAATATTGCCTGTCGATTTCTCGTTGGCACACCTTCCTAAAAACCCTATATCTCCCAAACTACTCAGCCGAAAAATTCTTTCTTTGGATTAAAGTCATAACCACCTCTTATTTGATCTTTCTGTACACTATTCTCACCGGCTTCCATAGGAAAAATTTTCATTTTCATACGCCACTTTTTCTTCACACTCTCTCCACTCCGTACCTTTTATTTGCAACCTGTCTCATATATCACAGTTGATAGCTTTTTTGATTGCCCCCCCCCTCTTATCTCTATTTTTCATTGCAATTCACTCTATCTCTCAAAAATCTAAAAATCTCCTTTCTCTTCACACATCGTCATCATGGATGACTTCCCTTTCTCTGAATACCTCGACCTGAGCTCAGGCGAGGAAGAGGAGACCTTCCACTCACCTCGAATAACCCCCCCTCCACTGAAAAAACCACCTCCCTTAAAAGATCCCGCTCCAGACAATAAACAAGCGCCCACAACATCCGAAAACCCTCCCCCACCCAAGAAGGCACCACCCTACCAACCACCAAAATCCGCTAAGCAAATCAGAAGAGAAAATACCCCCTCAGCACTCTGGTCCGGCTCGGTCGACGCGTACACTAAGTACAGTGACGACCAGCTTGATTGTGAGATCTTCCGGAACAAAATACTAAATAATACTGGCCTGATCCACTACCAATTTACACTAAACCACTCTGTCACCCGGGTCGACAAGACCCAGATCAAGCTGTTCGCCGACCAAATAATCGTGGAGGTCGATAAATACATCGACCGACTCAAGACCCTTTGGGCCTCGGACACCAGAGGCCCCACAACGTCGGCGGGCAGCGGGGAGGCTGCGGGGCCTAGTCAGGACTTACCACCATCACAAGTCATCTCAGCCCCGGCCCGTCCGATCCGCGGCAGCGTCACTTCCACTCTCAAGTCCGCTCAGAAGGACAAACCACCCACTCGAACCATCTCCACACAAACTGACAGCCCCTCTCTGCCAGAGGCCTCAAATGACACCGTCGAGGCCATCAGGAGCATTATCAGAGAGGAGCTTCAGCCCATTAAAGCCACTCTCTCCTCTGGCCCGGGCACCAGTCCGGCACCAAGTTTCTCTTACGCTGCTGCTGCGGCTAAGGCTGCGGCTCCTGGACGCAGGCCGCCTACTCCTGCCAACCAACGCTCCAAACAAATAACCGCCAAACCAGCCATAATCTTGTCACCCAAAACCGAAACCAAAAATAGCTCCGACACATTACTCTCCTGGAGGAAGGCGGTCTCCTTCAGGGACACCGACTTTGCCCCCGCGAACACCAAATTTGTGTCGAATGGAAAGGTGCGGGTGGAATTCGACACCGGGGAGCAGAGAGACATTGCTCTGACGCGGACCAATGACATCAATGCGGATGTCTCTGCCGAGACTTCTAAGTCCTACCGCCCCATGGTCATGCTGAAGGGAGTGTCCAATGACACCCCGGAAGAAGAACTCATCCCAATCATTCTCCAGCAAAATCCCGCCATCAAGCAATCAGTCCAAAAACAAGAAGACTTAACTCTACAGTTCAAGCGCAACAATAAAAATAATAAGCTTTACAACGCCGTTCTTCTGACGTCCCCCAACACCTACCATGCGATCATGTCCGCCGCAAAAGTTAATGTCGACCACCAGAGGGTCCACGCAGTGGAGCACATTCCCGTGCTGCAGTGCTATAAATGCCTGCAGTACGGGCACACCAGGAACAGGTGTACCAACAACATCACCGTGTGCTCCCACTGCGCTGGGAAGGACCACGAATTCAAAAACTGTCCGGATCGCGAAGATCCCGCCAAAAGCACCTGCCACAACTGTGTGGAATTCGCCCGAAAAGCCAATACCAAAATCCCCAACCTCAAGCACTCAGCAACATCAGCCTTCTGCCCTCGGATGATCGCCATGACGGAAAGGATCAGGTCGAGAGTCGACTACGGACACTAGCACAGTCCTCTACAGCCCAACATCTTGTTCGCTCTCGATCTGATTATCAATCAAATCTTATACTCCAGTCTCTATCTCTATCTTATCCTGAATTTTTCCCTTCTCCTCTACCTTCTTTCCTCTCTCCTACTCTTTCCATAAATTATCTCTCCATACGCACACACAACACACCACATAACACACTATTTTCTCCAATCTCTTGCAGAGCAACGTGTGATCGCCCAGTCGCTCGTCTGCCTCAAGCGGGCGGGCGGCTGGGCGGCCACACGGCCTATTCGTAGCTCTTTTATCTCTCTTTACAACCACAAACACTTCCAGAAACACTACACTTGCACACTACCAACACCACGCGGGGGGCACAACGCGTATACCAATAGCGCCGCGTGTCTCCCAAGCACACTCCACACGACGCGGGGGGGGTTTTAGTCCGTAGGCGTTTGGGAATAGACTCGAGACATCGTGACGCTGGAGTCTATTCCCGAGCGAGTCGGGCATGCTGCCAGGTACGGGCCTGGCAGTATCCAATGAGGATTTCCCCCTCCCACGCAAAAAAAAAAAAAAAACCTAACCTAACCTAACCTAACCTAACCTAACCTAACCTAACCTAACCTAACCTAACCTAACCTTAACCAACCTCTGAAAAACTGGTACCTAAATTACCAAAACCAACTAAATTTCAGACCAACCTACCTAAATTTTTTCTCTACTCAAATCCGTTTTCCATTCTTCTCTATCTCTTCCCGTTCAAAAGTTATTCAAATTGTTGATCTCCTGTGTAAGCTCCGAATCTTTGAAAATTTTTCCTGCCCCCCCCTTTCACTTTACCCCCCCTTTTTTCGTCGCGTCCTGCTCCAAAAAAATTTAGCTTTCATTTCCTATACGCTCCATATTTTTAAGACACCCCGTTCTCGAGTTATAAAATCACCCCACATTGCAACCACACTTTTGGCAGGCACACCCGAAATTTTGAAAATTCCTAATAAATCAGTCTTTTGCATAAAAATTCTCTTAACTATCCTATCCTACTTCTAAAATTTTTCTTCAATAGATTCCGCTTTGAACTTTCCAAAAAATCCATCCCTCTCTTAGTTATTAAGAAAACAAAAATATTGCCTGTCGACTTTTCGTTGGCACACCTTTCTAAAATCTTCATAACTTCAAAACTGCTCATCCGAAAAATTCTCTTCTTGGATTAAACACATAACCACCTCTTATTTGATCTTTTTACATACTATTCTCACCGGCTTCCATAGGAAAAATTTTCATTTTCATACGCCACTTTTTCTTTTTACTCTCTCCACTCCGTATTTCATATTTGCAACCTGTCTCATATTTCACATTTGATAGCTATTTTGATTGCTCTCCCCCCCCCCATTCTAGTTTTTCTTGCAATTCACTCCTTCTCTCAAAATCTAATTTTCTTCACATCTCGTCATTATGGATGACTTCCCGTTCTCCGAATACCTGGACCTGAGTTCAGGCGATGAACAGGAGACCTACTACTCACCTCCAAAAACCCCCCCTCCATTGAAAAAACCACCTCCCTCAAAAGATCCCGCCCCAGATGAAAAACAAGCGCCCATAACATCCAAAAACCCTCCCTCACCCAAGAAGGCACCACCCTACCAACCACCGAAATCCGCTAAGCAAATCAGAAGAGAAAATACTCCCTCAGCACTCTGGTCCGGCTCGGTCGACGCGTACACTAAGTACAGTGACGACCAGCTTGATTGTGAAATTTTCCGGAACAAAATCCTAAATAATACCGGCCTGATCCACTACCAATTTACTTTAAACCACTCTGTCACCCGGGTCGACAAGACCCAGATCAAGCTGTTCGCCGACCAGATAATCGTGGAGGTCGACAAATATATCGACCGGCTCAAGACCCTTTGGGCCTCGGACACCAGAGGCCCCACAACGTCGGCGGGCAGCGGGGAGGCTGCGGGGCCTAGTCGGGACTTACCACCATCACAAGTCATCTCAGCCCCGGCCCGTCCGACCCGCGGCAGCGTAACTTCTACTCTCAAGTCCGCTCAGACGGACAAACCACCAACTCGCACCATCTCCACACAAACTGACAGCCCCTCTCTGCCAGAGGCCTCAAATGACACCGTCGAGGCCATTAGGAGCATCATCAGAGAGGAGCTTCAGCCTATCAAAGCCACTCTCTCCTCTGGCCCGGGCACCAGCCCGGCACCTAGCTTCTCTTACGCTGCTGCTGCGGCTAAGGCTGCGGCTCCTGGACGCAGGCCGCCTACTCCTGCCAACCAACGCTCCAAACAAACAACCGCCAAACCAGCCATAATAATATCACCTAAAACCGAAACCAAAAATAGCTCCGATACTCTACAGTCATGGAGGAAGGCGGTCTCCTTCAGGGACACCGACTTTGCTCCCGCTAACACCAAATTCGTGTCGAATGGAAAGGTGCGGGTGGAATTCGACACTGGGGCGCAGAGAGACATCGCCCTGACGCGGACCAACGACATAAATGCGGATGTCTCTGCCGAGACTTCAAAGTCCTACCGCCCTATGGTCATGCTGAAGGGCGTGTCCAATGACACTCCGGAAGAGGAACTTATTCCAATTATTCTCCAACAAAATCCTGCCATTAACCAATCAGTTCAAAAACCAGAAGACTTAACTCTACAGTTTAAGCGCAGCAACAAAAATAATAAGCTTTATAATGCCGTTCTTCTGACGTCCCCCCGCACCTACCACGCGATCATCTCCACCCAAAAGGTTAATGTCGACCATCAGAGGGTCCACGCAGTGGAGCACATACCCGTGCTGCAGTGCTATAAATGCCTGCAGTACGGGCACACCAGGAACCGGTGTAACAACAACATCACCGTGTGCTCCCACTGCGCTGGGAAGGACCATGAATTCAAGAACTGTCCGGATCGCGAAGATCCCGCCAAAAGCACCTGCCACAACTGCGTGGAATTCGCCAGGAAAGCCAACACCAAAACCCCCAACCTCAAGCACTCAGCAACATCAGCCTTCTGCCCTCGAATGATCGCCATGACTGAAAGGATCAGGTCGAGAGTTGACTACGGACAATAGCACAGTCCATCTACAGCCTAACATCTTGCTCATTCTCGATCTGATCTAAACTCAACTTGATAGTCAGCTGTTACCCATAATCCCTCTCTTATCCTATCTCCTACTTCTATCCTCCTATCCAACTTTCTCTACTACCTCCTTTTCTGCCAAATCATTCCTCCAATCACACACACAACACACCACATAACACATAATTCTCTCCATTCTCTGCAGAGCAACGTGTGATCGCCCAGTCGCTCGTCCGCCCCAAGCGGGCGGGCGGCTGGGCGGCCACACGGCCTATTCGTAGCTCTTTATCTCTTTTACAACCACAAACACTTCCAAAAACACTACACTTGCACGCTACCAACACCACGCGGGGGGCACAACGCGTATACCAATAGCGCCGCGTGTCTCCCAAGCACACTCCACACGACGCGGGGGGGGTTTTAGTCCGTAGGCGTTTGGGAATAGACTCGAGACATCGTGACGCTGGAGTCTATTCCCGAGCGAGTCGGGCATGCTGCCAGGTACGGGCCTGGCAGTATCCAATGAGGATTTCCCCCTCCCACGCAAAAAAAAAAAAAAAAACCTAACCTAACCTAACCTTTTTTTTTTTTTTTTTTTTTTACTTGGGGAAATCCATTATGGATCCCGCCCAGCCCGGGGGAGACTGGGGGGTATCTCCGACTCTCACGGAGTAAAACCCCAAGGTGCTCCGTCTCGTCACCTTTGTGGCGGGTTATGGGTACACTGAGGCAATCCTCCACGACCCGCCGGTGATTGGCCTGATGGTGGCCCCTTCCACGTACGCAGTTGCGAGTGAGAGCAGTCCCACATCTGCTTCGGCTTAGAGATGCGCGCGGAAACACTGCGCGACGCCCTCTGTGGCCAGATAGGTTAGTTGGGTGACAGATTTCCCCAAATCTGCCACCCCTGGCCACTAATTAAGGCGGAAGGTTGCGGTTGTAGGCCCGTCGTCTTCGCCCTATACGCCGTTGGCGGCCGGGATCTAGGGACGTTGTCTCCCTCTCCCTTTCGGCTGCCTCTTTCTTCTCCATCACCCTTTCGCAGAAGGTGAGAACCGCTGCCCATGCCTCTTCACTGCTCACCATAGCGCGAACCACAGTTGGCAGCGAAAGGTCGGGACCTATGTAGTTGCCCAGTATTTGGCGCTCCTCTTCCCAGGCTGGGCACACCTCCAGCGTGTGCTGGGCCGTGTCTTCTGGGCAGTCATCACAGTGGTGACACTCTGCCGTCGGTTCTCTTCTGGCTACACGATGCAAATACCGCCCGAAGCAGCCATGCCCCGAGAGGATCTGCGTCAGCCGAAACGTCATCACACCGTGGCGCCGCTCCAGCCATTGTTTGAGGACTGGGCGGAGTGCCTGGACCGTTCTCAGCCCAGCGTTTGGTTGGGCTAGCCTTCCTATCCACGTTTCAATCGCCTTAAGGCGGTACACGTCGTGCTTGGCTTGGACTTCTTGTGGTGTTGGCCAGAAGTCTCGGGCATGTGCCTCCTCCCGCCAGAAGAACACTGACGCATGGGCCCTGGCATCCAAATCCCACGGTAGGGACCCGGCCAACACACATGCTGCCTCCGAAGATATTGTTCGATAGCCCCGTATCGCCCTTATCGCCATCACCCTCTGCGTTTGTCGCAATTGTGTGATTTTCCGGCTATCAAGGGCGTCGGCCCACACGGGGGCTCCGTACAGGGCCATCGAACGTACAACTCCCGTATAAAGCCGTCTGCAGGAGGCTTTGGGCCCTCCCAAATTAGGGAGTATACGCCCTAGCGCTGCGGCCGTGCCAAGCAGCTTGGGAGCCAGGCGCTGAAAGTGCGCCTGGAAGGTCCACCGACTATCGAGGACGATGCCGAGGTAGCGCATCGTCGACCCGACAGCGATCCGGACTCCTCCCACGACAATGTGAGCCTGAGGTGGAGGCGCTCTCCGAGGACCGTGGAAACAGATAGCCTCGGACTTATTCAGAGCTACCTCCAGCCCCAACCGCCTTATTCGTCCTACGACGCGCGCGACCCCTGCTGTCGCCAGTACGGAGGCGTCCCTGAAGGTGCCCGCTTTCGCTGTCACAAGCGTGTCGTCCGCGTAACAAGTGACTTCAACCCCTCGCAGATTTGCTCCTCGCAGCACCCAGTCATATCCGATGTTCCACAAGAGTGGTCCTAGAACCGACCCCTGTGGAACACCGCATACCATCTCCCGGCGCCTCCACTCTTGCTGCCCGGGAAAGGCCACAAACCTCTCGGAGAGGTAGGCCTCCACAATTCGGCTGAGGTGGTGGGGCACTCGATGGAATAGGAGCGCCTCCTTTATGCAACCCCAGGGGAGGGTGTTAAAGGCGTTGGCGATGTCTAATGACACCGCCAAGACGACCTCGCCCCGGAACCTAACCTAACCTAACCTAACCTTTTTTTTTTTTTTTTTTTTTTTTTTTTTTTTTTTTTTTTTTTTTTTTTTTTTTTTTTTTTTTTTTTTTTTTTTTTTTTTTTTTACGAGGGGAAATGCGTTACGCATACTCCCGCCCCCGGGGGAGGGGGTCGGGAGTTATGTGGGACTCTCCTCCCTTAGGGGGAGGCCTACCCACTAAAACCCCTCGGTGTACCCTCGCTCCGCCTGAGGTAGGACTAAGGGAACGCTTGGCGCTTACCTCGGCCCTACCATGCGCGTGTCGCTCTTGCGAGCCCGGCTGTTGCGGCTTTTGCCGCTGTCCTTCCTTTCAGTGCGCTTTGTGCGTCTTATCCGGCTCGGGACACTTTTCGTCGGGCAGGAGATCCCCCGATCCCCCGCCCTAGGCCCCAGTTAGGGCGGCAAGCGGCGGTCATACGCGGCCCGCCTCCGCCCGGCCCTTTTTCGGCGGATAGGGAGCGAGAGGGGGTCAACCTCTCGCTCTCTCTCCGCCCCCTCTTTTAGGGACATGACGGCGTCGCAGAACGTGACGACCGCCTCCCAAGCACCTCTGCTGCGCACCATCGCGCTGGCTATTTCCGGCAGCGACAGGCCCGCTCCTATAACCGCAGCCATCTCTGACCGCGGTTCATCCCACGCAGGGCATACGGCGCGGGTGTGATGCGCCGTGTCGTCCTCCCCACTGTCACAGTGCTTGCACACCGCTGTGTCCTCTCGTCGTGCCACTCGCCACAGGTACCTACCAAAGCAACCGTGCCCAGTAAGTACCTGTGTCAAGTGGAACGTCATTGGCCCGAAGTCGCGCTTCAACCAGTCCCTAAGGACTGGGCGTACTGCGCCCACCACCTCGCGGCTTGCGCTCGGGGCTTCTAGTCTCTCGTCCCACCTCCGGAGAAGGTCATCCTTGGCCTCCTCCCTCCAACGCTTGATCTCCTCCGGAAGTGGACGATTACCCGCCGCCCGCTCTTCCGCAACTTGCCAATATACCGCCGCCAGGACCCCAGCCTCCAGGTCCCATGGTGGGCTGCCGGCCAGCAACGTCGCCGCCTCAAAAGAGACCGTCCTGTACGCTCGGATCGCTCTTGTGGCTATAACCCGTTGGGGTCTGCGCAACAGGGCCACGTTCCGAGCGTTCAGGGATTCTGCCCATATTGGGGCCCCATAGAGTGCCATGGAGCGCACAACACCCTGATAAAGGCGGCGGCATGTGCTGCCCGGTCCCCCGGTGTTCGGGAGCAGTCCCCCGAGTGCTCCGGCTGCGGCCAGCAATTTTGGCGCCTTCCGCGCAAAGTGCTCAGTGAAGCTCCACCGACCGTCGAGGACAATGCCTAGGTACCGCATCGTCGACTCGACGGCGATGGAGGTTCCCCCGACCACTATTTCCAGCCCAGGAGGCGGTGCGTTTCGAGGCCCGTGAAAACAGAGAGCCTCGGACTTGTTGAGGGCCACTTCGAGTCCCAAGGCCCTTATGCGACTCACCACGTGAGCTACCCCTGCTGTGCCGAGCAGGACGGCCTGCCTGTGGGTGCTCCCCTTTGCGGTGACGAGAGTGTCGTCAGCGTAACACAGTACGTTGACGCCCCGCAGGTTGGTACCGCGAAGCACCCAGTCGTACCCGATGTTCCACAGGAGTGGTCCGAGGACTGACCCCTGTGGGACACCGCACGTGACCGTCCTGCTTGCCCATCCAGCTTGAGTCGGGTATGTGATGGCCCGGTCTCTGAAGTAGTCCTCGACTACTATTCTGAGATAGTGGGGCACACCGTGGTACTTCAGTGCCTCCTTGACAGTCTCGAAGGGCAAAGTGTTGAAGGCATTCGCTATGTCTAGCGACACTGCCAACAGCACTCCACCCTGAGAGACTGCCCTATCGGCGAGGACCCTCAACCGCGCTATGGCATCGATGGTCGACCTTTCCCGCCGAAAGCCGTACTGGCACTCGTGCAAGTCGGGTCCTACCTCCCCGAGGTGTCTGACGAGACGGGCCGCGAGCACTCGCTCAAGGAGCTTGCCCATCTCGTCAAGCAAGACTATGGGGCGATAGGCCGACGGCGACTCAGCCGGGCGCCCGTCCTTCTGAAGAAGGACGAGCTTACCGGTCTTCCAGCTTCGCGGGAACCGACCTTGTTGGAGACATGCGTGGAAAAGGGCCCTCACTCTCTCCTCCAGCTCACCAAGCGCGAGCACCACGACACGTCCGGGCACACCGTCAAGTCCGGGGGCGCTGTTTTTCAGCCTGAGCCTTAACACCGCTGCCCCGAGTTCCCCCTCTGTGACAGGAGGTATGTCCTCCTCTACCGCAGTGCTGGTAGCGTTCCCACCCATCGCTGGCGGATGCCATACACCTCTTTCAGGGAACAGACCAGTAAGGATTCGTCCTAAGAGGTCCGGCTCAAGGCTGCTGGTTAGCGGAGGGGCCCAAGGCCGGAGTTTTGCCCTTACAGTTTTGTAAGGGCGTCCCCATGGGTCCCGGTCCAGCGTCTCCAGCCACTCCTTCCACGCCGCTTCCCTAGCCTGTGCGATGCCTGCCTGCAGGGCGTGGCATTTGGCTCGGTAGGCGGCGTAGAGCTCATCCTCCCTGGCCGGATCGCGTATCCTTCTCCGTCTGCTCCTGGTATATTGGCGGCGCGCAGCTGTGCATCCGCTTCGTGCCTCACGAAGCTCCTCGCGCCACCAGTAAAGTCGGCGCCGCGGCGGAGTCGCCTTTGCTCGGGGCATTGCTGCGTCGCATATGCGCTGGAGAGCAGCAACCTGCCGCTCCGCCTCGGCGTCAACTTCACCGATGGGCCTAGGCCCGGCCTGCCACCCCTCGACAATCGCTGCTTCTTTGGCCATTTCTCGGTCGAGTTTGCCGAGTTTCCAGCGCGGCCCTTCCCCCGCAGTGGGTCGACCGACACCGCTTGGAGTGGCAGGGAACGTGGAGACATCGAATCGAATGTAGCGATGATCCGACAGCGTCTCCACGTCTACCCTCACTCCCCACCCCATTACGCGCCGTGCGAGAGCAGGGCTGGCCATTGTTAGATCCACAATTGACCCGCCCCGCTGTCGCACGCACGTGTGTGTCGACCCCCTGTTGAGGATCTGCAACCCCACTTCGACCGCCCATTCTTCCATGGCCTGCCCTCTCGCGTCCGTCGCTGGGGATCCCCATGTCGTGGACTTGGCGTTAAAATCTCCCGCGACGAGCACCAGCCCCGGGCGACTGCTGCCGATCAGAGAGCCCACCTCGTCCAGGAATGACTCGAACTCGGCTAATCTCCTGTTTGGGGAGAAATACGCCCCGACCACCATCGTGTCTCCTAATAGTGTGGCGACAAAGCCGTGGCCTCTGGTGACGTTTTGGTGACGCGGAGCATTAGCTTGGGCCTGCGTGACAACCGCTACTAGGCCATCCCTGTCACCAACCCAGTTGTCCCTCGGGGGGACAGAGTAGGGCTCTGCCACCACCGCGACATGTATCAACCACTCCGCCATGCTTTGGAGCAGGAGGTCTTGAGCTCTGGCGGAATGGTTGATATTCGCCTGCAGATACCGGACGGCCATTCCTAACCATTGGCTGTCCGATCCTCCTCGACCCCAGGCTCAGGCCTTCGTGGGGGACTTGGCTGCGTAGAGGCTCCGGGGCCACCTGCAGCAGTTTTCTTCCGTTTGGGTGGGTTGCATGTTTTGCTTCCCACCCTATGGTCTGCACGGATGCCCGCAGCGGCGCACAATGAGCAATGCGCGGTGGCATTGCAGTCACGCGCGATATGGCCCGTCCCACTGCACCGGTAACATATAAGGCTCCGATCCACCTCCGACTTGCACTTCGCACGCACGTGTCCCACTTCCAAGCATCGGAAGCATCGCGTGGGCCGACTGTCGAGCAGTCTGACCTGCGCCGACACCCACCCCACGCGGACCCGTCCGCCCTGCGCCACCTTTTTGGCAGCTGCGATAGGACACCGCAGCCACACCGCACCCAGCCCCGAAGGGCCGAGCGTGACCTCCCCGGACTTGATGTCCTCCTCTGCGCAGCCACCTTCCTTTGCTACCGCCGCCACCACTTCCGAGGGAAGTACGGAGTCGTCCAGGCCCAAGATGCGCAACTCCGCGCATTTGGTGGGCCTAGATATACGGACCAGGGCAGGGTCCAGCACCTCCCGTAGTTTGGCGGCCAGATCGTCTGCCTTTTGGCCGCTCGCCGCTCCGGGGATCTCGAAGGCGCGGGCATCCGTGGCGGTCCTTCGGATCCGAACACCCGCAATCCCCATCGAGTCAATGTCGACCTTGCTTTTCGCCTCGCTGAGGACGGCGGCGTAGCTTGTGCTGCTATCGGCCTGGGGTATTAGCGTCAGCACCACCGCTGATGAATTAGGAAGGCGCAGCTTCCGGGCTTTCTTTGGTGGAGCCTTTTTCGTCACCTCCTTTTCTGCGTTCCTGGGCTTTCCCTTTCCCTTCTTCCCTTTCTTTACTACCTCGGACCAGGTTGACGTGGCAGGTGCAGGCGCCAGCGCAGCAGCGGCGGAGCCTGGCATTACCGGGGCCGGGATTTCCTGGGCGGAGCTTCCCTTCCGGGGCTTCTTCTTCTTCTTCTTCCTCCCCACAGAGCCTGAGGAGGAAGGTCCCTTTGGGGGCACCATAGGCGGGGCCTGGGCCTTCGAAGAGGCGCCCGCGAACCCCTTTTCCATCCGAGTAGTCTCTCCGCCGGTGGAGCCCGGCAGAGGGAGGAGTCTGTCTTTGATTGTGGTCATGTGCGCGTCCAGGTACGACGTCACCTGGGCCATGACCACGCGACAGATCTCCTTCGTCAGAGGCGCCGAGGTTTTGCTCTGTTCGGCCACCGTCTTCGAACTCCTATCCTGTCCGGGTAGGGAGGATGCAGCACTGCCCTGCTGACGCATCGCCTCCATTTGAGCCTTAATTTCGGCCATTTCTTTTCGGAGACTGGCCATCTCCCCCCTCAGCCGGTCGTTGTCGGCCTGAAGCCGCGTCGTTTCCTCGGTGGCTGTGCGTTGGCTGAGTTCAGCAAACGCATCCGTGATTGCCGACGAGGCATCTTTTAGGCGGCGGATGTACGGGCCCTTCAGATTCTTTGATGTGGCTGCCACCCTTTCGATGACAGCCACACTGTCCGCGACCTGTCGTCTCAGGTCCCGTATGCCGGGCTCTTCTTCGGGGTTTGCCCCAGGCCGAGGAATGGTGTCTTTGCGGAACCCTTGCCGCGTTCGGATTTCCATTCGTTCCAGCTCTTTCTCCGCCTCGAGGCGAGCCTCTTCCCGGAGGGCACGGTTATAAGCTTCCCTTGCCTTAGCCATGCCCATGTAATTCCCGGTCGTGGGGGGGCGGCCCCGGCGTTTCGAGGCTTGTGATGAGCCCCCGCTGCCGGTTGAACGGCGCCCCTCATCTCCGCTGGAGCCTGGCAGAGAGTCCGAGTCGGATGGGCGAGGTCTTTTGTCAGGGCGATCCTGCCACATCCTACCGTACTCTCCGCCCTCCGCCATCTCCCCGTCCGATATTGGCACCGCGGGTTTGAGTGGGGTCGGCATTAGGGAATGCAACCGAATAGTGAAAAAACCGAGTATCGGTTTTAACCGTCCGGTTTTAACCGATTTGAAACTCGAATATTACTCGGTTAATAACCGAGTATTTTTTACAGTAAGCAAAGTATTGAATAATGATAGGTTAACGTGGTTTTTATGATTTTTCATCACACTTGCTCGAAAACGGTGAAATGACAAATGACCTATGGCGCCCTAGGGCGTAATGGTTTTTTTCTTTAAATTTGAAACGCTGGTTCTGTTTTACTCTTATTTGTCATGTTCAAAGGAAACGCCAACTTACTTTTTTAACTTTTATCACTGAAATATTTATTTTAAGATAGCTGTTATTGCAAATACATGTAAACACATATTTCGGTAATATTCATTAAATGTTTAAATAGTGTATTTCAGTATTTTGCAAATATAAAATCGTTTTAGGTCTTTACCGCTATGGTTTCCGAACGTGACTTGACATTCGCATTGTCTATGGACTTATGTCACTAATGTCAATTCCTCTTTTAATATTTTCTGGTCATACTGGGTCGATTAGTAAGGTTGTTTAATTAAGATTTCCTCACAAGTGTGATGTAATAGTACATTGTGTATCTAGGGCGGTAAGTAAGGAATTACAAACGAGTGTTTGTTATAAGCCCGAGGTGAAACCGAGTGCTTTAATAACATGAGTTTGTAATTCCCTTACCGCCCGTGGCACACACAATGTTTTTCATCACACTTGTGAGGAAATCTGATTAATATAACCTTACTAATCGTCCCAGTATGACAAGAAAATATTAAAATAGAAAGTGACATTAGTGATATATGTCCATAGACAATGCGAAATGTCAAGTCTCGTTCGGAAACCATAGCAGTAAAGACCTAAAACGGCCATTTTAGTTGATTTTATATTTGCAAAATACTGAAATACACTATTTAAACATTTAATTAATGTTACCGAAATATGTGTTTACATGTATTTGCAATAACAGCTATCTTAAAATAAATATTTCAGTGATAAAAGTTAAAAAAGTACGTTGGCGTTTCCTTTGAACATGACAAATAAGAGTAAAACAGAACCAGCGTTTCAAATTTAAAAAAAAAAACCATTACGCCCTAGGGCGCCATAGGTCATTTATGGCCCGCAGAACCTACGTGTAATGACACCATTTTCGAGCAAGTGTGATGAAAAACATTGTGTGTGTCACGGGCGGTAAAGGAATTAAAAATTCGTGTTATTAAAGCCTTCGGCTTCACCTCGGGCTTATAACAAACACTCGTTTGTAATTCCGTACTTAACGCCCTAGAAACACAATGTACTATTAATGTTAATACTAAATAAGTAATTTAATGAGTATGTCCTTATCTAGAAAAGGTCACAAAACCAAAAGAGACCGCGAGATAACTCTTATCTTGCCAATACAGCTCATCCCTTTACCTACCCTAATCCAGGTACGTCAGGTACTCAGGTAACTCGATGTTATTTTTCATCGCACTTGCTCGAAAATGGTGTTATTACACGCAAGCTCTGCGGGCCGTAAATGACCTATTACGCCCGAGGGTGTAATTTTTTTTAATTTCAATACGCTGGTTCTGTTTTACTCTTATTTGTCATGTTCAAAGGAAACGCCAACTTACTTTTTTAACTTTAATCTCTGTAATGTTTATTTAAAGAGAACTGTTAATGCAAATAAGTCCATGTAAACACATATTTCTGTAACATTAAATAAATGTTTAAATAGTGTATTTGAGTGTCATTTTCAAAATACTGAAACTTATTCAAATTAAAAAAAAAAAACATTACGCCCTAGGGCGTAATAGGTCATATACGGCCAGCAAAACCTACGTGCAACAACACCATTTTCGAGCAAGTGTGATGAAAAATCATAAAAACCACGTTAACCTATCATTATTCAATACTTTGCTTACTGTAAAAAATACTCGGTTATTATTCGAGTATTCGATTCGAATTCGAGTTTAACCGTGGAAAAACCGATACTCGGTTTTCGGTTATGGCTGCATTCCCTAGTCGGCATCCGTGGGCGCGCCTTTCCCTTTCCCCTATTTTTGTGTCCAGGCTTGCCCGTTGGAACCTTCCCCTCCACGTCGGTCCCTTGACGTTCCGTGGTCGGGCTCCCGTGGCGACTAGGCGGGGGGGAAGTCGCCGGCGACGGGCTGGACCGCACCGTGTACATGGTGTCGTCCGTATCGCCTCCACTTCCGACACGGATCCCTCCGTCGAGTCGGGTCAGGAGAACTTTGGCGACCCTCTCGAACCTGCCCTCGCGGCCACCCTCGAGCGTCGACTGCAGTGCGCGCGGCTCCCCCTGTCCCGCCCCACCTTCTGTGGTGGCGCTCGCGGTCGCACCTGCCGCACGCCGCATAAAGCGGCCCTGCTTATCCCTTGCTGCAGATGGGACGTCGACCCCTCCGAACGGAGGAATCTGCAGCTCGGGCAGGCTGAGGTCAATGCGTGGACTATCTACGTCCCCTGCACGCCCCTGCACGGGCGAACGCGCCAAGGAGACTCTGGGAACGAAGGCCTTCTCCTTCTCCTCGTCTTCGGAGTTTCCTCCCCTCATCCGTAATACCTCCGTATCCATATCGCTTGCGTAATCGAAGTCCGTTTGTTCAAAGCCAATGTCGTGTTCACGAAAGCCGGCATCCCGCCGGCCCACGAAGCAACTTTTGCCCCCTCCGTATACGACGGGGCTCTCACCCGCCGAAGCGAGTGAACGGGATTGGGTACCCGCCCGGAGAATTTTAAAGTTGCTGATCTCCATGATTAGCTTTTTTAAGGGGTGAGCTCCCCCGCACGCTCGGGACTGGACTCCCTCCAGCCACGCATCCCATCGGCGCGATTGCTCACCTTGGGATTGGGATAATTTATTATAGTGGTTTTCTTCCACGCGGTGCTACTCTCAGTGAGCAGCACCCCCGGCCGGCTCAGTGCGGGTTACGGGTTGCCCGACGGGGAGCCGAAACTCACCCAGCAGTCGCATGACTGCAACTGCCAGACCCGTCGCGCCGCGAGCCTTGAAGGCCCGCCATCCCACGCCGCTCGGAGGCGGCCGCTGCCCAATATTAGGGCTCCTGCAAACACGGTACTATACCGCCCACCCTGTGTACTTCCCCTGCGCCCTCTGCTCATCAGAGGGACGCGAGGAGAACCGTCGTGTGCCGCTCTTTGTCTGGTCTCTCACCCCAGGCCTGTCCGGTATGGGTAGCCCTGTCCGGCGTAGCCCCGAGGATCATTGAGACACGCAAGCCCCCTCACCACGGCAAGGTGGCAGCACTTCGAGGGGGAACCTAACCTAACCTAACCTAACCTAACCTAACCTAACCTAACCTAACCTAACTACTCTTAGAAACCTAACTTCTCCAAACCTTACTACTGGAAACCTAACTTCTCCAAACCTTACTACTGGAAACCTAACTTCTCCAAACCTTACTCTTAGAAACCTAACTTCTCCAAACCTTACTACTGGAAACCTAACTTCTCCAAACCTTACTACTGGAAACCTAACTTCTCCAAACCTTACTCTTAGAAACCTAACTTCTCCAAACCTTACTACTGGAAACCTAACTTCTCCAAACCTTACTACTGGAAACCTAACTTCTCCAAACCTTACTCTTAGAAACCTAACTTCTCCAAACCTTACTACTGGAAACCTAACTTCTCCAAACCTTACTACTGGAAACCTAACTTCTCCAAACCTTACTCTTAGAAACCTAACTTCTCCAAACCTTACTACTGGAAACCTAACTTCTCCAAACCTTACTACTGGAAACCTAACGAAACACTTTTTTTTTTCGCGCCCACCACACCCACCCCTCAGTCATACGCTTAGCTAGCCTAACTTCCCATCAAGGTCGCAGATGTCGTGTTGCCACTATATTTGTACTTTATTTTGTGGGAATATTTGAAAAATGTTTAGTAGATTTTTAGGTAGCTAATCAAGAAATTGAAAGGAGCCTTTATACAGAAAATTATTAGTTACATCACATTTGTAGATAAGTTGCTATCCTTTATTGGATATGATCATTATATTGTCAATGTACATTTAATAGAAAATTATTAATTGGTTTAAGGCCTAATATTATACAGTTGCATGCAATATTTTATCTTATATTAAATAATTATACACCGTGGGCCCGAGTAACCCGACAAACTTTAACTGTAGTACATAGATTGTAACAAATATTAAGAGTAAAAGAAAAGGTACCGTCAAATGGTCCAACTTTGCCCACCGGCCAAACTTTGCCCAGGGTGTAAATATACTGCCCAGGAAGGAAATAGTATATTTACACCCTGGGCAAAGTTTGGCCGGTGGGCAAAGTTGAACCATTTGACGGTACGTAATGTATAGTCGAAAAACGCTTACTTTGCGAGATCTGAGGGCATGGCAGTGCCCCCGCCAAGTCGAGCAAAACAAAGGCACGGCCGTACCATCCTTTTCTCGAAGCCATTCAGGCCATTTTCAGCCTCCCGTAATTTTGTACTGGCTAAAGCTAGAACCCTGAAATTACAGGAATACGAGTATACAGGGCGTCCCAAAGTTATGGGACATGAAGGGGAAGTACCTTAAATATCGTAGATAGTGAATTTTGCTCAAAGAAGACTTTATGTTATTTTTAAAAGTTAGTAATTCTGCATTCATAGATTTTCTAAAAATTACTTGCTTCGGCTGGGAATCGAACCGACTTAAATGTGAAAAAAAAATCACCCTACTTTTATGATGCCAATCGAAAGAATAGCTAAAAAATAATAACTCTGCTTAAGTAACATAGTATTTTAAAAGAAAGGAACAACGTGAAATTAATCATTTTAATCAAATAAAAAACATACATGAAACTGCCGTAGTCAATTAAGTAGGTATTTTTTTGTAAATTAATTAATTAAATGCTCAAAATGTGATCCCTCTTGTCTTACGCAAATCGCCAATCTTTTAATGAGCCCGCTGCCTGTTGATTTTCTAATCATTTTATGGTGAACACTCGATGTGATATGGCACAATTCTGTTTGCAACTCGCCTACGTTCTCGTATCGCTTTTTGTATAGCATATCTTTCACGTATCCCCAAAAGAAGAAATCTAATGGTGTGAGGTCCGGGGATCTGGCCGGCCATCTAATCGGTCCATTTGTACCAATCCATGTAGGAAAACATTCATTTAGAAAATCTGCTGCTCTCCGACTATTATGAGCCGGAGCTCCATCTTGTTGGAAAATTAAGTTTTCTTGCTCCGCCGCGGAAAGGTTTCTTATCTTATCCCTTAAAATTTGAAGTATTCCTAAATACTTTTCTGTGTTCAAGGTTCCTTGGTAAAAATGGACTTATAATAAGGAAAACTATGTTAGTACCTATTTTATGAAGTGGGTACTTATTTACGAATAATCAATGCTATCTTTGGAATGATAATATCGCTACTTTTCGAACGTCATCGGCAATAAATAACTTTCTTGAAATTTGACTCAATCATTTTATGTTGTTCCTTTCTTTTAAAATACTACGTTACTTAAGCAGAGTTATTATTTTTTAGCTATTCTTTCGATTGGCATCATAAAAGTAGGGTGATTTTTTTTTTCACATTTAAGTCGGTTCGATTCCCAGCCGAAGCAAGTAATTTTTAGAAAATCTATGAATGCAGAATTATTAACTTTTAAAAATAACATAAAGTCTTCTTTGAGCAAAATTCACTATCTACGATATTTAAGGTACTTCCCCTTCATGTCCCATAACTTTGGGACGCCCTGTATAGGGCACAATAAGACATTTATATATTCTCAATATCATTCAATTTGAACGTGTAGTTTAAGAACTATTGCATGTCAATGTCACTGACTCACTGATTCACTCACTCACTGGAGCGTTTTCCAAAAAAATACCGGGGTAGCTACTTTCTCAAAATATGGACTTTTGAGGTTTTTCTGGCTCAGAATACATTCAAACCTTATACGTAAAAAAAAGTATCCCAAATTTTGTATGGGATTTTTGTCTTTCCACTACGTCACGTTCATACAAACACTACCTATGCAAAATGGTGACGTAATTGAAAAAAAAATTGGGACACTTTTTTTTACGTGTATAAGGTTCGAAAGTATTAACGATTCTGAGCCAAAAAAACCTCACAAGTCCATATTTTGAGAAAGTAGCTTCCCCGGTATTTTTTTGGAAAACGCTCACTGATCATCATAATTCTAAGGTACTTCTAGCAGACCTACAAGCTCCAAATTTTAAACATAGGTTTTTAAGGACTTGATATGCTAAAAACTAACTGTTACTTTTTAGCCTATCAAGTCCTTAAAAACATAAATAAATATGTAGTAATTTCAGTCATAACTGCACACATTTGTAATCCTATACAAATACATGTGATTACAAAGTTAGTTTTGCAGTTCAAATTGAAAAGAATGGATTAGAATGTAATAATTAAAGGAAGACCACTTACAAAGAGAAATGAGATACCATCAAAAACATTACATGTAAAAAGATTATTTAACCGTGGAGGAACACATTTTATAGATCTAATAATAGGCAAGTCGGTAGAAATCGAGTTCTGTTAATACCCCCCCGGAATTGACTTGGTTTAACTTTACATCTCAAAACTTTTTTGTTGTAGGAGAACTGCGTTGCGAGACTTGCATCTTTTTACATGTAATGTTTTTGATGGGATTTCATTTCTTTTTGTTGTAGGAGAACTGCGTTGCGAGACTTGCATCTTTTTACATGTAATGTTTTTGATGGGATATTATTTTCTTATCAACCTGGCACCAAATCGAGTCTTCCTTTAAAAATAATAACACCAACAATTGTTTAATCCTCTTGTATTTGGGTCAATTGCAGAAAAAACTTTCCTTTTATTTTTTTCTGACCATGGTGGGCCTTATACCATTTTACTCAGAATCATGAGCACTTTTCATTTAATATGTCCAAAATGTCCCAACTTTTCCGTACAAATTTTGAATCTCATTCTGCAGCGGACAACTGCCAAACTGCGACGACACGAAAACATTTTTACCCAAGCTGAAATGGAGGCGTTTCAATCGCGTTGCACTCTTACTCGGTCAATGTACAATAATTAAATTCTGTTCCAAAACTTTAAAGGAACGCTACTAATACGCATTGAGTTAAGCAAGAACAAAGCAATAAATGGTTCAAACTCATTGCTGGTAATACTTACAAGTTATTAATACAAATATCTGTCCTAATATTGTCAAAATATGTTAATTGATATTGTGTGTTACCAAAACGTAATTAAATAATAACTTTTGTTAAGGTGGGTTTAGACCAAACGAACAAAGAGCTAGAACCAGAGTAGAGCATTCATTCTTGATCTTTTAGTGTAAACAAAAGTTCGTTCTCAGCGTTTACACCACACGAATATCAGCGAGCAAGAATACAACCCAAGAACTAGGGTTCGAGAGCATATATGCTCTAGAGATGTTTAGATCAGGCGAAAGAGTGCCCGTTGCTCATTCGTCGGGTGTCTGTGGACTATGTGCACTATGTCTGACTCTGTGACTGATATTGTATTGTAATTGCAAGCTTTTCATTTATCATCCTGACTCAATTGTGTTTTTATAATTTACAAAAGTCGGATTCCACAGACAGACACCTGGCATTTTGGTAAGCTTCTATCATTAGAAGACATTTTTCTTGAGACCAATCTATAATTACAACGATAGGTCAAGTCCCTCGAGCACTAGAACGCTTTGAAGAGACCGCTTCCCGAAGCGAGCAGGTCCGAACACGAGCGAACGCGCTCGGCGACTGTTCGTACGCTCGTCCGTCGTTTACATCAAGCGAGCGAGCATTCCACGAGCATTCTTAGAATATTCGCAAAATAAGGAAGAACAACGAAATAATTCAATTCAATTCAATTCAATCTCTTTATTTCAGACGAACGTCCATAGTGTTAGTTACAATTTTTGAACTTATCCTATGTTAGTATAACTGACAAACAAGAAAAAAAAAATATTTTTAACTCTAAAAGTAATTCATTCAAATCATAATAATGCACAGAGCATTATTATGATTTGAATGAAATGAATCTATTTACACACAACGAATTTGGTAGAGTGGGGGTAGAATGAGCATTCGCTCGTTTGGTCTAATCCCACCTTTAGACAATTACGAGTCAATACCTAGCCTTAAGATTGAACCTTTTTAAAATCTTATGCTTAGGGCATTGCAATTACAAATACAAGTTACAAACTAGGGAGTAATGTTTCTCGTAATACGAGATAATATCTCGTATTGCATGGCACACAGTACCTATGTACAAAGGTATTTGAGATCATATTCCCTTATCGCTAAAGAATTCTTCAGTAGAATAATATATATCTCATTACCCTAAAATGCCTGTATTTAGTAATTTACTTCCAATACTTATTTTAACATCAAAATACTTTTAGAATAAAATTAGAATTTATATAAATTAGCCGTTTCTTTAATTTTGAGATGGTCACACTACTTCTACAGTTTTTGGTAGTATTATCTGTGGCACATTGATTGTCGTTGGTTCAGGGTTGCTAGAAAGCAAAATTAAAATGTACAAATTGTATAATCTGGAGGCTCATTGTGTCTCCGTTGAATCTTCATGTTTAATAAAATATGTGCCAAATGTCACAAAATGTCTACCATAGTAGGTTGATAGTTTAATTTGAATCGGTTATGTTACTGTTTTATTAACGCATTGGTAATGCATCTAGAACTGCGAATATCTAAAGGTAGCAGTGGCCAGTGACCACTTTCCATTCGATGGACCGTCTGCCTGTTTGCCAGTCTAAGGCAATAAAAAATACCTTTTCATCACACTTGCTTGAAAATGGTGTCATTACACGTAGGTTTTGCGGGCCGTAAATGACCTATTACGCCCTAGGGCGTAATGGTTTTCTTTTTAAATTTGAAACGCTGGTTCTGTTTTACTCTTATTTGTCATAATCAAAGGAAACGCCAACTTACTTTTTTAACTTTTATTACTGAAATATTTATTTAAAGAGAACTGTTATTGCAAATACATGTAAACATATATTTCTGTAACATTAATTAAATGTTTAAATAGTGTATTTCAGTATTTTGCAAATATAAAATTAACCATTTTAAATCTTTACCGCTATGGTTTCCGAACGTGACTTGTCGTCTTGATATATGTCACGTAGTATCTCTGTATAGTTTGTGTATGTCATGAATGTTACTGTCAGTTTTACAATTTTATTTAGGTTAAGTAAGGTTATTTTAATCAGATTTCCTCACAAGTGTGATGAAAAACATTGTGTGTGCCACGGGCGGTAAAGGAATTACAAACTCGTGTTATTAAAGCCCTGGGCTTCGCCTCGGCCTTGTAACAAACACTCGTTTGTAATTCCTTACTTACCGCCCTTGATACACAATGTACTATTTATAACCATTAGGCATGTCAGTTCCAGTCAAACGAAGATTAAGCTTTGGATGTTCCCATTCACTCATTTAAATATTGTTTTCGTAGATAACGAAAAAGACGGTACAATACTGACTTCGAATTTCAAACTGTTATTAAAAACTTGCATTATGGTCTGTGCAATAAATAAATACTAAATAACATAATCACGTCAATGATAAATTTTGTATTTTTGACGGACATGGCCGAATAATCGTAAAAAATATACTTGCAACACTGACAGCCGCTAGTCAAGCCAACTCAACCGTCAAGTCAAGGTTATGTTTATGCCGGTTGTGTTATTTTATTTTGTTGTTTCATCCATTTAAAGTTAGTAATTTTACTTTTTGAACCATTTATTTCCTAATTTCTATTACAGTGTGTTATTATACTAATCAGTTTGTGTCGTTTAATGGAGCTGATGTTCGTGAAAGTTACTTAATGTTTTGCAATATCGTGGTTGAAGTGAACGAAGGTTGACGGCGAGCTGTGATCGTCCACGGTCGTGACAGCATGAGCAGGAAGCGGCGGAGCGCCGAGCGCGCGTCCCCGGAGCCCGGCGTCATCGTGTTCACAGAACAAAGTGAGTACTAGGGTATATTTTGTTGTTATGCTGGCTTGCTGTCGCGAGGCATTTTGGCAGAATGTCGAGATTCTTTCGTTCATACTTTCACTGTGTTCTAGTCATATTTCGCGCAGCAACTAACCCCCTGCGTGTGCGTGTGGATTGAGTGAGCACCCTTCTGAAATAAAAAAAAACATCCTGTTCATTTAGTAAAAGTTCTAAAACAATTGTAAAACTAAATCTCTGTATTTGTAAAAAGATAAATCAAAAGATATAACCTTTAACGTGTGCTCACTCAGTTCTCCCAAACTACCAACGAAATCAGGGAATGTATTCATTTAACATATAATATTTATATACGATTTTTTAGTAAAACCTGTGCTAACTTACCTTTATAATTTGTAGATCACCTAGTAACGTATTTAAGATTTTACAAATAATTTCTTATGCTCACTCAATCCGCACACTTTCGAAAACCCGATTTCTGATGAAAAAACTGAAGATTTAAACTGCTATATATGTGTATATTTTAGTAAAACTAATCTGGGAATTTGTAAAATACAAAACGAACCACTAACGTGGCAGGTTTTTGGATAATAAATGTTTGTTAATGCTCACTCAGTCCACACGCTACAAGTAAGTTAAAAATGTAAATATCTCAATATTTGTAGTATTACATAAACTATAAATTACTTCAACTTTTAGTAAAAATTTTTACTAAATATCCACCATCTAATATTTTATATTCGTTGTCTGTTTTTAAAGATATTCAATTGCAATTTTTCTAATGTAAGTAGATCGATTAGGTTGACCACACTTTATTATATTATGGTCATATCCATGAATTAAATTTTAAAGTAAACAATTGTTTTGATTAGGTTAGTACATACTTATTACAATTAAGAGTTACCTGATCCGTAATTATTACCTTTCATTTACTGTAAAAGATTTAATCCGAGATCAAAAAATAAAAATAAAATATCTTTCAATGTCAAAGTGACGTACCAGGGGTAGTAACCTTTTTGATCTCATATATTTTTTAAATGAACTGTATTTTGGATATGACCATAATATAATGAAGTTTGGTCAATCTAATCGATCTACTTACATTAGAAAAATTGCAATTGAATATCTATAAAAGCAGACAACGAATATAAAATATTAGATGGTGGATATTTAGTAAAAATTTTTACTAAAAGTTGAAGTAATTTATAGTTTATGTAATACTACAAATATTGAGATATTTACATTTTTAACTTACTTGAAACGTGTGGACTGAGTGAGCATTCACAAACATTTATTATCCAAAAACCTGCCACGTTAGTGGTTCGTTTTGTATTTTACAAATTCCCAGATTAGTTTTACTAAACTATACACATATACAGGGTGTCCCTAAAACCAACTTTTATACGATCGGGGCTGATAGACCAGCTCATAAGAACCTAGATTAAGCAAATTTGACCTCAGTAAAAATCTCTTAGTTTTCGAGATATTGACGTTTTTGTAAAACTCGTGCTAAGTGATACCCTGACTCGGTGTTTTGAGTGTCATTGCTAAAATATCAAGTATTTTACAAATCTGTATTTTGCTATGTGTGGCCAAATAACTATGCTATTGAACGTATTTTCTATTTTTGCTAATTTATTCATGCTGTGGACACAGTACAATAACAAAAAGAAATTATTCGATTTTTTTCAAATTTCACCTCTGACTTCGAACTAGCGTGCTGAAAAAAAAATGTACCAACATAACCAGGCACTCAACGTAAAAAAATTGCGCATTTATTGTAGTTTCTAAAATGGTATAAAATTTACTAAACACTGTAATAATTTTTGAAATAATGATATTTTGTTACAAAATTAACTGTCTGCCGCCTTCATCTCATACGATCCGGTTGAACTAAGTTTGCACCTGGCGTGCTTGACATCACATACAAATTAGGTGCAAACTTCACGTTATCGTCAATATCTCGAAAACTAAGAAATTTTTATGAGGTCAATTTTACTCAGTCTCGTTTTTTATGAGCTGGTTTATCAGCCCTGTTCGCCATTTTGTAAAAGTCGTGAATTTTGATAGCCTGGATCAGTCTTTCGAAAGTCATGACTTCAAATTTCAGTATTTTCTTAATCTGCTTTTTGTTTTAAACATTACTTAATAATTATGATATCATACCTTATCAAAATAAATTAGATTTTACGTGATTCAAAATATGACCTCGGATTTGAATCGCGTAATACTTAAAACAAATTTACCATGCTAAAATAAAAAAAAAATAATGTAGTTTAAAATAGTAAGATTTTACACACTAGACACCGTAGTTTTTAAGATAATATCATTTTAATTCAAAAGGAGGTTATACTACAATATTCCATTGGTTAAATTTCGTACCAGAATTTGAATTTCGAACAGAAAAGGTATGATAGCATAATTATTAAGTAATGTTTAACAAAAAGCAGATTAAGAAAATACTGAAATTTGAAGTCATGACATTCGAAAGACTGATCCAGGCTATCAAAATTCGTGACTTTTACAAAATGGCGAACAGGGCTGATAAACCAGCTCATAAAAAACGAGACTGAGTAAAATCGACCTCATAAAAATTTCTTAGTTTTCGAGATATTGACGATTACGTGAAGTTTGCACCTAATTTGTATGTGATGTCAAGCACGCCAGGTGCAAAATTAGTTCAACCGGATCGTATGAGATGAAGGCGGCAGACAGTTAATTTTGTAACAAAATATCATTATTTCAAAAATTATTACAGTTTTTAGTAAATTTTATACCATTTTAGAAACTACAATAAATGCGCAATTTTTTTACGTTGAGTGCCTGGTTATGTTGGTACATTTTTTTTTCACCACGCTAGTTCGAAGTCAGAGGTGAAATTTGAAAAAAATCGAATAATTTTTTTTTGTTATTGTACTGTGTCCACAGCATGAATAAATTAGCAAAAATAGAAAATACGTTCCATAGCATAGTTATTTGGCCACACATAGCAAAATACAGATTTGTAAAATACTTGATATTTTAGCAATGACACTCAAAACACCGAGTCTGGGTATCACTTAGCACGAGTTTTACAAAAACGTCAATATCTCGAAAACTAAGAGATTTTTACTGAGGTCAAATTTGCTTAATCTAGGTTCTTATGAGCTGGTCTATCAGCCCTGATCGTATAAAAGTTGGTTTTAGGGACACCCTGTATAGCAGTTTAAATCTTCAGTTTTTTCATCAGAAATCGGGTTTTCGAAAGTGTGCGGATTGAGTGAGCATAAGAAATTATTTGTAAAATCTTAAATACGTTACGAGGTGATCTACAAATTATAAAGGTAAGTTAGCATAGGTTTTACTAAAGATTCGTATATAAATATTATATGTTAAATGAATACATTCCCTGATTTCGTTGGTAGTTTGGGAGAACTGAGTGAGCACACGTTAAAGGTTATATCTTTTGATTTATCTTTTTACAAATACAGAGATTTAGTTTTACAATTGTTTTAGAACTTTTACTAAATGAACAGGATGTTTTTTTTTATTTCAGAAGGGTGCTCACTCAATCCACACGCACACACCCCCTGCTTAAATATGTGGTGTCTAATGTATGTGCGTTGTAATATATACATATATTCTTGTAATAATTGTTTTTTTATAGCTAGAATCAAACACTCAACATCTTATTATAAAATTTGAGAACATATTGCTAATGATGTGTAGTTTGACATGGGCCAGACTACTGGAGGTGACTTGAAGTGTTAGCTTGCGTACTAGAAGTTAGGCGGACTAAAAAATGTTGTTATTTTGTAGATGAAATTTTATTTGGCATTGGTGTAAATAATATTTCCTCAACTGTACCACATTTGCTATTAAAAGATAAAAATAATAATGATTCATTTCAGACCAGGATTGATCCATATAAATTTATGTAATAATTTGTATGAATTTTTATCAACAGTCTTTAGGGCCGATACAGACGGACTGCATGCCAGCTACGATTTGTATGGGAACTGCATCACAACTGCACACCGACTGCGCAGTTGTGATGCAGTTCCCATACAAATCGCAGCTGGCATGCAGTCCGTCTGTATTGGCCCTTAGTTTCAGGATGTCAGAACACATACCTAGGTACCTATACTTTTTTAGAAAGTGTACTTGAATTAAAAATCTTGAATTAAAATATGTATGGCATATGTGTTACCAAAATTATTAACTGCTTTGTTCTTTTTACTTGTTAAATGTTAAGAACAATTGGTAAAAGTAACATTTGATCAACACTACCAACACTTGTACTTACTCCCCAATAAAATCATTAAAAATACGATGTCATACTTTCTGAAGCGCATGTACAGTCAGACCTGTGAAAGAGGTCACTCGCAGAATGAAAGTTTGATCTGAATTCGTGAAAACCACCATTTTTATTCACAGACGTAACTTGTGAATGATTATAATAAAATCAATGTTTAAATTAGAACTGTAAATTTTATGGTTATTTCAGCACCAACTTTTGTTAGAGATCACTGCCTGGTATCTTAACTCTCATGATCTCATTCTGTACTTTACATTAATAGACATATCAGTTATAAAAAAAAATTATAAGGTTAGAATGTCATTAGAATCTGAATTGTTATCAGGTGAAATCACATGATAATGTGGAAATAAAAATCTTTTAAATCAAATTATATTGGCTGCAGGCAATAGTACATTACACAACTAGGGTGGTAAAACAAAGAAAGGCCGAGATCACAGAGGTTTGCCGCCCGAGCTGCAAGCGAGGGACGTAAATATGCGATCGAGGGCTTTCTTTATTACCTCCCGTGTTGTGTACAAAATTTTATGCCTACACTTGGCCAGAAAGCGGCTTTTTCCGTACGCGCAGCGTGCGGAAAAAGTCACTTTATGGCCAAGTGTAGGCATAAAATACTTTCCGAGGCCACCAATTACTAGATTATGTCTAATTATCTCAGAGAAACCTAAAATAACTGTGATAAATGAAAAAAAGGGGTTGAGTAATGGGTTAATATAATATATCTGTAGCCAAAGAACTGCTTCAATAACAGCCCTCAATCATTGGGTCATACTAAAAATGTAACTTGCAGATTTGTTTGCGGCTTGGACTACACAGCTTTAGATAGCTTGCAGATAACAGACTTTTCATCGGCCAATAGTTTAGTGGGGCTATTATTGAGTTTGAACATGTAATTGGTGTAATGTGCGCACTTTCATACATGTTCATACACAACAGCCCCACTAAACTATAGACCAATAAAAAGTTTGTTATCTGCAAGCAGCTGTGTAGCAGTGGCGTGGTGTCCAAAGAACTCGATTCCTACTGGCTTGCCTAATATCAGGCATTAGACCACCTTATTCTACAGCTCTTAAGGAAAATGGACACCAAATCTGCACCGGCTTGCCCAAGGATATCTTTTACGCAACGCCACTGCTGTGTAGTCCCATCCACCATTCCATATACAGTTGTCATACATATTAATGCTTACTCTCTTTTGCAGTATACATTAAAATAGAGGTGGAGGAAACCAATTGTGCATTCGACGAGGCAGAGTGCAAAGAGGAAGCGGCTGTTCCGCCTGCCCTGTGTCCCAATGCGGGTGATGACTCCTCCCTCCCGGAATGTCTCCAGATGCTCCAAGGTGATAGTTAACCCCATTTTGAAACTATGAAAGCCCTCAAACGCCGGAAGTACAGGAGCCTCATGACCAACTACCATTTTATGGCCTTTGGTGTTGAGATCCTTCGTCCGTGGGGCCCATCGGCTCAGGTCCTTTTTAAAGACATGTCTAAGCGGTTGGTCGACGCCACGGAGGACAAGAGAGCTGGCAGCTTCCTCGCTCAGCGTATAAGCATCGCGATTCAACGAAGAATTGCTGCCAGAATTCTCGGCACAATGCCACTGGGGCCCATATTAGAAATTGACAGTTAATAGTAGTTTTAATTGTTTTTACTTTAAGGTTTTAGTTTTAGATTAATCATAGTTACTTTGTACAGTTTTTATTAAAACCATTAAACTTTATATCCCCTATGAAAATAATACTTGATACTCGTATTTGAGATACTCATGATTGTTGTGTTTTGAAATTTACTTACTACAAAAGGAAAAGCAAACAACTTTGACCTGAGTTACTGTGTGACAATGATTTCAAAAGTAAGGATAGGGCGATCCGTACAGTTCGGGTGGGTCGATTTTCGGCGTTGTATGCAAAACTAAATGTATGGCATACAAATGTCGCAGACGAAAATCCACCCGGGTCTATATTCCCCGTGACAGTAAATGGAGCCTTTCACCACGCAATTAGGCATTTTTATAACGTCCGGCTGCGCTGTGCGCTGCGCGTCCCATTGCCGCGTTGGTTGAACTGATTTTTAGCTAAACCACGCTGTGAAATTGTAGTGAACCACTCTTGATTATGGTTACAGCTGCATCGAAGCAAGAGGAGCTCGGCGGGGCGCTGCCCGCGTTACGGGACTGCAGGGTGCTCCTCGAACGGATCGACGTCCGCGCCCCACCCCGCACCGACCGGAAGACGGAGCCGGTCCCCACAACACCACCGTACAAATTTGTGTTAGAAGAACACACAGATATTAAAGTGGACGAGGGAGGCTGTGAATACGTGTGCCCTATTTGTGGGGAACGGTTCGGCCTGAAGCCGAGTCTGCTGGCGCATGCTGTGGTCCACATCTACACGGGTGCGAGCGAGCAGTGGGGCTGTGCCAACAATGGTGAGTTTGTCTAAATTATTGGGCAACTTGCCCAGCAAGCAGCTGCGCGTACGGAAAAAGCTGCTTTCTGGCCAAGTGTAGACATAAAATTATGTACACAAGACGGGAGTTAATAAAGAAAGCCCTCGATCGCACATTTACGTCCCTCGCTTGCAGCTCGGGCCGCAAACTTCTGCGATCTCGGCGTTTCTTTGTATTACCACCCTAGTTGTGTAATGTACTATTCCTCATTTCACCATCGTGCAACTGAAACGTTAGAGGTACAGTCGCCATCAGATATATTTGAGCTGTGAGTGTACTCATAAATATCTGAACACGGCTCTAATGCTATGAAAATGGAGCCGTGTTCAGATATTAATGAGTACACTGACAGCTCAGATATATCTGATGGCGACTGTAGTACAGTTGTTATTGGTAGAAAGTCGCTACAACAATTTAATTTGTGGTACCAGATTCTCTTTAATAAATGCCGTTTTTTTTCTTTTACATCAGATATATCTTATACGCCTGACCGACTTTATCGAATGAAATATTGTGATATGAGTAATTCACGTAGCGTATTAATCGCCCGAATATATTATAGATGTTTATGTGAGGCATAGCTATATAATATGTATGTATGTAAACACTTTATTGCACATAAAATCATACAGAAGCAGTACAAAAATCAATGATTATGTACAAAGGGGAGCTTATCCATGTAAGGGATCTTTTCCAGCTAACATTTTGATATGAATTATAAACGAGGACCAACCGGGAAGCCACGGTCGCGACGGCGGCTGAAGTGCTCCTGTGAATGAACGTGCACTTCTGTTCCGGGAACACGGGCCCGAGCAGACTGAGTTACCCTCGTGTTGTTGTTCCAGAAGAACCGCCCGCCGCGCCCGCGCCCGCCCCCGCCCCCGCGCTCGCGCCCGCGCCCGCGCCCGCGCCCGCCCCCGCGCCCGCGCCCGCCCCCGCCCCCGCGCCCGCCCCCGCCCGGGACTGCTCCGTGCGCCTCGAGCGGGTGGATCTCCGGCAGGTGCTCACCCGAGGTGAGAATTATCAGAATTAGTATATGGCGGCCGCATCTGCGATCTCGGCCTTTCTTTGTATTACCATCCTAGTTGTGTGAGCGTTTTCCAAAAAAAATACCGGGGTAGCTAATTTCTCAAAATATGGACTTTTGAGGTTTTTCTGGCTCAGAATCGTTAGTACATTCGAACCTTATACGTAAAAAAAAGTGTCCCAAAATTTGTATGGGATTTTTGTCTTTCCACTACGTCACGTTCATACAAACACTATGCAAAATGGTGACGTAATGGAAAAAAAAATTGGGACACTTTTTTTTACGTATAAGGTTCGAAAGTACTAACGATTCTGAGCCAAAAAAACCTCACAAGTCCATATTTTGAGAAAGTAGCTACCCCGGTATTTTTTTTGGAAAACGCTCGTGTACTGTATTTTATGTCTACATTTGGACAGAAAGCGGCGCTACGCGTACGGAAAAAGGCACTTTATGGCCAAGTGTGGCATAATAGTACATTACACAACTAGGGTGGTAAAACAAAGAAAGACCGAGATCGCAGATGTTTGCGGCCGAGCTCCAAGCTAGAGACGTAAATATGCGATCGAGGGCCGTGTTGTGTACATCATTTTATGTCTACACTGGCCAGAAAGCGGCTTTTTCCGTACGCGTGCGGTAAAAGCCACTTTATCGCAATATTTACTGCGAAATAATGGCAAATATATTTACTGCCACAACTGGACATAATTTAGGGAAAAAGATCCGACCCAAACCAATTATATAGAATTACAGAACTTGAATGCTTAAACAAAAGGTTGACATTTCACTGATGACTTTTTGTGGGTTGGATCCTGCCATAAAGTACGTCCAACTGATACTGAAAATATACACTAGAGTCTGTGCGGCAAGAGAATAGGATTTAGATTTGGAGGCGCTGTAATGCTTTTCTAGCGTATTTGCCATACTGGTTAGGTTAGTTCCGTCACGCCTATTCTCTTTCCGCACAGACTCTACAAGTTTGAATATATGTAGTGCAAGTGTTAAATTTAAACTTCACGATGTTTGGCGAAGGCTAGACGTTCAATAAATACTGTGATTTACTGATATTTATCAAATATTGTGATATTTATTGATTGTCTAGTCTAGTATATTGGTGGATTAAGTGAACATCATGTGTTACAATATTGATGGATCAAAGTATGTATTGTACGTCTAGCCTTCGCCATAAGGTTTATTTTCCCGTTATCACTTTATACACTTAAATGGTAAGACGCACTTAATACATTTTTGAACTGACTACGACCTCGAATCTTAAAACCTTCATACATTTTAGAGAGGACAATCGTTACGTAGTTTCTGTATGGAACAGAGGCTATCGGGGGGTTAAGAGTGGCGAGTTAACCTGTGCAGCGGCTAAACCGTGCATTCTGAAGAACTTCTTTTTTTAGGGTTCCGTAGCCAAAATGGCAAAAACGGAACCCTTATAGTTTCGTCATGTCCGTCCGTCTGTCTGTCCGTATGTCACAGGCATTTTACTCAGAAACTACATGATGGATATTGATGAAATTTGGAATATAGGTGTCTTTTATGAGCCGCTACTTAGTTTGGTATATAAATAATTAAAATAAATATTTTTAGGGGGGGCACTCCATACATGTTAAAGACAGTAAAAAAATTTTTTTTCAGCAAATATCAACGTGTGGTACATAGTTCGACAGCTCTTTAAAAAACACTATAAGGTTCCTAAGTAATGTTTTTGATTAGGTGAATGTATTTGGAAATAATCGCTCCGAAAGTTGTGTAAATTGTGTCCCCCCCCCCCCCTCTATTTTCTAAACCGTGCGTCCGAAAAATATGAAAAAAAATCACGAAGGTAACGCTTAATTAATACTTTCAACGAAAATTATTTTCAACAAGATCGAGTTAACCGTTTTTGAGTTATTGCCGATAAACTGCGCTTCTCAACAAAAGGACGTAATTGCTATGAAGATACGCTCTTTTGTTGTTGTACTTTTTTTACATCGTATTTTTTACCTTATAGTTATTTTGGACTTAAAATTGTGCGGTTTACCCTGCACGTACAGCCATGTGAAAACGCACGTTCTGGCAACATTGCTAATTACACCCAAACACGAAACTACACGGAAAAAGACCGTGACATTTTACGCGGTAACAGAACCTTACTCCCGTGGAATACGAGATAAGGACTTTAAAATGGGTTATGATCATTTCGTCTAAATCGCAACTGGTACTAGCGGTAACAGGTCTAAAACGCATCTCGTCTAAACTGCAACTGGTCTAAGTAGCTACCAGTCTACGTCGCTACTGGTCTAAGTAGCATCTAGCCTAGCAGACAATTTGCAACTGGTCTATAACGCATTTCGCCTAAAACACAGCTGGTCACAACTGGTCTGGTGTGGTGTGTACACAAAGAATTTGGTAGAGTGGGGTTAGAATGTGCATTCTTTCGTTTGGTCTAAACCCACCTTAATACGCACCTAATCTAAAATGCAACTGGTCTAATAAGACATCTAGCCTAAGACGCACCTCGTTTAAAGCTGATTTGGTCTAAAACGCTCTTAGTCTAAACCCTTTCGTCGGTTTAGGACCACGATCAGAAATGACCACAGCTACAAATGACCACATCTATAAATGACTGCTCTACACAAAACCGCTTCCAGAAATTACCACTTTTAACACTGAGTGACACAGACTCAATAGTCGGGTTCAGCAGCATTTTCGCTACATACGGCAATTAGCGTGCTATAGACCAAGACGTAGCCCACGTAGTGATGCTTGGCGCTGAATGCGTAAACACCGCAGCACAGCAGCAACACAGAACAGCTCGGCACTGGATCAGCGCCGCCCGAATTCATTGGTTCACCGTCAACCAGACGTCAACTATAGCACTTAACAGCCCTGGCTCAACGCTGTTGACGCATCCTCTTTTTGAGGTTGATTTGTAGAGTGCGGGATCCACGCGCGGTCCCTTCGCGCCTTTCGTCGTAAGCGCGGTTATGGCACGCGTCGCTATTAGCAGTCGGATCCGGTGCATTTTGTAACCCAAACGTCGATGGTGTAGACCGGGTTTTTTTAACACATTGAATGCCAACGGACACAGACTCAGAACATGAGTTTCAAGTCTGTGTCCAACGGAGCTTAACGTGAGGTATCCGACCGTTAATAGTACATACATTACTGCAGAGGACGGGTTTTTCTTTTGAAGCCTGACTAACGTGCAATCCTTATTGGACGTAGCAGAAGTCGAACTAGGTGGGGGCCATGATAACGTGACATATCGCCTAGTGACTGCAATACGGCCACATCTCAAAAAAAAAATCAATTTTTGTTTTTAATTTAAAAAAAAAAAAAAAATTGAGATGTGGCCGTATTGCAGTCACTAGGCGAATATAAGTTACTACTTAGGTTAGTCGAGTTCATGACTACTTCCTGCTTTAGAATACAGCAAATGTTTAGTCAAATGACTACTTAGACCAACTGCATTTTAGACGAGACACTACTTCTAGGTCAGTTGCAACTTAGACCTCTTACTACTTAGACCAGCTAAGACTTAGTCCACGTGCTCTTAGGCTAGCTGTGTTTTAGACCACTTACTGCTTAGACCAATAGCGACGTAGACTGGTAGCTACTTAGACCAGTTGCACTTTAGACGAGATGCGTTTTAGACTAGCAGCGTTTTAGATCTGTTACCGCTAGTACCAGTTGCGATTTAGACGAAATGATCATAACCTTTAAAATATTAAGTCATGTGAAGGGACTTGAACTATGGCATTCGGACAAAATCCCTTATTCTTGTAAAACATGTCGAAACAATTTCACGCGAGCCGATCAATTGGCGGAACTTAAACGAATTCAGACGGGAGAGAGACCTTGTGCGATATACAGGGTGAATTTTTTTGACCGTTCAAATTTTTACAGTGGGTTCTTTAGCGAAAAATAGAAAATACGTGTTTTTTCAGTCAGTATCTTTCAGTACTAAAATATTGAGAAACACCAGCTGAAAGATATCCTTAAAAACATACGTTTGAAGATACCGCGGCAGCGCACTGCGCGGGAGACGACAACGATCCTCTCCCCGCGACCTCGACCCCGCCCTAGGGTTGCCAGACGGTCGGGAATTGGTGTTGGCTGGACGAGATCCCTAGCAGGGATGGGTTCGCCTTTGTACATAACCTTTGACTGTTTGCACCTACCTACGTATTGTTTTTATTTTGGTATATTTGTACGGTGCAGTAGTGTTTACATATACTACTATACACCATATGTTTCACGAACGCGGCCCATTTGATTTGATTTGTGTCTATTAAGAGGAAACAGGAGGGCGGTTTTTCCATACAAACGTAGCCCCTGTTTCCTCCCTGGATAATGCCAGTAGAGCAATAATTTTTTGTCCAAAAATCTATGGCTACTATTGATATGTTCTATGTATCAGAAATAGTCTTAAGTATATTTACGGCTGTTGTTATCCTAAATACCAATAAAAAAAAATCAGTTTTTGACCAACAAGGTATCATGTGCCCTTTATTATTTCTAGACACGTTTCATTAAAATACGGTAAATAAATTTGTTCCAGTCGCCGCGAACAGGCTTCGACCCCGATTCTGCCGTGAACAACCCCCCACCCCGTCCACGTTCGCACACACAACCCCTGGACGCGTAACTACACCGAGAAAGACCACAACATACAAATCATTATACGCGGAGACAGAAGGTTACTCCTGCGACATATGTGAGAAGGAGTTTACAATGTTAAGTCGATTGACGAGGCATAAACGAATCCACTCGCGGAACAAACCTTATTCATGTGAAATATGTCGGAAAAAGTTCAGGGAATCACATGACCTAAAAAGACATTATAGAGTTCACACGGCTGAAAAACCGTACTCGTGTGAAATATGTCGGAAAAAGTTCAGGGAATCACATAACCTAAAAAGACATTATAGAGTTCACACGGCTGAAAAACCGTACTCGTGTGAAATATGTGAAAAGAAGTTTACCGAATCAAGCGGTCTAATAAGACACCGTCGAACTCACACGGGTGAAAAACCGCACTCGTGTGAAATATGTCGGAAAAAGTTCAGGGAATCACATAACCTAAAAAGACATTATAGAGTTCACACGGCTGAAAAACCGTACTCGTGTGAAATATGTGAAAAGAAGTTTACCGAATCAAGCGGTCTAATAAGACACCGTCGAACTCACACGGGTGAAAAACCGCACTCGTGTGAAATATGTCAAAAGAAGTTCACGCAATTAAGTAATCTAATAGCACATCGTCGAACTCACACGGGTGAAAAACCGCACTCGTGTGAAATATGTGATATGAAGTTTACAAAATCAAGTGGTCTAATAAGACATCGTCGAACTCACACTGGTGAAAAACCGTACTCGTGTGAAATATGTCAAAAGAAGTTTACCGCATCAGGTAGTTTAATAAACCACCGTCGAATTCACTCGGGTGAAAAACCGTACTCGTGTGAAATATGTGAAATGAAGTTTACAGAATCAAGCGGTCTAATAAGACACCGTCGAACTCACACGGGTGAAAAACCGCACTCGTGTGAAATATGTAAAAAGAAGTTCTCAGCATGGAGCTATTTAACGGAACATGAACGAGTTCATACGCGTGAAAAACCGTATAGATGTGAAATATGTAAAAAGATGTTCTCCAGATCGAGGAGTTTAAAGAATCATAATATACGGTTCCACACGGGTGAAACATGTGAAATGAAATTCACACGATTGAAATCTCTTAAGAAACATAAAAATGTTCACACGCGTGCTAGGTCATTCTCGTGTGGAATATGTCGAAAGCAGTTCACTAGATTAATTAAATTACAGAGACATAAACGAATCCACACGTATTTAAAGCATAAACCTACCAACTCCTAGAAGTAAGAAGAAGTGGAAAAATCCGAAACATAATTTGTTACTGAAGCTACACATGATTGAAGCACAGAAGCCCTACTCTTATGTTTATTGCTCGGGGAGATATTTTAGTGGCATATTTTCTGGCCCACAAATACAATTAGACAAAAAGGAAACATGATTATTTCTTGTGTACTGATACTCATCCAAACATCATAAAATAATAAAAGTTTTTAAAGATATTTTATTACATTACGGTAATTTATTGTGATCACAAAATATTCATTTTTGTAATACCTTATGGGACACATATACAGGGTGTCCCTAAAACCAACTTTTATACGATCAGGGCTGATAGACCAGCTCATAAGAACCTAGATTAAGCAAATTTGACCTCAGTAAAAATCTCTTAGTTTTCGAGATATTGACGTTTTTGTAAAACTCGTGCTAAGTGATACCCTGACTCGGTGTTTTGAGTGTCATTGCTAAAATATCAAGTATTTTACAAATCTGTTTTTTGCTATGTGTGGCCAAATAACTATGCTATTGAACGTATTTTCTATTTTTGCTAATTTATTCATGCTGTGGACACAGTACAATAACAAAAAAAAATTATTCGATTTTTTTCAAATTTCACCTCTGACTTCGAACTAGCGTGGTGAAAAAAAAATGTACCAACATAACCAGGCACTCAACGTAAAAAAATTGCGCATTTATTGTTGTTTCTAAAATGGTATAAAATTTACTAAACACTGTAATAATTTTTGAAATAATGATATTTTGTTACAAAATTAACCGTCTGCCGCCTTCATCTCATACGATCCGGTTGAACTAAGTTTGCACCTGGCGTACTTGATATCACATACAAATTAGGTGCAAACTTCACGTAATCGTCAATATCTCGAAAACTAAGAAATTTTTATGAGATCAATTTTACTCAGTCTCGTTTTTTATGAGCTGGTTTATCAGCCCTGTTCGCCATTTTGTAAAAGTCGCGAATTTTGATAGCCTGGATCAGTCTTTCGAAAGTCATGACTTCAAATTTCAGTATTTTCTTAATCTGCTTTTTGTTTGAAACATTACTTAATAATTATGCTATCATACCTTATCAAAATAAATTAGATTTTACGTGATTCAAAATATGACCTCGGATTTGAATCGCGTAATACTTAAAACAAATTTACCATGCTAAAATAAAAAAAAATAATGTAGTTTAAAATAGTAAGATTTTACACACTAGACACCGTAGTTTTTAAGATAATAGCATTTTAATTCAAAAGGAGGTTATACTACAATATTCCATTGGTTAAATTTCGTACCAGAATTTGAATTTCGAACAGAAAAGGTATGATTATTAAGTAATGTTTAACAAAAAGCAGATTAAGAAAATACTGAAATTTGAAGTCATGACATTCGAAAGACTGATCCAGGCTATCAGATTTCGCGACTTTTACAAAATGGCGAACAGGGCTGATAAACCAGCTCATAAAAAACGAGACTGAGTAAAATCGACCTCATAAAAATTTCTTAGTTTTCGAGATATTGACGATTACGTGAAGTTTGCACCTAATTTGTATGTGATGTCAAGCACGCCAGGTGCAAACTTAGTTCAACCGGATCGTATGAGATGAAGGCGGCAGACAGTTAATTTTGTAACAAAATATCATTATTTCAAAAATTATTACAGTGTTTAGTAAATTTTATACCATTTTAGAAACTACAATAAATGCGCAATTTTTTTACGTTGAGTGCCTGGTTATGTTGGTACATTTTTTTTTCACCACGCTAGTTCGAAGTCAGAGGCGAAATTTGAAAAAAATCGAATAATTTTTTTTTGTTATTGTACTGTGTCCACAGCATGAATAAATTAGCAAAAATAGAAAATACGTTCAATAGCATAGTTATTTGGTCACACATAGCAAAAAACAGATTTGTAAAATACTTGATATTTTAGCAATGACACTCAAAACACCGAGTCAGGGTATCACTTAGCACGAGTTTTACAAAAACGTCAATATCTCGAAAACTAAGAGATTTTTACTGAGGTCAAATTTGCTTAATCTAGGTTCTTATGAGCTGGTCTATCAGCCCTGATCGTATAAAAGTTGGTTTTAGGGACACCCTGTAAGTACATACGTGCTTCTAAAAATGTGTCCATCTCGTAATTAGTGTCAAGATGGCGGCTGAAGCTGATGGATTTAAACGAAACTGGATACAGATCCGACCGTTGGATTTAAATTGTTTTGATTATGGTATGAACCTTTTGTAATGTGTTTTTGGTTTGTAATATTTATATTGTATTGTATGACATTTTGTGAAATATTTGTACCTATCCGTAAACAGAACTATGCTCCAGATAAGCTCCAGTTTGCGATTTTATAATCGTACTCGTGTATTGCCATTTCACAGATTTTGATCATTATACATTTAAAGTATTAAAGATGAGTTTTTTTGTTCACCAGTTGATATCCTTTTTTTTTTTTTTTTTTTTTATGAAATAGGGGGCAAACGAGCAGACGGGTCGCCTGATGGTAAGCAATCACCGTCGCCCATAGACACCTGCAACACCAAAAGAGTCACAGGTGCGTTGCCGGCCTTTCAGGTGGGAGTACGCTCTTTTCTTGAAGGTTTGAAGGTCGAATCGGTCCGGAAACACTGCAGGCGACAATTTATTCCACAGTTCAGTCGTGCGAGGCAGGAAGTTTCTAGCAAAACGCACAGTTGTGGACTGCCAACCATCTAAGTGGTGAGGATGGTAATATTGTCGCGTAGAACGATGGCGGAAAGATGCAGCAGGGATTAATCCGAACAATTCCTCGGAGCATTCCCCGTTATATAGACGATAGAAGATGCAGAGCGAGGCTACATCTCTACGCAGTGCCAAGGAGTCGAGCCGATCTGAAATAACTTGGCAGCCGACGATACGAGTCGCTCTCCGTTGAATGCGGTCTAGAGGGAGAAGCTGGTACTGGGGGGCCCCAGCCCACAGATGAGAACAGTATTCCATATGTGGACGGACCTGCGCCTTATACAGCTGAAGGCGGTGGGCCGGAGTGAAATACTGTCTCGATCTATTGAGCACACCAAGCTTCTTAGAGGCTAATTTAGCCTTACCCTCTAAATGGCCGCGGAACTGGACTTCACTCGATATGTCGACGCCAAGAATTCCGATAGTGGCTGTGGCAGTAAGGGGGATGCTCTCAAAACGAGGTGATGCGACAAACGCGAGCTTTTTGGCGGTGAAGGCGCAAACCTGTGTCTTCGTAGGGTTGAAACGGACTAGATTAAGTCGACCCCATTCTGAAACTTCTTTTAGGGAAGTTTCAATTTCAGACACAAGTCTGTTACGGCTCTCGATGACGCTATCCCGAGAAATATTGGCGCGGCCGGTGTAGGAGGCATCACCCGTGCTATCATCTGCATAACAGTGAATGCCACAGATTTGCAGCATGTCGTTGATGTGCAGAAGGAACAACGTAGGCGATAGCACACAGCCTTGCGGGACACCAGCATTCACAGTCATGGATTCAGAGCACTCACCGTCAACTACGACCTTTATGCATCTGCCTGCTAGAAAGCTACTGACCCATTCGCATAACTTCTCGGGAAGCCCATAAGATGGAAGCTTCGAAAGAAGTGCTTTGTGCCAAACCCGATCAAAGGCCTTCGCCATGTCCAAACTAACGGCCAATGCTTCACCCTTAGTCTCGATCGCCTGTGCCCAACGATGTGTTAGGTAGACCAGAAGATCACCAGCTGAGCGGCCTGTACGGAAGCCGTATTGGTGGTCACTAAGCAGCTGGTGATCCTCTAGGTACCGAAGGAGCTGGCAGTTGATAATGGACTCCATTATCTTCGAGAACAGAGAGGTTATAGCTATCGGCCTGTAGTTGGTTGGGTTTGAGCGGTCGCCTTTTTTAGGGATCGGGTGCACCAAAGCTGACTTCCATGAGATCGGGACTACGCCAGATGAGTAAGAGAGCCGAAAAAGACGCGTTAAAACAGGTGCCAACTCTGGAGCGCACATCTTCAACACAATAGGAGAGATTCCATCGGGTCCACACGACTTGTGAATGTCGAGGGAAAGAAGTGCTTTACGCACTGAACTTTGGTGGAACCGGACATCCGGCATATAGTTTCCGCACCGCGGTATGGTTGGCGGCACGTGTCCCCCGTCATCCAGAGTCGAGTTGGACGCAAAGAGTTTGCCCAAAAGATCGGCTTTTTCCTTAGCGTCATGGGCCAACGAATCATTTCCCATTTGTAGAGGTGGAAAAGACGGCTTGCAGAAATTTCCCTGGATAGCTTTGGCAAGAGACCAGAACGCACGAGTTCCCGAAGGAAGGCGCTCTAGTTTCTCGCCAATTCTACCAATGTGCAAAGATTTCGCCCTGGCAATATCCCTTTTGAAGGACTTGGAGGCAAAATTAAACTCCTTTTTCAACGCGCTGGTCTTTTCATCCCGTACTGTTGCTGCATTTATCCAGGCTTGGTAACATTCCTGCTTTCGGCGGGACGCCCTTTTGCAGTTACGACCAAACCAAGGTTGGAATTTGCCACCAACGGGGACTGCAGAGGACGGAATGAAAAGTTCCATTCCCTGGAGTACCACGTCAGCAATAGAGTCAGCAGCAACGTTGGGATCATCCAGCGTGAAGCAAACCTGCCTCCAAGGATAGGATGCAAAGAAAGATCGCATCCCATCCCAATCTGCTGACTTGTAGTGCCACACACGGCGGCTACCAGCAGCTCGCCGACGCAGCGGGCACGTGAGTGGCACCGTACTCCGGACCAGGCAGTGATCCGAGGAACCGAGTGGGGCAATAACGGAAGTTTTGTAGCCAGCCGGTTGAGAAGTCAGCAGAAGGTCCAACAGAGAAGACTCCTGGCTCTCCACATCGGGGATTCGCGTGGGCTCAGTAACCAATTGGGATAAGCCATATGCCAGAGCAAAACCGTACACAGATCTCCCCGCATGATCGGTCTTACTAGAGCCGAGCCATTCAACATGATGGGCATTAAAATCGCCTAGTATCACGATCTCCACGGATGGGATCTGCTGTTGCACGGAGTCTGCAGCTATCTGAATTTGCTCGATGAGTCGGTCGGTTTCAGCATCACCGCTATGGGACCTATACAGGCACGCATAGACGCGAGGATGGTCGTCGCTGTCCACACGTAGCCATAAGGTGGAGAGGTCCCTACCTTCAAGATTGCTGAGGCGGCGAGAGCTGATATCATCTCTTATGTACACGCACACCCCGGCCTTAGGCACAAAGGAGTGTTCCAGTGCATACCCAGGACGACAGAGGTAGGAAGTGTCCGCCGGAGACGATATCTGCGTCTCGGTCAAAAAGAGCAAGGCCGGCTTTGCTGTCTCGAGGTGATAGTGAACAGCATTAAGATTGGAGTGTAAACCCCTGATGTTGCAGAAGTCCACGGCCAGCGAGGCTACTTTGCTCTTGCCCCGAGCAGATGTTGGCTGGTAGAGCGCGGTTTTGCCCCCCCCAGAGTACGAGGGGCAGCCTGGACCTCCACGCTCAGGAGTGATTCTACCTGAGCGTGGAAGCCCAGTGAGGGATTCTCCAGCGCTAACGCAGCTGGTACCCTCCTGGGGTATGCTATTAGAGAACTGCGCTATCATTGGGGGGGGGGGGGGGGGGTTGGGCCTCCGGTACCCTCACTCACTTGGCGAAACGCAAATATTACTTCACGCCAGTTTTCCTTATAACTAAACAAATATAAATTGTACTTATTGGCTGCCCAGGGCCGTGTTTAGAGGTCCAGGGCCCCTAGGCACTTGGTATTGAAAAGGTAAGCCAGCTTCGGGCTTATATGAAGGGTCCACCGCTGGGGCCCCTCTAGGCTGGCCGAGGCCTAGGCGGAAATCCGGCGCTGTGGCTGCCTCTACAGAAGAACTAATTAATATATCGACGTTAAAGGAAAGGGCCATCTGACATCCACCAGATAACTGGTAATTCGCAGTAGAGTTCCGTTGGTTTGTTTGCACACGATAATATCAATTGCGACTAGTTATAACAAACGCGGGAATACAGCGAGGTTGGATGCGATAATATCGCTCAAAAGACCAACCACCACTGGTACCAATGCCTTGTCTAGCTCAATTCACAATTTTTCTGACATGCAAAATAATGACAAATCAACAACAGAACTAAGTGTATTTAAACGTCGTCGTATCGCAACCAAGGACACTAAACCATAGACAACTTGACATTCATATGACTTTTATATCATTAACGACAGCCACCGAATTCTAAAGAGGAAAGCCGTTGGAGACGCAGGTTCGAATCCTGCCCAAGGCATATATTTATATTTTTTTTCTATTCTAATAAAATATTTAAACATGACATCCCTTCGTGGGCAGAATACTCCGACACTCTGACAAATGTCATTCAATAAATATCGTCATAGGTAAATGTATGTATTGACTTAGTTCTCATTTGACTGCCACCAAACAAGCATATAATCTTTTTGGCTAAAATATATATTTTATCTACCAGTATGTGTTTTCTTATACTACGATTTAACATTCCCCTGCTACAGTATGTATTTAATTAATTCAATTCAGTTTATCTATTTACTGTCTGACTCGCATATACCAATGATTAATTACTAAATTGCGTAATAAACAACTTAGCAAAAAAGTCGAAGCAGATATCATAAGTCGAGTTTTCTTGAAACTGACTGTAGGATAGGCGTCTATATTTTTATTCGTCGGCATGACAACGGGTTAAGTCGTCATAACTAACTTACATAATACTCGTAGCTAAGTATACAATAACTGGCCAAGAGCATGTCGGACCATGCTCAGTGTAGGGTTCCATAGCCGTAACTATAAGGTAAAAAATACGATGTAAAAAAAGTACAACAACAAAAGAGCGTATCTTCATAGCAATTACGTCCTTTTGTTGAGAAGCGCAGTTTATCGGCAATAACTCAAAAACGGTTAATTCGATCTTGTTGAAAATAATTTTCGTTGAAAGTATTAATTAAGCGTTACCTTCGTGATTTTTTTCATATTTTTCGGACGCACGGTTTAGAAAATAGAGGGGGGGGGGGACACAATTTACACAACTTTTGGAGCGATTATTTCCAAATACATTCACTTAATCAAAAACATTACTTAGGAACCTCATAGTGTTTTTTAAAGAGCTGTCGAACTATGTACCACACGTTGATATTTGCTGAAAAAAATTTTTTTTACTGTCTTTAACATGTATGGAGTGCCCCCCCTAAAAATATTTATTTTAATTATTTATATACCAAACTAAGTAGCGGCTCATAAAACACACCTATATTCCAAATTTCATCAATATCCATCATGTAGTTTCTGAGTAAAATGCCTGTGACATACGGACAGACAGACAGACGGACGGACGGACATGACGAAACTATAAGGGTTCCGTTTTTGCCATTTTGGCTACGGAACCCTAAAAACGGTCCAGCAGTTATCATACGTCATATGTATTAGCTATCGTAAAATCTATAATTAATTTCTTTAACCATCGTAAAATCTATATTTAATTTTTTTACGTTTAGTCGTTATGACCAAATTGCGTAATGACTAACTAAGCAAAAACATTTCGGAGTCAATTTTTAGCCGTAGTTGCCTACAACTACAACTCACCACAGGGCTGTGATTCGTATGTCATGGCATGCATTCCTTTCTATTATGTAGGTAGGAACTACTTGTATTACAACCTAAGCGATTTGCTTAACATTCTTATCCTAATCTATCTATATAAATAAAAATGAATTGCTGTTCGTTAGTCTGCTTAAAACTCGAGAACGGCTGAACCGATTTGGCTAATTTTGGTCTTGAAATATTTGTAATAGCTCAGGGAAGGTTTATACGGTGAGAAAGTATGACAAATAACTGGCCAAGAGCATGTCGGACCATGCTCAGTGTAGGGTTCCGTAAATAGCCGTAACTATAAGGTAAAAAATACGATGTAAAAATGTACAACAACAAAAGAGCGTATCTTCATAGCAATTACGTCCTTTTGTTGAGAAGCGCAGTTTATCGGCAATAACTCAAAAACGGTTAATCCGATCTTGTTGAAAATAATTTTCGTTGAAAGTATTAATTGAGCGTTATCTATGTAATTTTTTTTTAATTTTTTGGACACACGGTTTAGAAGATAGAGGGGGGGGGACACAATTTTCACAACTTTCGGAGCGATTATTTCCAAAGGTATTCACTTAATCAAAAACATTACTTAAGAACCTTAAAATGTTTTCAAAAGAGCTGTCGAACTATGTACCACACGTTGACATTTTGTGAAAAAAATTTTTTTTACCTTCTGTTACATGTATGGAGTGCCCCCCCTAGATTTTTTTATTTTTATTATTTAACTACCAAACTTAGTTGCGGCATCTACAAGACATCTATATTCCAAATTTCATCAGTATAGGTCTTGTAGTTTTTGAGTAAAATGCCTGTGACATACGGACGGACGGACGGACGGACGGACGGACGGACGGACGGACGGACGGACGGACGGACATGACGAAACTATAAGGGTTCCTTTTTAGCCATTTTGGCTACGGAACCCTAAAAATCGAGTAATATACTAAAAAACGAAGATATTGTTCTCCCATACAAACTTTATCAACTCAAATAAAACAGTAAGCGCCGCAGGATTTCATACATCTTACGCGTTTTTGGTAAAATGGTCTCTGCTTTCGCTCGAGAAAGGCAAATGCGAGCAAAATAGGTACTTTATATTATTCCAGCACTAAAGTCGTTAAGGCGATAGTTTCTTACAAATTGTTAATAAATTAGCCCTTATTCCCTAAGATACGGCTGTCAAAATCTCTATTGAATGACAAGAGAAACAGCTGAGTTTTCGCGTTTCATAGGGTAAGGTTAGGGTTACCGTTGACTACTTTTCATCAACACACAAAAAGGTAAAACATAAAAGGGTAATGGATAGGTACATACATACCAGTCGCGTGGCGTCCAAAGAACTCGATTCCTACCGGCTTGGCTAATATCAGGCATTTGAGCACCTTATTCTACAGGTCTGAAGGAAAATTTACGCCAAATCTGCACCGGCTTGCCCAGGGATATCTTTTACGCCACGCCACTGATACATACATATACATTTTGTCATATATACAGGTTGTCACCGTGATATATACAGGATGTCCCTAAAACCAACTTTTATACGATCAGGGCTGATAGACCAGCTCATAAGAACCTAGATTAAGCAAATTTGACCTCAGTAAAAATCTCTTAGTTTTCGAGATATTGACGTTTTTGTAAAACTCGTGCTAAGTGATACCCAGACTCGGTGTTTTGAGTGTCATTGCTAAAATATCAAATATTTTACAAATTTTTTTTTTTGCTATGTGTGGCCAAATAACTATGCTATTGAACGTATTTTCTATTTTTGCTAATTTATTCATGCTGTGGACACAGTACAATAACAAAAAAAAATTATTCGATTTTTTTCAAATTTCACCTCTGACTTCGAACTAGCGTGGTGAAAAAAAAATGTACCAACATAACCTGGCACTCAACGTAAAAAAATTGCGCATTTATTGTAGTTTCTAAAATGGTATAAAATTTACTAAACACTGTAATAATTTTTGAAATAATGATACTTTGTTACAAAATTAACTGTCTGCCGCCTTCATCTCATACGATCCGGTTGAACTAAGGTTGCACCTGGCGTGCTTGACATCACATACAAATTAGGTGCAAGCTTCACGTAATCGTCAATATCTCGAAAACTAAGAAATTTTTACGAGGTCGATTTTACTCAGTCTCGTTTTTTATGAGCTGGTTTATCAGCCCTGTTCGCCATTTTGTAAAAGTCGCGAATTTTGATAGCCTGGATCAGTCTTTCGAATGTCATGACTTCAAATTTCAGTATTTTCTTAATCTGCTGTTTGTTAAACATTACTTAATAATTATGCTATCATACCTTTTCTGTTCGAAATTCAAATTCTGGTACGAAATTTAACCAATGGAATATTGTAGTATAACCTCCTTTTGAATTAAAATGCTATTATCTTAAAAACTACGGCGTCTAGTGTGTAAAATCTTACTATTTTAAACTACATTATTTTTTTTTATTTTAGCATGGTAAATTTGTTTTAAGTATTACGCGATTCAAATCCGAGGTCATATTTTGAATCACGTAAAATCTAATTTATTTTGATAAGGTATGATAGCATAATTATTAAGTAATGTTTAAAACAAAAAGCTGATTAAGAAAATACTGAAATTTGAAGTCATGACTTTCGAAAGACTGATCCAGGCTATCAAAATTCGCGACTTTTACAAAATGGCGAACAGGGCTGATAAACCAGCTCATAAAAAACGAAACTGAGTAAAATCGACCTCGTAAAAATTTCTTAGTTTTCGAGATATTGACGATTACGTGAAGTTTGCACCTAATTTGTATGTGATGTCAAGCACGCCAGGTGCAAACTTAGTTCAACCGGATCGTATGAGATGAAGGCGGCAAACAGTTAATTTTGTAACAAAATATCATTATTTCAAAAATTATTACAGTGTTTAGTAAATTTTATACCATTTTAGAAACTACAATAAATGCGCAATTTTTTTACGTTGAGTGCCAGGTTATGTTGGTACATTTTTTTTTCACCACGCTAGTTCGAAGTCAGAGCTGAAATTTGAAAAAAATCGAATAATTTTTTTTTGTTATTGTATTGTGTCCACAGCATGAATAAATTAGCAAAAATAGAAAATATGTTCAATAGCATAGTTATTTGGCCACACATAGCAAAAAAAAAATTTGTAAAATACTTGATATTTTAGCAATGACACTCAAAACACCGAGTCAGGGTATCACTTAGCACGAGTTTTACAAAAACGTCAATATCTCGAAAACTAAGAGATTTTTACTGAGGTCAAATTTGCTTAATCTAGGTTCTTATGAGCTGGTCTATCAGCCCTGATCGTATAAAAGTTGGTTTTAGGGACACCCTGTATACAGGGTGTCACTGTGATATATACAGGATGTCATTGTGATATATACAGGATGCCATTGCGATATATATAGGGCGTCACTGTAATATATACAGGGTGAATAAATAAAGTCAGTAATTGAAATTACTTTTTGCAGATTTTTTTTCATACAGCAAATTATTTTCGCGTTGTTCAAATATCGGTTGTATATAATCGGCGATACCAATATATTATCGGCAATACTAATATATCGGTATCGTTACATCACTAAGGATGTCACTGTGATATATACAGGTTGTCACTGTGATATAAATACAGGATATCACTATGATTTATACAGGGTGTCACTGTGATATATACAGGGTGTCACTGATATATACAGGATGTCATTGTGATATATCATTGTGTGGTGGGTGTGTGGTGTCATTGTGATGTATTCCCGCAATTATTTCCGCCAAACAGTCATTTCAAGATCGACAACTGCTGATGAAATTAACGCTTGCCTCAAATCGTCCAATTTGTAGCACAATGTAAAGAAACTTGAGCTAACATGAGAGTAGCCATTGCTGAACGATCCATCTGCTGAAGATTTCTTCAAGCAATTGCTGACTATCGGTAATGGCCGTATTCCTGTTGACGAATCGAGCGAATTGATTTCATTCTGTGTTTTCTATGTATTTAAGTATTTGTATCTATTAAATATATCGTCGTCTAGCATCCATAACACAAGCCTTATTGAGCTTACTATGGGGCTAGTTCGATTTGTGTAAGATTGTCCCCTAATATTTATTATTTATGTCTTTCCCGTACACGAGACAATAGTGTCCCGGCCCTTTGGGAGGCGTGCGCGGAGCCGAAGCCAACACGTAGAGGCCCTTTCGACAATTTAATGAAAGGCAACGTGTACACCCAGCGGATGCTGTCCCTGCCCGTGTCACGGGACGCACGCAGAGACAGCCCCCGCTAGATGCAAGGACTATTGTTGATTGATGGAATCTAAATTTACTGGGTTATGGTGGTGGAATTATGGACTAGATACTGGGCTATGGATTGAGACATGACGGCGCCTGTCAGGACAAGTGTCTCATGGCTTTCGCGGCACTGACAGACCGTGACTTGCCCTCCGCTGATGGGCCCCTGTTAAATAGCGACATTATGAGCAATGGCCCAGGGGCAACACCGCTGCCGAGGGCTGCAGGGTGTCGAGAGGTGTGCTGCGCTTTCTCCGAGGGTACTCGCGGCGTTATGCCTTTTATCACTTCCACGCCTGGAGCATATAGCTCTCGCGACTCCACTCTGGACGGCCGGTTAAGGCAAGCCAGAGGCGGAGGTCCTTTCACTAAATCCCATGACCCTCCCTAAGGACCCCCCGGAGCACTCGGGTACGTGAGGTCGCTACTCCCCAACAGCTCGCCACAAGCTGCCCTGCGTTATTTATTACTATTATTATTTATTCTCATCGTATTTTTGTAATTTTGTCTCATCGGAAGACGAGCTTATCGACACAGTATTCCCAAACATCATTACTAACCACAAATATAACGAATGGTTGAGTGAACGAGCTATTTTAGCCTGTTCCAATAAATTAATCTTAATCATGTTTTTGTATTCATTATAAATCAATTTTAGCAAAATAAAAGCTATCACTAAATTTATCGACTTTTAGGCGGTACAATACAAAGTTCGCCGGGTCAGCTAGTATTATTATATTTATTTGATATTAACGCCGTCATTTCAGTATTGTGTGACTAAAACGTTTCACAACATTTTTTATTAGCAGAAGTCATTACAAGAATCAATCGTGATTCCAAAGTCTCTTGAATAAATCCTCAACAACAGAGACATAGGTACACCAGAATTTGTCGAATGAAAAATTGTGACACGGCATTGGAGACGGAGGACACCAGGGTTACCTTCGTGTTGTTGTTTCAGTCGAACCGCCCGTCGCGCCTCGCACGCCCGCGCCCGCGCCGCGGGACTGCTCCGTGCGGCTCGAGCGGGTCGACCTCCAGCAGATGCTCATCCGAGGTGAGTTGTTGATGAAACTACTTACAGAACCTGCGTTTGGCACTTTAAACATCGCAAATGAGTAATTTTAAGCATCCTCCTCGGAGTCTATCCTGTATGCAGCTGTGTAGCGTAGCTCATACAGCAGCTTTAACCTTTAGGCCCACGTCTACAGATTTGTAATTCTACAGATTCTCATGTCTACAGATTCCCAAGTCTACAGATTCTCATGTCTACATATTCTCAATTCTATAGATTCCCAATTCTGCAAATTCCTAATTCTACAGATTCTCATATCTACAGATTCCCAAATTTGTGGAATTGGAAACAAACCAGCTTTACTTATTTTAAATAACGCTGGGAAGTCATTATCTTCCTTTATTCAACAGTAAAACTTAAATTATCAACATTATTTTTCAGTTATTTTCCAGCTAAGCACATTGTGCACTATCTTTTCTTTTCACGTAACATTTAAATGCCTCACGTGAATTTGTTCCAGCCGCCGCGAACAGAGTTCAACCCCGTTTCTGCCGTCAGCAGCCCCCCGATCCGTCCACGTTCACACTCACAGCGCGCACGCGCACTCACACTACCCTCGGACACATAGCTACACAGACAAAGACAGCAGCATATAAGTCATACGTGGAAACAGAACCTTACTCCAGTGAATTATGTGACAAGGACTTTACAATATCAAGTCGTTTAACGAGGCATAAACGAATCCACTCGCGGAAAAAAGCTTATTCTTGTGAAATATGTCTGAAAAAGTTCAGACAGCTGAGTAATATAAAGAGACATAAACTAATCCACTCGGTAATAAAACTTTACGCCTGCTCAATTTATAAAAACAAGTTTAGGACATCAGATAATCTAAAAAGACATTACAGAGTGCACACGGGCGAAAAACCGTACAGTTGCGAAATATGTAAAATGAAGTTTACGGAATTAAATAGCCTAAGAAGACACAGTCGAACGCACACAGGCGACAAACCGTACCAATGTAAAGTATGTAAAATGAATTTTACGCAAATAAACAATCTTAAAAGACATCTTCTAATCCACACGGGTGAAAAACCGCATTCGTGTGAAATATGTAAAACGAAGTTTACCGAATCAAGTAATCTAATAAGACACCGTCGAACGCACACTGGTGAAAAACCGCACTCGTGTGAAATATGTGATAAGAAGTTTACCGAATCAAGCGATCTAATAAGACACCGTCGAACTCACACGGGTGAAAAACCGCACTCGTGTGAAATATGTGATAAGAAGTTTACCGAATCAAGCGGTCTAATAAGACACCGTCGAACTCACACTGGTGAAAAACCGCACTCGTGTGAAATATGTGATAAGAAGTTTACCGAATCAAGCGGTCTAATAAGACACCGTCGAACTCACACTGGTGAAAAACCGCACTCGTGTGAAATATGTGATAAGAAGTTTACCGAATCAAGTGGTCTAATAAGACACCGTCGAACTCACACTGGGGAAAAACCGCACTCGTGTGAAATATGTGATAAGAAGTTTACCGAATCAAGCGATCTAAGAAGACACCATCGAACTCACACGGGTGAAAAACCGCACACGCGTGAAATATGTGATAAGAAGTTTACCGCATCAAGTGGTCTAATAAGACATCGTCGAACTCACGCGGGTTGGAAAACCGCACTCGTGTGAAATATGTGAAATGAAATTCTCAGGATCGAATTCATTAAGCAAGCGACTACTCCACACGCGTGGAAAACATACTCGTGTAAAATATCTAAAAATAAGTTAACAGATTCATTAAGTTGAAGAGGCATCAACGATTTCACACGACGATCTGTAAAGCATCCTCATCATCCTGTTTTTATTTAAATGTGTTCTGTTAAATCAAGCTTAAGTTGTGTTTAAGTACCTTCTAAGCTGTCAGCTTGTGACGAAAGAAACGCCATTTGACATTCCTCGTGAATTTAATGACAACCGCAAACTACTAGTTGGTACATTTTTAAATGAAAATACCCTAAACCAACCAAGTCATGTAGGCAAGTGGAAAACTTGCGAAAGAATCAATACACAAATTAAGCTTTCAAGAAACTCTACACTAAAGTCTGATGCGCTGGAAGAGAAACTAACTGGCACAAATATAATAATTCCAAAATAAAATATGATCAAGTCTTACTGATAATCATCGATAATAACAACATTTTGTTACTGTGAGTACTATTGTGCAAGAGTCTGTGCGGAAAGAGAATAGGATTTAGATTTTGGGGCGCTGTAATGCTTTTCTACCGTATTTGCAAAAAAAAAATGCCATACTTGTTAGGTTTGTTTCGTTTTTCACCACGCCTATTCTCTTTCCGCACAGACTAGCATTAGAGAATAATCGCAAAATATACTTTTTTGTAATACGTTATGTGAAATTTGATCGGTCTTATAATTATAGAACAAACGTTATTTTTTTTGTTTTCCTATGTTTTTTTTTTCAAAAATAGGCTGGATTGGATTTGGTCAAAAATTGGCCACTTTGGGCAATCGAAAGTTGTGTGACGTTTAGACAATTTTAAATGTACATACTTATCTGTCAAAACGTACGCCGCGCGTAAAAATATTGTGGAGAAATGGAGTGACTAAGTTAGCAAAGCGTCGTAAATGTGCGCGTAAGGCACTTGCTCCAGTTCATTGCGGGCTGGCGACGTACGGTGTGATTGATCGACCTTTCCAGATCCGCCCAATTTTACTCGCTCACTCGCCGGCGGTGGGACAAGCGCCTAAGGAAGTGTATGTTGCGCGGAGCAGCGAAAATGACGCTGTTTTGTTACTTTAAGATTAGACTATGTATTAGTATAAATAAGTTGAAGTTGTTTGATACCATATGGGCAAGTTTTACTATTGTTCAAACGGAAAAACATCGTAAATGCATGGTGATTAGGGCCTCGTTTCACGAAGCTACAATTTTACAAGTCTCGCTAAACTAGCAACATAGGTGAAATCGACTAATGGTGTAGCTGTATTTGACCAATGTTGCTAGTTTGGATTTGTAAAATTGTAACTTGTAGTGTAGCTTCGTGAACGGGGCCTAGGTTGTACGTTGTTTTTTTAATTCTCATGTTATCAAATGACTTATGTTTATAAGTGATTTGACAGTTACAGTTTTTTTTTTAACAATTTGTATTTGATTCTCCTAATTGGAAACACCAGGTGGGCCATAGTGTCGTTTTTGTAATGTTATTTGATTGTGTATTACCATTATACGAACTTTGCTGATTATATTTGCAACTTATTACGTAAAAAATATAATTATTATAATTTATTTATGTTTTTTATTTACCTGTTCACGTAACTAAAACTAAAAAAATATTTCTCTTTATAAAAAAATAAAATAAACCTGGCGAATAATAAAAAAAAACTATTCCTATTAAAACAGAAAAGATACGGAAGTCAAGGTAGATAGCAGAATTGAGGGCATTTTCTGAGTGTACGGTGGACGAATGGTTGAGTCACTGGCCACAGGCCGGAAATCCAGAGGTACCGGGTTCGATTCTCAGTCTGTACACAGGCGAGTGCCATTTAATTTTTCTGTGTACTTTGATTTCCTGTATCTATATATGTAACATAAAAATGTGGTGTAAAATTTCCCGCATTAAAAACCAATGAAGAGACAAAAAATGTTTCTTTCATATAAAGTAAAAAAAAACTGTTTAGATTTAGTTTAATCAATTATAATTTATGTTTTTTTGCTGTCCACATTTATTTGGGCCAAGGCATCACGGCGTTCAGCCATTAAAAAAAAACAATAAACGATGTTTGTTATACTTTGCAGTTTTATTTAAAAATCTACATGATCTTAACAAATTATAAACAATTTCCAATTATTATAAATTGCAAACTAAAGTACAAGAATAGACATTTAAAATATATCATCTAAATATTCACGGTAAAAATGTATGCTGAAACAGTTTTTGGAAAGGAAATCGAAAAATTTTCATTCTGTAATTCTATTTTTTGTCTACTTTACTTTTAGTGTCTCAAGAAAAAAAGTTAGATTTTTCTGGAGTGTTTTTAATTTATTTCATTGCATATTTGAGAAAAGCACTATACATACCTCGGTGAGAAATGGGGTTGCCAGCCTCGTAACTATCTGGCCTCGCGTTCCGCTCGGCCATCTATACGTACTCGGCCGGCAACCCCTCACTTCCCTCTGCTGCAATTATGTACTATGAAAAGTAATTTTTTGGTCAGCCGTTATTAAAATTGATCCGCAAAAAAAAATAAGCAGTTAAATCATTTGGGCAGCATACAAAGCTTTGGCTGGCAATAAATAAAAATCGGGCGGCAACTCTTGTTCAGCAAACAATTTAAAAACGGTTAACATTTTAACCAATATTAATCTGCTTTTTTTATCATTTGGCTGCCTAATAACCAGTCGAGCTGCAAAATAATAACTTGGGCAGCAATATTTTACAATTGGTCAGCAGAGAGTTTAATTGAGATATACAGGGTGTCACTGTGATATATACTAGGTGTCACTGTTATAAATACAGGGTGTCACTGTGTTCTTTATATACAGGGTGTCACTGTAATGTATACAGGATGTCACTGTGATATATACAGAATGTCATTGTGAAATATAAAGGGTGCCATTGTGTTATATACAGGGTGTCACTGTGATAGATACAGGATGTCACTGTGATATATACAGAGTGTCACTGTGTTATACAGGGTGTAATTAATAGCCAATCTTCGAACCACTGAGAGGGCACCTTAGGCTGGTTCAGAAAATCGACTTTTAGGTTTAGTAAAAGTCCCTTGGTTTTCGAGATTTTCACACTTTTCTTAATTTTCAGTTTTTGGTCTCGTGTTTCACTGTAATGATCGTCTAGGTCACAAATGAAAATATTTTTACTGGCTATTAATTACTGGACACCCTGTATACAGCGTGTCACTGTAATGTATACAGGGTGTCACTGTGTTATATACAGAGTGTCGCTGTGATAGATACAGGATATCACTGTGATATATACAGAGTGTCACTGTGTTATATATAGGGTGTCACTGTAATGTATACAGGGTGTCACTGTGATAGATACAGGATGTCACTGTGATATATACAGAGTGTCACTAAGTTAACTACAGGGTGTCACTGTAATGTATACAGGGTGTCACTGTGATATATACAGAATGTAATTGTGATATAAACAGGGTGCCATTGTGTTATATACAGGATGTCACTGTGATAGATACAGGATGTCACTGTGATATATACAGAGTGTCACTGTGTAGGAATAGAGGTGGCGAAATACTGGCAAAGAAAAATTTAGATTAATATTTTTTATCCCTTCACACGAAGAAGAAGAAGAAGTCACTGTGTTATACAGGGTGTCCCATAACTGACACGTCACAGTGACACTGGAGGTAGACCAGGTCAAGAGTTACCAAACCAACTTAACATGACCCGCCGACCGTAATTTTTTTTTACTACTGGCAGTGACACCCTGTATATATCACAGTGACATCCTGTATCTATCACAGTTACACCCTGTATATAACACAGTGACAGCCTGTATATATCACAGTGACACCCAGTATATATCACAGTGACACCCTGTATATATTACAGTGACACCTGCTACTTGACAGCTGACAATTACCGTATGACAAAATCAGCACACGATTGGCGACAGAATAGTTGCGCCCATTTTGTGAATGACCAGTTAGGTTTTATTGCCCCCTTTTTTTTGATGAACAAAATGAAATATTTTGCTTACCTACTGATTGCTTACCAAAATTTGACTAACCGTAGATCGCTTAATGCAGCTCAAATATTTAATTTGCTGACCAAATTAATTTAGAGCAGTTCAGTATATCATTAATTGCAGCCTGATTTACAAATGTTTGCTAACCATAAGATGCTTACCAACTAGCTATTTTGGCTGACCAAATACAAATTTCTGCTGACCAAAATATGAATATTTTGCTGATCGATTAAATGATACCCCTTTACTTTTAGTGTCTCAAGAAAAAAAGTTAGATTTTTCTGGAGTGTTTTTAATTCATTTCATTGCATATTTGAGAAAAGCACTATACATACCTCGGCGAGAAATGGGGTTGCCAGCCCCGTAACTATCTGGCCTCGCGTTCCGCTCGGCCATCTATACAGGGTGTCCCTAAAACCAACTTTTATACGATCAGGGCTGATAGACCAGCTCATAAGAACCTAGATTAAGCAAATTTGACCTCAGTAAAAATCTCTTAGTTTTCGAGATATTGACGTTTTTGTAAAACTCGTGCTAAGTGATACCCTGACTCGGTGTTTTGAGTGTCATTGCTAAAATATCAAGTATTTTACAAATCTGTATTTTGCTATGTGTGGCCAAATAACTATGCCATTGAACGTATTTTCTATTTTTGCTAATTTATTCATGCTGTGGACACAGTACAATAACAAAAAAAAATTATTCGATTTTTTTCAAATTTCACCTCTGACTTCGAACTAGCGTGGTGAAAAAAAAATGTACCAACATAACCAGGCACTCAACGTAAAAAAATTGCGCATTTATTGTAGTTTCTAAAATGGTATAAAATTTACTAAACACTGTAATAATTTTTGAAATAATGATATTTTGTTACAAAATTAACTGTCTGCCGCCTTCATCTCATACGATCCGGTTGAACTAAGTTTGCACCTGGCGTGCTTGACATCACATACAAATTAGGTGCAAGCTTCACGTAATCGTCAATATCTCGAAAACTAAGAAATTTTTATGAGGTCGATTTTACTCAGACTCGTTTTTTATGAGCTGGTTTATCAGCCCTGTTCGCCATTTTGTAAAAGTCGCGAATTTTGATAGCCTGGATCAGTCTTTCGAATGTCATGACTTCAAATTTCAGTATTTTCTTAATCTGCTTTTTGTTAAACATTACTTAATAATTATGCTATCATACCTTTTCTGTTCGAAATTCAAATTCTGGTACGAAATTTAACCAATGGAATATTGTAGTATAACCTCCTTTTGAATTAAAATGCTATTATCTTAAAAACTACGGTGTCTAGGGTGTAAAATCTTACTATTTTAAACTACATTATTTTTTTTTATTTTAGCATGGTAAATTTGTTTAAAGTATTACGCGATTCAAATCCGAGGTCATATTTTGAATCACGTAAAATCTAATTTATTTTGATAAGGTATGATAGCATAATTATTAAGTAATGTTTAAAACAAAAAGCAGATTAAGAAAATACTGAAATTTGAAGTCATGACTTTCGAAAGACTGATCCAGGCTATCAAAATTCGCGACTTTTACAAAATGGCGAACAGGGCTGATAAACCAGCTCATAAAAAACGAGTCTGAGTAAAATCGACCTCATAAAAATTTCTTAGTTTTCGAGATATTGACGATTACGTGAAGCTTGCACCTAATTTGTATGTGATGTCAAGCACGCCAGGTGCAAACTTAGTTCAACCGGATCGTATGAGATGAAGGCGGCAGACAGTTAATTTTGTAACAAAATATCATTATTTCAAAAATTATTACAGTGTTTAGTAAATTTTATACTATTTTAGAAACTACAATAAATGCGCAATTTTTTTACGTTGAGTGCCTGGTTATGTTGGTACATTTTTTTTTCACCACGCTAGTTCGAAGTCAGAGGTGAAATTTGAAAAAAAACGAATAATTTTTTTTTGTTATTGTACTGTGTCCACAGCATGAATAAATTAGCAAAAATAGAAAATACGTTCAATAGCATAGTTATTTGGCCACACATAGCAAAAAACAGATTTGTAAAATACTTGATATTTTAGCAATGACACTCAAAACACCGAGTCAGGGTATCACTTAGCACGAGTTTTACAAAAACGTCAATATCTCGAAAACTAAGAGATTTTTACTGAGGTCAAATTTGCTTAATCTAGGTTCTTATGAACTGGTCTATCCGCCCTGATCGTATAAAAGTTGGTTTTAGGGACACCCTGTATGTACTCGGCCGGCTACCCGTCACTTCCCTCTGCTGCAGTAATGTACTATTCTTTTATGTTATCTGTAAATAGTTAAATTTTATATTTGTAGCACAATGTGTAATACTCTCTTAAGTGACTTGTTTGTATTGTTTTCTGGTTTGAGCTAATGGCCTTGTTGCCAATGCTCCTAATAAATTAAAAAAAACATCTGTCTGTGCTGTCAAGTGTTGCCTGCGCTGTCAATGCTGTCATCTGTCACGGTTGTCTTAACATCGTTGATTGTTTTCGGTGTAGGAAAGAAACATTCGGAGTTTTACATGTATTTTTGGTGCTTGGATAGGTTTTAAATTATGATTTAAAACCTGTCTTAGCACCAAATAGCGTCTAATTCTAATTTGAGGAAAGGTTATCTTAACCGCTAAACTTGTAACTTATCATAGCTTGAAGTGGCGTCTACTGATGAAGGATTAATTTTATTCATTGTTTTTATTAATTAATGACCGTGCAAATTGTGATAAGTAATTTTATTTCATTGACTAATATTCCGTGGTCTATATAAACATTAGTGTCTTCTTGCAACGACGCTGTGATGTCAGTGCCAGAGATGCATCAGGAGGCGGTGGTTGTGAAAGAGGAACCGGGATGGTCGCTTCCCGCGGGCTCGTGCGGCGTGAGCGAGGCGGCCGCGCGCGCCGGGCTCTATACCGACCACGAGGTGAAGGACGAGCTCGTGGTGGGCCCGGTGTGCCTGCAGCCGCGCGACGCGGTCTATGCACTTTACGGTTAGTTATGTTATGTACTGACAGATACTGGTCGGTACTTCATATTCTCATTTTTATACAAATACTTGATTTGATTAGAGTCTTCCGTTTTCAATAGGAAATTAATTTGTTTAAACAGAGTCATTGTTTGCTGCTAACTATTATGTTTAGGTATTTAAATAAAGGTAAACAAAAAGAACCATGTGACTCGGCTCATTCAGCCAGTAGTATTAAGATACAAAACGTTTTGCATCTGTGGCGCAATATTGGATTGGCTGAACGAGCCAAGTCACGTGGTTTTTTTGTTTACCTTTATTTAAATACCTAACAGGACAGAGTATTGTGGTGGATAATATCATCATAAACATAGTCGTTATCGCGGGTGCAGTAACAAATGAAATAAAGAGCACATATAACAGAATGTCTATTTGGTAGAAACGGTCATATTCTGCCTACAGCTATAAGCATCTAAGAAGCTCTTTACATGTGGAGAGTTTTCGCTAGCAAAGGTCTATAAAAATTGAAGGCATGATTACAAAAACAACATAACTAACATTTTTGGCGGATTTGTCATCTTCTTCCTTGTCGCTATCACTCTTGACAGAGTGGTCGTGGTCATCACTTCAGGCGTTGGTGGCAAGCTTCACAACACGCCGCCACTCTTCTCTGATGGCCGCCTTCCTCGTGCATTCATGTAGTGATGATGAGCCATTTACTGCCGCTTTTATCTGGTCAGTCCACCTCATAGGCGATCTTCCGCGTGGCCTGGTACCCTCGACCTTTCCCTGGACCACAAGTCGCTCAATAGCCACCTCCCCTCGGCGGCATATGTGACCAAAAAAGGTGAGGATACGAGACTTTACCAAAGATGATAGATGCTGCTTGATGCCGAGTTCTCGAAGTATAGACTCGTTGGTACGGAATTCAGTCCACGATACTCCGAGCATTCTCCTCCAGCACCACATCTCTAGGGCGTCTATCTTCTTCTTCTCTACTTCCCGCAGGGTCCACGTTTCTGCAGCGTACAAGAATATGGGGAATACAAGTGAAATCAGTCTTTAAAAATATACCCATTTTACAAAGTTAAATAATAAACTGTCCGAACGAAAAACCAAAGGTGCGACTAAAATGATTAGTCGTACACGTACATGGCACAGTCGCAAATTTAGTATTTCAGTAAGTACGTTTAGTTAGTTTTTAGTAGGTTAGGTTAGTTTTCTTTCGGGGGTTTTTATACCTACCCTTTTACAAGAACTACATATCTACCTACATTATTTTTTACGAAAAGAAATAACTGTATGCGTTCACTTAAAAAACTTGATTTTAAATAGGATACATACACACTCTCTTTAGTAGGTTGTATAACTGGCAATTAAGTGCACAAATGTAAAAAAAATGGAAATAAAAAAAATATAGATTGCACTAAGCATATAAAGGTTGACGTATCCAGAAGTCGTATCATGTGTACATCTTAAAAATGGGTGGAAATCATTCATCTCCAGAATCATTAAGAAATATTTCCCTTAAGCGTATTGCTAACATTTTATCTAGCAATATAGAAATTGATGTTGATAAATTTAAAACTCGTACGTGTAGGCATAAATGTTCCTCAAAATGAGTATCGCGTCTGTTATTGCTTGTTTTTCATAATCTTTCTGTACTGTCAAATCGTTTTTGCACCCGCGATAACGACGTATGGTCATAAATGTATTGACTTAGTTCCCATTTGACTGTCACCAAACACGCAGACAATCTTTCTGATTAAAATATATATTTAATCTACCAGTATGTGTTTTCTTGTCAAGCTGTCTCTTACTGTGTCTAACATATGCTTGTCAAACCTGGAAATACACAGTAAAAATAAAAAATAAGATTATCACATGTCAAAGGGGCCCTCGAACGAAGTATCCTTAAAATGAAGAAGAAGTAGATACTTTATTCTTCAATTTAGGCATATTAAAATAAACAAATAAAATTTATTTATAAATATACCACGAAATATACAACGTGTCCCAAAACTCAACGATAAGCCGGCACCAGAGGATGGAGCTACTTATGATTAGTCGAGAAAAAATAAGGAAAAAAATATATCTCAAATTATTTTTTCTCGACTAATCATAAGTAGCTCCATCCTCTGGTGCCGGCTACTTATGATTAGTCGAGAAAAAATAATTTGAGATATATTTTTTTCCTTATTTTTTCTCGACTAATCATAAGTAGCTCCATCCTCTGGTGCCGGCTTATCGTTGAGTTTTGGGACACGTTGTATAATATTAAAATGCACCTATGAATGTCAAGATTTACCACCGGATCCAGTGTAAAAAGCGCTGCCCCGAGAAGGACCGGCTAAGAAACTCTGCAAGGTATAATTTTTTTCAAAACAATTACAATATTAACTTGTATCATAACTTAATGACTACTACACAGTTTTTTGCACAGTAGGTGCATGTTAGGTTAAAAAATTAATGATTACTCATGCAGGACGTTATCATTTCCAAATATCCCTGTCCATGGCGGGTGCCATCTATTTCGCATACATTTTATTGCCGGAAACGTATTTAGCATAACAGACTTCGCATAATTTATTTTCGACGAATATAATTCTTGCAGAAAGTGTATTTTGCATAATCCGCAATTTTCTGAATGATTGTTTGTCCGAAAGTTTTAATAGCATAATACTGTTGTGGTCGAATTTTATTACGAATATTTTTTTTTTTGAATATTTGTTATTTGGCATAATTTTAATAGTCCGAATCTGTCCGAAACTTTGTCGTCTTATTTAAAATTATATAGTGCTCAACCCCAACGTACGTTTAACAACAGTACATTTTAACACCCTATTTCGCATCTGCGAAACTTACAGAAACTAAACTGTGCCATAAAAGTAGGTTAGGTTAGGCTGCGACCCCCACAGAAACGAACTGCTACCGGAAAAGTAAGTTAGGTTAGGTTTGAACAGCGCCCCAAACAATCCGAAATGCTGCCAGAAAGGTAGGTTAGGTTAGGTTTGAACTGCGACCCCAAACAAACCGAAATGCTACCAGAAAGGTTGGTTACGTTAGAGTAGGCTTAAACTGCGACCCCAAACAAATCGAAATGCTGCCAGAAAGGTAGGTTAGGTTAGAGTATAGGTTTATATGATTATGATTATGCGTAATTAGTTGTCTGCAAATTTAGATTATGCATAACTACTTGTATGCTTATTCAACATTCGGAATTCGCATTTTATGCGTAAAGAAGTTTCGACGAAATAACGTTATACGTATTAAATGTATGCGAAGATTGGTTATGCAACATTAGTTTATGCCAATATACAATTATGCTTATACTACTTATGCGAAATGGAATAATTACGAATTATTATGCGTAAAATAGTAGAACCGTCCATTATTATTTTGTTTTATTTTATGGTATGCCAGAGCAATTCGTTTTTTTTTACAACAGATCTAAATTTAGAGTCTGTGAGCTCTGTTATTGTTTGAAATTTTATTATACAGGGTGTCCCATAACTGACACGTCACAGTGACACTGGAGGTAGACCAGGTCAAGAGGTACCAAACCAACTTAACATGACCCGCCGACCGTATTTTTTTTTTTTTACTTCTGGTGGTCAAAGTCAAAATTAAATTTCGCTGTGAATTAATTCAAGATCAAACTAGTATTTTTTTCAGTTTTACTTAGTTTTTGGATAAAATACCATTTCTATAACCTTAATTAACAATTCATGTTACCGTACACATAAAAGAACTAACCTTGACACCTTTCCGAGTGCACACTGGCACTAATAATGTTAAAAACGGTCAAAATTCATGAACAACTTTAATTCGACAATAACTCAAAAACCGTGCCACTTTTACTGGACTCATGTTAAGTTGGTTTGGTACCTGGTCTACCTCCAGTGTCACTGTGACGTGTCAGTTATGGGACACCCTGTAGAATAATAGATATTCTATAGATTATTTAAATAGAATTAAACAACTCCTCCTTAAACAACTCTCTCAATGACTCGTGTGCCCCCAAGTTACAAATTGCTCTAATAGCTTTTCCGCGGAATAAAAGCTGTGTCAATATCTGCAGCTGATCCCCACAAAATAAGACCGTAGGTGATAATATTATTAAAGTACGCGAAGTAGACCAACCGTGTCGTCGCTACATTGGTAACGGCAATAGCAGCGGAGCTCAGAAAGCTCAGAAAATTCAAAAGATACGGCATACACATTTGTGTATTTAAGAAGCATAATTAAAGCTACCGATGCTCTAAATATGCCCAAAAGCTCAAATGGAAATAGGCAATAGTGGACTGAGCGACGAACGTTGGACCAAACGGGTGACCTTATGGAAAGACACCCGTGGGAAACGCTACAGAGGAAGACCGCTTACTTTTACTTTACCAGACTTTGTCGGATGGAAAATTGTGACACGGCATTGGAGACGGAGGACACCGGGGTTACCTTCGTGTTGTTGTTTCAGTCGAACCGCCCGTCGCGCCTCGCACGCCCGCGCCCGCGCCGCGGGACTGCTCCGTGCGGCTCGAGCGGGTCGACCTCCAGCAGATGCTCACCCGAGGTGAGTTGTTGATGAAACTACTTACAGAACCTGCGTTTGGCACTTTTTAAAGTGCCAAACGCTTTTTAAAGTGATGTTTACATCGCAAATTAATAATTTCAAGCATCCTCCTCGGAGTAGTATTTAAAGTTTTTTTTTTTTTTAAAGATTTAAAGATTTTAATTGAACAAAATAACAAATACATACATATAACAATGTTTTTGTTATTTTGTTCAATAAAAATCTTTAAATCTTAAAAAAAAAAAAATCTTTATACTAAGTACGCTGAAAAGTCATTCAAATCAAATCAAAATTCAAATCAAAATTCTTTATTTTGCGTAAAAATGTGGTACATAAGGTATAGGGTTTTACATTGTTTGAGGTTTCACACATTTTACCAGCAACTGGCATGCAAAATATTGTTGCGCCGGTGGTATAGGTCAAAACTTTAAACGTGATTTTCCGTGCTTTAGAAGCGTTTTCAGCAAGCTGAAAAGTGATTTCAGGCCGTTTCAGAGGTGGCTCTTTCACATACTAGAAGATTGAAAATTCACCCTAGTTGCCGTTGTTTTCAGGCGCCTGAAACATGTTTTCAGTCCGTTTCAGGGCACCCTCTATCAGATGGCGCAATAACCTGAAAACCCGTTTTCAGGCGTTTTCAGGACCCCTTATGGGCCTTTGAAGTACACTTCAGTATATGGCGAAATTTCACGAAGGAGTGAAAGAGATAGCACTATTAGAGAGAGACAGCTATATTGAGAAGGTTCGAGAAGTATGTGAAAGAGACAGAACTAGAAAGGGATAGCAATAGTCGGGAATGTTCCAGCCGAATCGTACATCGAACCATCTGGATTGTCTAGAAAGAACACTCGCGGTGCGTCATTGACCGAGGGGTCGCCGACCGGCCTTGGACTTTGGACCGTACATTCGAGGTAGGATTTCTCCGGAAAATTCGAGAGCAAGGGTCTCCGGATATATAAGCCGCGCGTCACCGCCGCCACAGTCAGTTTTTAACTAACGGCGATACAGTGCGAGTCTCGAAGCGAACCTAAGCGAAAAGTTAATAAGTGCGTTATAGTGAAGTGATTTAGTACAGCGATTTATTAAGTAAGTAAGACTTGTTAATTAGTAATTCTGTAATAAAGTTTGCATCTTTAATTAGTGGTTAATTAGTGTATTTTCTATCACGTTACCTACCCCACGGACGTAACAATATTAGTTATTAGAGAAAAAAGCGAGTGATAAATACAGTTATCGTCCATGATCCATTATCAAATTAACAGTAAGATGTACGCTATAAAGTAAATAATAAATGTTGAATAGTAATAAGTCACAATCAATTACAATTTTGCAGCATACTTAGCAATGAATTTAATGTCAGCGATATCAGATAATATGTAGGAATTGAAATGTCAGAGTATATTATATTCGAATATGGATAATTACAATTAGACACACTTATTTGAAATATTCAAAATATTCACTTACAGAGTAAAAACAGTTTTGCACTAACCAACGTTTTAATTCGCATTTAAATGTATTCAAAGGTAGGTTTTTTATATCTCCGTGTAAGGTATTATAAACAGAAATAGCCATACAATAAGTGTTCCTACTATATAGTCTTGTTTTCTTTACTGGCATTACCAAACGATTCGGATCTCTTGTATTAAAGTTACATGTGTCTTTACGTGTCTTAAATAGTAATGGATTTGTTTTAACAAATAAGCAGATTTCATAAATATACATGCATGGTACAGTTAACAAATTTAGATCCTTAAATAATGGTCTGCAAGAAGTTAAAACATCTACGTTGCATATTGACCTAATACACCGTTTTTGTGCCAACAGTGCTTGACTTGACATTATTTTATTCAACAAAAAACTTAGATTAGTCTGTGCGGAAAGAGAATAGGATTTAGATTTGGGGGCGCTGTAATGCTTTTCTACCGTATTTGAAAAAAAAAAATGCCATACTGGTTAGGTTAGTTCCGTTTTTCGCCACGCCTATTCTCTTTCCGCACAGACTGTATCAACATTATTTTTATGTTATTTTCCAGCTAAGCACATTATGCGCTATTATTTTTTTTCTCGTATCATTAAAATACCGTACGTCAATTTGTTCCAGTCGCCGCGAACAGACTTCAACCCGTATTCTGCCGTGAACAACCCCCCACCCCGTCCACGTTCGCACTCACAACCCCCGGACGCGTAACTAAACAGAGAAAGACCACAACATACAAATCATCGTACTCGTGTGAAACGAAGTTTACGCGAAAAGGCAGTCTAAAAACACATCGTCGCACTCACACGGGCGAAAAACCATATCCTTGTGAAACATGTGAAATGAAGTTTACCGAATTAAGTGGACTAATAAAACATCGTCGCACTCACACGGGTGAAAAACCGCACTCGTGTGATATATGTAAAACGAAGTTTTCGCAAATAAGCAATCTAAAAACACATCGTCGAACTCACACGGGTGAAAAACCCCACTCGTGTGAAATATGTCAAAAGCAGTTCACGCAATTAAGTGGTCTAATAGCACATCGTCGAACTCACACGGGCGAAAAACCATACCCTTGTGAAACATGTGAAATGAAGTTTACCGAATTAAGTGGACTAATAAACCATCGTCGATCTCACACGGGTGAAAAACCGTACTCGTGTGATATATGTAAAAAGAAGTTTACGCAAATAAGCAATCTAAAAACACATCGTCGAACTCACACTGGTGAAAAACCGCACTCGTGTGATATATGTGAAACGAAGTTTTCGCAAATAAACAATCTAAAAACACATCGTCAAACTCACACGGGTGAAAAACCCCACTCGTGTGAAATATGTCAAAAGAAGTTCACGCAATTAAGTGGTCTAACAGCACATCGTCGAACTCACACGGGCGAAAAACCATACCCTTGTGAAACATGTGAAATGAAGTTTACCGAATTAAGTGGACTAATAAACCATCGTCTATCTCACACGGGTGAAAAACCGTACTCGTGTGAAATATGTAAAACGAAGTTTACGCAAAAAGGCAGTCTAAAAACACATCGTCGCACTCACACGGGCGAAAAACCATACTCTTGTGAAATATGTAAAATGAAGTTTACGCAATTAAGTGGTCTTAAAAGACATCGTCGCACTCACACGGGCGAAAAACCATACTCTTGTGAAATCTGTGACATGAAGTTTATCGAATCAAGTCATCTAATAAGACACCGTCGAACTCACACGGGTGAAAAACCGCACTCGTGTGAAATATGTCAAAAGAAGTTCGCGCAATTAAGTAATCTAATAGCACATCGTCGAACTCACACGGGTGAAAAACCGCACTCGTGTGAAATATGTCAAAAGAAGTTCACGCAATCAAGTAATCTAATAGCACATCGTCGAACTCACACGGGTGAAAAACCGCACTCGTGTGAAATATGTCAAAAGAAGTTCACGCAATTAAGTGGTCTCATAGTACATCGTCGAAAGCACTCGGATGAAAAACCGCACAAGTGTGATTAGTGTGAAACATGTGAAATGAAGTTTACGACATCAAATGGTCTAAAAAACCACCATCGAACTCACACGGGTGAATAACCGCACTCGTGTGAAATATGTGAAAAGAAGTTTACCGAATCAAGTGATCTAATAAGACATCGCGGAACTCACACTCGAGAAAAACCGTACAGCTGTAAAATATGTAAAAAGAAGTTTACCGCATCAAGTGGTCTCAGTGGTCTAATAAGACACCGTCGAACTCACGCGGGTTGAAAAGGCGCACTCGTGTGAAATATGTGAAATGAAATTCTCAGGATCTAATTCATTAAACAAGCGACTACTCCACACGCGTGAGGATTACGAAACAGGAATTATTTTTCACTGTATCGGAATTAATTGACCAAACAAGAATTTATTTTCCGTTTGCGCAATCGAGTTTCGCAATTAACTGCGAAACAAGATTTTTTTTCTGCGTTCGTAGTTACATGATTACGAAACAGGAATTATTTTTCACTGTTTCGCAATTAATTACCAAACCAGAATTTATTTTCTGTTTTCGTAATCAAGTTTCGCAATTAACTGCGAAACCAGATTTTTTTTCTGCGTTCGTAGTGATTAGGGAATGCAATTACCGGGACATTTTTGAAACCAGTAATTTACCGACTTCTGTAATTCAAAACCGGTAAACCGGTAAATTACCGGTATTGGTGATTTGAAGTAAAAAGACGCGAAAATGTTGTTTAATTTAAGATTTCTGTATAATTACCATCCATAAACTGAAAGAAATCGGGCTAGGTGCGAGTCGGATTCGCACACGACGGGTCATCATTTGACCCAGTCATTTCGAACATTCGAGGTCGCAAAAAATCGCACAACGCTGAATATGTTGGGATGTTGTTAGGATACATATAAGTAGTGTAAACTCGATTTTGCAGTTTCGAAAAAGTTGTGCTAAATGTATGGTGCTCGAAAAACACCGAAATTTTCGGTCATTTTTCAAATTTTGGTCTGTACCTTCTAAAAACCGGATTTTTGGATAAAATTGTCTATGACACTATTAAAGAAGGTAAAACTCCCTACAATATGAGTGTAACATCAACTCTGCATGTTTAGAAAATGTTGAGATATAGCACTTCAAAACATTGCAAATTTTCCTAAAAAGTTCGAAATTGCACTTTCAGCTACCTCTCAAGCTGAATAGCAGCTGAAATACTGATCTTACAATGACAGTTACATTTTTGAAATTATAGAGAAATTATTGAGCTTTATTTTAAGTGTAATTTGAACCCTGTACTAGCGATAATTCTCTTGTTATCGGAAAAAAACCAAATCATTAGAGAACTCAGATTTCTCAGGAAAGAGTGCTCCTAAAGCAAATTGTTAGTATATTGCGCAGTTATTCATAGGAAGTTTTAAAAATGACTTTATATTTATAAACATCATTCATTTAAAAAGTCCTGTAGGGCCATGATGATCGCGTACATCGCACATTATGTAAATGACAAAAGCATCGTCACATTTACATACGTGCGTAAATTCGAGAGTGTTGAATACTTTATTATTTATTTATACTGTGATATGGCAACCATCATATGCCCGCTAAATTAGTCTTAAATACGCATTGTATGATCTTGGTCATAAAATGTGAAAATGAACGTGAACAGGACACCATGTAAAATCGTATTTATTGCAATAAGTTACAACTTAAGTGAGTATGTAGTTCCTACTGGAATATTCCATGAAAACATTTTTTATGGTCGCTTACGTAATGCTATGATAGCAAACCCTAATATTTTTTTAGTTACTAAGAAACACTACCAATCTTAAAGCCCAGTTTTGATATTACCATACTGATATTCAGATTTTAATTTTACTTGTAAAAAGTATTAAAAAGGTAGTGTCCCTGACGTAATGTTTCCGTGGAATGCTCCTACTGTGTTTGAGATAACACCTCTGCCCTTTTTGAGCCGAGGAAAACTTTGACTCGGCTTCCCGTTTCTAAACTATTACCCCACTCATAAGGATCTCATGCGGGGCTCCTTGTCCACCCAAATTTGTATTTTTCCCTATCTCCTACGACTTATTATGCACCCAGTGGTAGGTTATGTAGGAATATCGGGCAGCAACATCTTCTATTGGGACTAAACCAGGGTGATGGACTTTGGCACTGTTAGAAGATCGTACATGTATTTCGTAACATTAGGTTGGTCATCTTGCCTACGTTACGCATATTGTTAGTTTATCTAGAATATAATTTACGTATTTCACACAACTGCTGGCTATTCAGTCTCTCTATCGCAACTGCTTGATAGAGGTCATCTTTACTATTGAAATTAAAACATGAGGATGGATTGTAGCATAGTAATTGTTACAATTACTGAAAGGCTATGGAGAAGAAAAAGCTCATGCCTAGGGGAAGACCTAAGGCTAATTACGAGTACATAGTAGAATACAAGGTAATATTATTAGTAAAAATCCATACAAACTGCTTGACTACTTAGCCATGAACATGATTTTGACGACACTTTTCTAGGTGTAATTCAGAAAAAATACGACCATTTAGCCAATTGCGTAAAGGCAAGTCTAATATTATAAGTACTCACACAAAATAGGAGCATTATTAGACGCGGAAAACTGGTAGGTGTAAACGTATAACCACGTATAACTACACATACAGGGTGTCCCTAAAACCAACTTTTATACGATCAGGGCTGATAGACCAGCTCATAAGAACCTAGATTAAGCAAATTTTACCTCAGTAAAAATCTCTTAGTTTTCGAGATATTGACGTTTTTGTAAAACTCGTGCTAAGTGATACCCTGACTCGGTGTTTTGAGTGTCATTGCTAAAATATCAAGTATTTTACAAATCTGATTTTTGCTATGTGTGGCCAAATAACTTTGCTATTGAACGTATTTTCTATTTTTGCTAATTTATTCATGCTGTGGACACAGTACAATAACAAAAAAAAATTATTCGATTTTTTTCAAATTTCACCTCTGACTTCGAACTAGCGTGGTGAAAAAAAAATGTACCAACATAACCAGGCACTAAACGTAAAAAAATTGCGCATTTATTGTAGTTTCTAAAATGGTATAAAATTTACTAAACACTGTAATAATTTTTGAAATAATGATATTTTGTTACAAAATTAACTGTCTGCCGCCTTCATCTCATACGATCCGGTTGAACTAAGTTTGCACCTGGCGTGCTTGACATCACATACAAATTAGGTGCAAACTTCACGTAATCGTCAATATCTCGAAAACTAAGAAATTTTTATGAGGTCGATTTTACTCAGTCTCGTTTTTTATGAGCTGGTTTATCAGCCCTGTTCGCCATTTTGTAAAAGTCGCGAATTTTGATAGCCTGGATCAGTCTTTCGAATGTCATGACTTCAAATTTCAGTATTTTCTTAATCTGCTTTTTGTTAAACATTACTTAATAATTATGCTATCATACCTTTTGGTACGAAATTTAACCAATGGAATATTGTAGTATAACCTCCTTTTGAATTAAAATGCTATTATCTTAAAAACTACGGTGTCTAGTGTGTAAAATCTTACTATTTTAAACTACATTATTTTTTTTTATTTTAGCATGGTAAATTTGTTTTAAGTATTACGCGATTCAAATCCGAGGTCATATTTTGAATCACGTAAAATCTAATTTATTTTGATAAGGTATGATAGCATAATTATTAAGTAATGTTTAAAACAAAAAGCAGATTAAGAAAATACTGAAATTTGAAGTCATGACTTTCGAAAGACTGATCCAGGCTATCAAAATTCGCGACTTTTACAAAATGGCGAACAGGGCTGATAAACCAGCTCATAAAAAACGAGACTGAGTAAAATCGACCTCATAAAAATTTCTTAGTTTCCGAGATATTGACGATTACGTGAAGTTTGCACCTAATTTGTATGTGATGTCAAGCACGCCAGGTGCAAACTTAGTTCAACCGGATCGTATGAGATGAAGGCGGCAGACAGTTAATTTTGTAACAAAATATCATTATTTCAAAAATTATTACAGTGTTTAGTAAATTTTATACCATTTTAGAAACTACAATAAATGCGCAATTTTTTTACGTTTAGTGCCTGGTTATGTTGGTACATTTTTTTTTCACCACGCTAGTTCGAAGTCAGAGGTGAAATTTGAAAAAAATCGAATAATTTTTTTTTGTTATTGTACTGTGTCCACAGCATGAATAAATTAGCAAAAATAGAAAATACGTTCAATAGCATAGTTATTTGGCCACACATAACAAAAAACAGATTTGTAAAATACTTGATATTTTAGCAATGACACTCAAAACACCGAGTCAGGGTATCACTTAGCACGAGTTTTACAAAAACGTCAATATCTCGAAAACTAAGAGATTTTTACTGAGGTCAAATTTGCTTAATCTAGGTTCTTATGAGCAGGTCTATCAGCCCTGATCGTATAAAAGTTGGTTTTAGGGACACCCTGTATATGGTAGGTATACCTACCGGTTGCGTGGCGTTTCGTTGACAAACTTTAAATCTAATATTTTATGTCATCGAAGATAACTTTTTGCCTGATTCGGTAAAATGTCAGCAATTCTTAGTGTAAGTTATTGCGATAAATACCAATTTACATTGCGTCCTGCAATTTTATCACTGGAGTCAGCCAAGGACTCGCCATCACTTTACGTTGATTTCACATTTATTTTTATGACTTAGATCTTACGATGTATATCTAAGACTAATTTAGCGGTCATATGATGGTTGCGCATATCACAGCATAAATAAATAATAAAGTATTCAACACTCTTTAATTTACGCACGTATGTCTATGTGACGATGCTTTTGTCATTTACATAATGTGCCATGTACGCGATCATCATGGCCGCTCAGGACTTTTTAAATGAATGATGTTTAAAAATATAAAGTCATTTTTAAATCTTCCTATGAATAACTGCGCAATATACTAACAATTTGCTTTAGGAGCACTCTTTCCTGAGAAAACTGAGTTCTCTAATGATTTGGTTTTTTTTCCGATAACAAGAGAATTATCGCTAGTACAGGGTTCAAATTATACTTAAAATAAAGCTCAATAATTGCTCTATAATTTCATAAATCTAATTGTCATTGTAAGATCAGTATTTCAGCTGCTATTCAGCTTGATAGGTAGCTTAAAGTGCAATTTCGAACTTTTTAGGAAAATTTGCAATGTTTTGAAGTGCTATATCTCAACATTTTCTAAACATACAGAGTTGGTGTTACACTCATATTGTAGGGAATTTTACCTTCTTTAATAATGTCATAGACAATTTTATCCAAAAATCCGGTTTTTAGAAGGTACAGACCAAAATTTGAAAAATGACCGAAAATTTCGGTGTTTTTCGAGCACCATACATTTAGCACAACTTTTTCGAAACTGCAAAATCGAGTTTACACTACTTATATGTATCCTAACAACATCCCAACATATTCAGCGTTGTGCGATTATTTGCGACCTCACCCAGATTTTAATGTTCGCCACGACGGGGGTAATTAGAGATGCAGCGAATATTCGGCCACTATTCGGTATTCGGCCTATTCGGCCACATTTTGACTATTCGGCCGAAGCCGAATAATGGCATAGTATTCGGCCGAATACCGAATAGTAAATTAACACAAAGTCGAAGGAAAAAGAAGGATGAATAAATATTTTATGCCACACCTGGCCATAAAGTGGCTTTTTCCGCACGCTGCGCGTACGTAAAAAGCCGCTTTCTGGCCAAGTGTAGACATAAAATGATGTACCTACACAACACGGGAGATAATAAAGAAAGCCCTCGATCGCATATTTACGTCCCTCGCTTGCAGCTCGGGCCGCAAACTTCTGCGATCTCGGCCTTTCTTTGTATTACCACCCTAGTTGTGTAATGTACTATTAATAACAAATTATAAACAGTAATCAATATTAGGTTAATCATCTTTCACATCAATTTCAAACATATATAGAACAGTAGCATAAACAACGAATTAGAAATTAAACTACAAATGAAATTAAATTTTTCAATGGCGCATTTTTCTATCATAGGCTGCCTACGACGAGTAACAAGTTGCAACCTGTACAGAGATTCACGGCGCCGCTCACCCGGGCGTTCGAATTTACTTCATTTTAGGTAAAACCATTGGCCGAATATTCGGCCGCCGAATATTCGGCTATTCGGCCGTCGACTCCGCCGAATATTCGGTATTCGGTATTCGGCCAAATTACTATTCGCTGCATCTCTAGTCATCATCATCGAGCAAAAAGACGCCAAAAAATACATTCATTTATTGTATGGGGACCCCTTTTTATTTGTAACTATATTTTTGGTTTTTATTATTTGTTTTTATAGCGGCAATAGAAATACACATTCTATGAAAATGACAAGTCTCTTTCTTTTACATGAAAGAAACATTTTTGTTTCTTTATTGGTTTTTAATGCGGGTAATTTACACTACATTTCTATGTTACATATATAGATACAAGAAATCAAAGTACATAGAAAAATTAAATGGCACTCACCTGTGTACAGACCGGGAATCGAACCTGGTACCTCTGGATTTCCGGCCCAGTGACTCAACCATTCGTCCACCGTACACTCAGAAAACGCCTTCAAATTTGCCATCTACTTTGACTTCCCGCACCATTCTGTTTTGATAGGAATTAACCTAAACGCCATCTATGAGAACTGCATTACACAAATGAAATGTGGTGTAAATTACCCGCATTAAAAACCTATAAAGAGACAAAAATGTTTCTTTCATGTAAAAGTATTAATAGTGGCGCCATGAGATATGTTGAGGTTTGGATGGGAGTTTTCAAGTAAAACCAGACATAGTACCGGAGATGTTGTATTCACGGTATGTCAAAATATAGAACACTGTTAATCTAGGTTAATGAATACTTATAGTTAATTATTGCTTACTGGCTAATATCCCACTTCGTGCGTCATATGTTGCGAGGCGTATTGGTGAGTTGTAGTTAGTCGAGGCACACAGTACACCTCCCCCGAAGAGTTAGCCTTCACCCCCGCAATAAAAGAAAAAAAAATTACATACGTAGTGGAATTTTACATTTTTTTTTGAGAATTATAATTAATTTTAGGAATTATTTAAATATCATTATGATACAACTTAGTGTTATTCTTATGAGTGATATAAATCAAATTATTTTTCAAAAGAACCCCGCACAAAATGATCGTCAAAAGCCGTTCGGTCGATTTGGCTGAAATTTGGTGAAAATATAGCCTCTAATACTCGGATCAACTGTGTAAAGTTACAACTTAAATTAATGGCCAGATTTTAAAATATGATGATTTTTAGGTTCAATGTTTTTTACTTACATATAATTTCGGCTCAACGAAAAATGTAGTAACTATATGTGACGCTAATATGCACTTACTACCTTTTTCCCGAGGTTGATTATATAACGATATTAAACTGTTCTAGTTATAATTAATTCATATTTAATTGATTTTATTCATCATTTGTGCATTCAATGCATTAAATATGGTATAAAGCGTTCTTAATGATGGATACTTCACATTTTCCTCGTATCCGGCAAAACCTAAAAACAATAAGATTGCCTGTAACGTGACCGCATGTACCAATGGTTCTTGCTTCACGTTTACAGGTGTACCTAATAATAGCTTAAGATTGGATCTTCTCTCCCATTATTTATGTTCTTCGTCGAATGCAATCCACACATAATAAAAAGTTCCGTTTCGGAAGCTTGTAGTAGCCCTTATTTTAATAAATCCTGGCTCATTGAAGTTTCATCTAATTCCAAAACTCGCTTGTCTTCGACTTCCGCTGTTAATATGACGCAATGTACTGTCTTGAATACCTATATTCTGGAGACTGTTTCACTTGATTTGTTCCACATGTGACCGAGTGCAAATACGCCAGGTCTAACCGTGGAAACAATGGTACCTATTTGAGCTATCATAAATAAATACTGCAGGCCTATTACAATGCCAGATTGTAATGTCCAGTTAGCTAATGAAATGCTCCAACGCGTCGAAGACATTAATGTTGTACAGGCACGGATTGAAGCTGAGAATCTTAACCGAAGAAGAGCACGATGGACCCCATTAACTCCTGCGCAAATACCATTGTTTCCGCGGTTAGACCTGGCGTATTTGCACTCTGTCACATTTGGAACCTATCAAGTAAAACTGTCTCCAGGATATATTCAAGACAGTACATTGCGTCATATCAACGACCTAGCAGCGGAAGACCAAGACGAGCGAGTTTTCGAATTAGATGAAAACTTCAATGAGCCAGGGTTTATTAAAATAAGGGCTACATCGAGATTTCGAAACGCAACGTTTTATTATGTGTGGATTGCATTCGAGGAAGAACACAATAACGGGAGAGAAGAAGCCGAGATATTCCATAACTTAACGGTGTACAAAATTTCACACCGTCAAGCTGGCGTACCCGGGAATTCCTTATAGAAAGAGCTCACTATATCTCGGCTTCTACGATAGCTAGAGAAATAAAATTTTAGGGCCCTAGGGTACTATTTGGGTACTATTTTTTGAGATATAAAGCGTTTCCAAAAACAAAGCCGTTCCAGAGATACAAACGGTGTACGCCAGCTTGACGCCGGTAGCGTACACCGTGAACAGGCCTTATATTTCGAAAAGTTTAAGGGTACTATTTTTTTCACCTAGGTATTTCGTCGGTACTATTTATTGGCTGCATCAGATTCTGAATATCTTTACAGTGTACGCTATCTTGACGGACACGTATATGCATGGCGATTAGGGCCTCGTTTCACGAAGCTACAAGTTACAATTTTACAAGTCTCGCTAAACTAGCAACATAGGTGAAATCAACTAATAGAAATAGAAATAGAAAATATATAATGGTGTGGCTGTATTTGACGAATGTTGCTAGTTTGGATTTGTAAAATTGTAACTTGTAGTGTAGCTTCGTGAACGGGGCCTAGATTGTACGTTGTTTTTTTTAATTCTCATGTTATCAAATGACTTATGTTTACAAGTGATTTGACAGTTACAGTTTTTTTTAACAATTTGTATTTGATTCTCCTAATTGGAAACACCAGGTGGGCCATAGTGTCGTTTTTGTGATGTTATTTGATTGTGTATTACCATTATACGAACTTTGCTGATTATATTTGCAACTTATTACGTAAAAAATATAATTATTATAATTTATTTATGTTTTTTATTTACCTGTTCACGTAACTAAAACTAAAAAAATATTTCTCTTTATAAAAAAATAAAATAAACCTGGCGAATAATAAAAAAAAAACTATTCCTATTAAAACAGAAAAGATACGGAAGTCAAGGTAGATAGCAGAATTGAGGGCATTTTCTGAGTGTACGGTGGACGAATGGTTGAGTCACTGGGCCGGAAATCCAGAGGTACCGGGTTCGATTCTCGGTCTGTACACAGGCGAGTGCCATTTAATTTTTCTGTGTACTTTGATTTCCTGTATTTATATATGTAACATAAAAATGTGGTGTAAAATTTCCCGCATTAAAAACCAATGAAGAGACAAAAAATGTTTCTTTCATATAAAGTAAAAAAAAACTGTTTAGATTTAGTTTAATCAATTATAATTTATGTTTTTTTGCTGTCCACATTTATTTGGGCCAAGGCATCACGGCGTTCAGCCATTAAAAAAAAACAATAAACGATGTTTGTTATACTTTGCAGTTTTATTTAAAAATCGACATGATCTTAACAAATTATAAACAATTTCCAATTATTATAAATTGCAAACTAAAGTACAAGAATAGACATTTAAAATATATCATCTAAATATTCACGGTAAAAATGTATACTGAAACAGTTTTTGTAAAGGAAATCGAAAATTTTTCATTCTGTAATTCTATTTTTTGTCTACTTTACTTTTAGTGTCTCAAGAAAAAAAGTTAGATTTTTCTGGAGTGTTTTTAATTTATTTCATTGCATATTTGAGAAAAGCACTATACATACCTCGGCGAGAAATGGGGTTGCCAGCCTCGTAACTATCTGGCCTCGCGTTCCGCTCGGCCATCTATATGTACTCGGCCGGCAACCCCTCATTTCCCTCTGCTGCAGTAATGTACTACGAAAAGTAATTTTTTGGTCAGCCGTTATTAAAATTGATCCGCAAAAAAAAATAAGCAGTTAAATCATTTGGGCAGCATACAAAGCTTTGGCTGGCAATAAATAAAAATCGGGCGGCAACTCTTGTTCAGCAAACAATTTAAAAACGGTTAACATTTTAACCAATACTAATCTGCTTTTTTTATCATTTGGCTGCCTAATAACCAGTCGAGCTGCAAAATAATAACTTGGGCAGCAATATTTTACAATTGGTCAGCAGAGAGTTTAATTGAGATATACAGGGTGTCACTGTGATATATACTAGGTGTCACTGTTATAAATACAGGGTGTCACTGTGTTATTTATATACAGGGTGTCACTGTAATGTATACAGGATGTCACTGTGATATATACAGAATGTCATTGTGATATATAAAGGGTGCCATTGTGTTATATACAGGGTGTCACTGTGATAGATACAGGATGTCACTGTGATATATACTGGGTGTCACTATGATATCACTATACAGGGTGTCACTGTGTTATATACAGGATGTCACTGTGATTGATTCAAGATGTCACTGTGATATATACAGGGTGTCACTGTGTTATACAGGGTGTCCAGTAATTAATAACCAATCTTCTAACCACTGAGAGGGCACCTTAGGCTGGTTCAGAAAATCGACTTTTAGGTTTAGTAAAAGTCCCTTGGTTTTCGAGATTTTCACACTTTTCTTAATATTCAGTTTTGGTCTCGTGTTTCACTGTAATGATCGTCTAGGTCACAAATGAAAATATTTTAGATGATCAAACGAACTTAACAAGTGAAGTTCGATCGATATTATATGAGTACGCTTCATTCGAAGATATAAAGACAACATGGTAGTACTTTTAATGTACTGGCAACTTCGCACTTGAGGTATATAAAAAAAAAAAACTGTTTTCTGTGGATATCTATCTACCTATGTGTTGCCATAGCGGCGCGCCTTCATTAGTTTAGAGAATAGGTGGATATCCACAGAACAAAATTTTTGTTTGGGTAATAGGGTGGGTGGGACCTTATATCTTCGAATGAAGCGTACTCATATAATATCGATCGAACTTCACTTGTTAAGTTCGTTTGATCATCTATTATATTTCGTCGCTTCATTCTTCAGATATAAAGACAACATGGTAGATGTTTAGAGATAAAATTTTGTAAATTAAAAAAGCGGATAACCGAAATAGACTTTTATTTTCATAATTATAATATTATTATTCAAAATCAGACTTAATCTCATAACTGTGAGATCACTTTTAATTCACACAAATCACTCAAGACTTATTACATCCCAATACAGATTTTGCAAAGCAGACTTCGTCTTGTTTTATCGGCCGATTATAAAACTTTGCGAATGTTTGAGAAGAACTTGACCAGCCAGCTGTCTTTCTGATCAAATCTAGAGAAATACCAAATGCATGCGCAGTGGACGTGGCAGCATGCCTAGTGCTGTGCGCGCTGAATGTCGTCACGTCCACGCCGCTCTCACCTAGCACCTGCTTAATCCATCTACTGATAGATTGAGCAGAAGCTGGCTTGTGTGGTTTCTTGTATGTTAATATAAGTTTATTATCTGTTAACTCAGATCTTAGACTACTTGTAAGGACTATATAATCTTCTAAAGTCGTAGCTGGACATATGGCGTAATTTTCCTTAAAATAAGGTAAGTAAAGCACTGGTTGATCCCGTCCCTGTGCAGATGTTTTAATAACGTTCGTAATACCAATTTCGATACCATTTGGACCCGTGACAATATTTTGTAGCTTGATAAGCGAAAGGGTTTGCACTCTGTGTGCAGTACACAGAGCTAGGAGAACCACCAATTTTTTTTGTTATTTTCTCTATACATAGCTTTCTATTAGGTATCCATTTTTCAATATAATTGAGGACTAACTGTGGATCCCATGTACTAGAATATTTCGGTAAAGCTGGTCTCGACTTATAAACACCCTTGAGTAGTCGCTTAATTAGGAGATCAGAACTTAGATCGCTACTTAATAATAGGGACAACGCTGAACGGTGATTGTTTAGAGAACCGAAGGCGTCCCCATTATTGTAACGTTCTGTTAGGAAATGCATTACATCTGGAGATGTAGCTGTATAGGGATTTAATTTATGAGCCTGACAGAACTGCCACCACGATTTATAAGTAACGCCATACTGCAGTAGAGTATTCTTAGAAAGTGAACCGATCATTAAGTCTAATGCTACAGCTGGTGTTCCTCTTGCTGAAAACGCCTTCCTGAGAGCACCGCGGCACCCAGGGTAAACTGCGTCTTCGAGTGATGTGGAGTCCTGGAAGAGGACGAATGAAAGTTGGGTGTAAAATATATAATATTGGACCGCAGTATGCTTTTCAGCAGTGGATACCAGGGTTGGGATGGCCATATTGGAAATACCAAAATACCTTCAGCCTTGTCATTTATGATTTTTTGAACGCATTTCAAAATTAGTGAACATGGCGGAAAGGCGTAAAAATATACGTCTTTCCAGTCTAACGTGAATGCGTCTACCGTAAAGGCGTCTGGATCTGGTTTCCAAGCGACATACGTTTTACATTTGGCATTGGTGCGAGAAGCAAAAAGATCTATCTTTGGCTCACCAAAAGCTGTCACTAGTTTTTGAAATTCTGAGTATGTTAACTGCCATTCTATGTCAGGATTCAGTCTTCGCGACTCTTGGTCCGCTTCTACGTTATCTTTTGTATTAATATACGATGCAAAGAGCCATATTCCTCGCTCTTCGCACCATTGCCAAATGGTCTTTGTTAAATCAGTCAAGTGGGGGAAACGAATACCACCCATTCGATTCACATAACTAATTGCTGTCGTATTGTCGACTCGTAGCAATATATTGCAATTTCGTTTATCACGAGCGAAACACTTAAGTCCGAGGAAGACAGCGAGTAGTTCGAGATAATTTATATGGAACTTACGTTCGCTGTCCTTCCATCCGCCACCAGCGCGAGTATCATCACTAAAGGCACCCCAGCCAGTTTTGGAAGCGTCTGTGAAGATTTCGAGATGGAAATTGGGTATTGTAAGGGGGTTAAAGGTAGACAATATGTTTTGGGTCCACCATTGTAAGTCGGGTAAAATAACTCTGGACGGCTTTATTTTTGTATCGTAACTCTGATATTTTGTCAGGGCGAGAAATTTTTGCCGTTCCAGGGTCTTGGTGTAAAGCCAGCCGTATCTTACAGCTGGGCAAGCAGATGTGAGAACGCCTGTTAATTGGGCAAGATCTTTTATCGTACACAGCCGAACATGCGAAAACTTTTGTACCAATTGCAATATATTGTTACGTTTGTCTGACGGAAGCGATAAAGACATGTCGATTGAGTTATACATGAATCCCAAGAATTTGCATTTCTGCGTTGGCATTGGGCAGCTTTTATCGTAGTTAACTACGAAACCGAGACAGTTAAGCAGTCTAAGAGTTTCATTGACGTTACCTAAACACTCCTCATAGGTATCGCCGATACATAGTATGTCATCAAGGTATACGACCGATTTATAACCACGACTCCTTAAATTCGTTACCACCTCTTTCATGATTTTTGTGAAGGTACGTGGAGCCGATGACAGGCCATATGGCATGGCTGAGAACTCATATGTCGAATTTCCGAAATTAAATCTGAGATATTTTCGATGGGACCTAGCTATAGGCACAAGCAGGTATGCTTCTTTTAAATCTAAAGTGGCCATGAATCCATTAGAAGGTATCATTTTTGATGCCGTTCTATAGTCTTCCATTTTAAAGTGCTCTTTAAGAACATACTTGTTAAGACATTTAAGGTTAAGTATGAATCTATGACCACCACTAGATTTAGGTGCCAAAAATATACTAGATATAAATTCATCAAGTCGGGGCATACATTCTGAAATCGCGCCCAGCTCTAATAAGTTGTTGATAGCTATTGCCATATCCTGTTTTTCTTTAACTGAAAAACAATTACGCGGGCGATTAGCTTGTACTAGTTTCTTGGCAAAAGGTATCCGATAACCGTCACGGATCCAGTCTAGAATAACAGGGTTGTTAGTAACACTTAACCAACAATCATAATAAAATTGCAATCTACCGGCATGTACCTGGGTTACTGCCGTGTTTTTGCACGTTTGCTGTTGGTAGTCGTAGTCGTCGAGCGCGTTGTCGTTGCTGGCTGCGCAGCGAACGGCGGGCGGCGATACGGGTACTGACCCAGTCATTTCGAACATTCGAGGTCGCAAAAAATCGCACAACGCTAAATATATTGGGATGTTGTTAGGATACATATAAGTAGTTTAAACTCGATTTTGCAGTTTCGAAAAAGTTGTGCTAAATTTATGGTGCTCGAAAAACACCGAAATTTTCGGTCATTTTTCAGATTTTGGTCTGTATCTTCTAAAAATCAGATTTTTGGATAAAATTGTCTATGACACTATTAAAGAAGATAAAATTCCCTACAATATGACTTTACCATCAACTCTGCATGTTCAGAAAATGTTGAGATATAGCACTTCAAAAAATTGCAAATTTTCCTTAAAAGTTCGAAATTGCACTTTCAGCTACGTCTCAAGCTGAATAGCAGCTGAAATACTGATCTTACAATGACAATTACATATATGAAGTTATAGAGCAATTATTGAGCTTTATTTTAAGTATAATTTGAACCCTGTACTTGCGATAATTCTCTTGTTATCGAAAAAAACCAAATCATTAGAGAACTCAGATTTCTCAGGAAAGAGTGCTCCCAAAGCAAATTGTTAGTATATTGCGCAGTTATTCATAGGAAGTTTTAAAAATGACTTTATATTTCTAAACATCATTCATTTAAAAAGTTCTGAGGGGCCATGATGATCGCGTACATCGCACATTATGTAAATGACAAAAGCATCGTCACATTTACATACGTGCGTAAATTCGAGTGTGTTAAATACTTTATTATTTATTTATACTGTGATATGTGCAACCATGATATGCCCGCTAAATTAGTCTTAAATACACATTATATGATCTTGGTCATAAAATGTGAAAATCAACGTGTACAGGACACCACGTAAATTCGTATTTATTGTAATAAGTTACAACTTAGAAGTGAGTATGTAGTTCCTATTGGAACATTCCATGAAAACATATTTTTTTGTCGCTTACGTAATGCTATGGTAGCAAACCCTAATATTCTTTTAGTTACTACTAAGAAACACTACCAATCTTAAAGCCAAGTCTTGATATTACCATACCGATATTCAGATTTTAATTTTACCTGTAAAAAGTATTAAAAAGGTAGTGTCCCTGACGTAACGTTTCCGTGGAATGCTCCTACGGTGTTTGAGATAACACCTTTTTGAGCCGAGGAAAACTTTGACTCGGCTTCCCGTTTCTTAACTATTACCCCACTCATAAGGATCTCATGTGGGGCTCCTTGTCCACCCAAATTTGTATGATGGACTTTGGCACTGTTAGAAGATCGTACACGTATTTTGTAACATTAGGTTGGTCATCTTGCCTACGTTACGCATATTGTTACTTTATCTAGCATATAATTTACGTATTACACACAACTGTTGGCTACATCCTACCCATCACGATTCAGCATAGGCATACGATACGGCCCCTACTGCTTCTTCCTGCCATGCGAACAGTAATTAGGAGCTTCTCCAGACTATCCGGACCTGACCTGACCAGATGCCCGAAGAAGCTTTGGACACGTTGTGTACAGATTGTGGAGTCTCGTTTTGATGTTGAGCTCGTCGAGAATAGACTCATTAGACGAGTACATAGTAGAAGACAAGATTCAGATTCAGATTCAGATTCAGATAATTTATTGATAAAATAATTATGGTATTTTACAGGTCATTTTACATTAACACACACACAAGCTAATATTAGTAAAAATCCATACAAACTTACTTATAATATTATCTCGTACTTTGTTATGCAATAAGCCCCTGCTTGACTACTTAGCCATGAACATGATTTTCACGACACTTTTCTAGGTGTAATTCAGAAGAATACGACCATTTAGCCAATTGCGTAAAAGCAAGCCTAATATTATAAGTACCTACTTACACAAAATAGGAGCATAATTAGACGCGGAAAACTAGTAGGTGTAAACGTATAACCACGTAAACCTACCGGTTGCGTGACGTTTCGTTGACAAACGTTGAATCTAATGTTTTATGTCATCGAAGATAACTTTTTGCCGGATTCCGTAAAATGTCAACAATTCAAGGGTAACTACATAGCCACTCTTTAGTGTAAGTTATTGCGAAGAATACTAATTTACATTGCGTCCTGTAATTCTATCACTGGAGCCGAGAACTCGCCATCACTTTACGTTGATTTTCACATTTTATGACTAAGATCTTACGATGTGTATCTAAGACTAATTTAGCGGGCATATGATGGTTACGCATATCACAGTATAAATAAATAATAAAGTATTTAACACACTCGAATTTACGCACGTATGTAAAAGTAAATGTGACGATGCTTTTATCATTTACATAATGTGCGATGTACGCGATCATCATGGTCTCTCAGAACTTTTTAAATGATTGATGTTTAGAAATATAAAGTCATTTTTAAAACTTCCTATGAATAACTGCGCAATATACTAACAATTTGCTTTAGGAGCACTCTTTCCTGAGAAATCTGAGTTCTCTAATGATTTGGTTTTTTTTCGATAACAAGAGAATTGTCGCAAGTACAGGGTTCAAATTATACTTACAATAAAGCTCAATAATTGCTCTATAACTTTATACATCTAATTGTCATTGTAAGATCAGTATTTCAGCTGCTATTCAGCTTGAGAGGTAGCTGAAAGTGCAATTTCGAACTTTTAAGGAAAATTTGCAATTTTTTGAAGTGCTATATCTCAACATTTTCTAAACATGCAGAGTTGATGTTACACTCATATTGTAGGGAATTTTATCTTCTTTAATAGTGTCATAGACAATTTTATCCAAAAATCCGGTTTTTAGAAGGTACAGACCAAAATCTGAAAAATGACCGAAAATTTCGGTGTTTTGCGACCACCATACATTTAGCACAACTTTTTCGAAACTGCAAAATCGAGTTTACACTACTTATATGTATCCTAACAACATCCCAACATATTCAACGTTGTGCGATTATTTGCGACCTCACCCAGATTTTTATGTTCGCCACGACGGGGGTATACGGGTATGGCGTCGGTGTCCGGTAGGTCGAGGTGTGCCCCCCCCTGTTCGACGATGGGAAGCGAGGAGGGCCCTGCCAGTTTCCCTGTTGACGTGGTCGAAGCACTGAAGACGATGCGGTTGAGGTGGATGGTTTCGGAACGAAATTCTTTTTAATCTGAAGACCCTGCTTCTCGATGACTTTTGAAACTTTGATTTTTTCTGATAGTTTTTCTCCGAAGAGGGTTTCATCTCTATCCTGGTCCTGTATAATGGACAGGAATGCCCTATCGAGGCCTGGAGTTATAAGCTTAGTTCTCACTTGTGTCTCAACGAAATGGAGGTCCGAAAGGATTCGGCAACCATCGGATAAAATCTTGACCGCTTGCACCTTGTCGTCACTGGTCAGTAATGTATTCATAGCTTTATTGATGGCTGAGATGCCCAGTCCAAGTTGTTCCTGTTTGGTCTGTATTTTTTTATCTCGAGACCTTACTGTCTCGGCTACGGCGGCGGATATTTCCGCATTCAAAGTAGGTGCTCTTAATAACCTACAGTTCCCGGGGATACTGTATTCTTTCAAAAGTTGTTCCTTTGCATCCTTTGGCATACCCTTTTTTAGGATAGGAAGCCACAATTGTGCTAATTTTCCATGAATATCGGAGCCATAAGTCGGGGTGTCAGCAGATGGATCACCCAAAGCTTGTAACATCTCAGGAGCGAGTTCGAGCTCAGGTACAGGCGTCGCAATATTTTGTCCGTCACCGCCAGGCTCGGGGGCCACGTTCGGTATAGGATCTGGTGTAGACGTCGGCGCCAAGTTCGTGTCATTGCATTCCTCTATGCTTTGTGCTTCGTTTTCTAAAAAACCGCAAAGTGAGGTTAGTTTATATAGAAAAAAAGAAATTAAATTTTCTTTAAGTAAGACTAGGCGTTACTCATCAAAATATGCTCTTATAATAGTCACAGCGATCGCCGAGTGACTTTAAAACCATCGTGCTGACCCACGGGCAGCCTCCTGGCTATTTTTTCACGTCATGCTTAGCCATTGTGTTAACCCGCAGTTAACCTCCCGGCAAGCTTAGAGACGTCTATATGTTCAATTACGATGTAATAACGGAACACTAAAGGATACTTGTGTGTCTAAATTACACGATGCACATGATAATCACTTTTAATTGTAGCGTTTTGTATACACTCACCCGCATTTTCCTCGGAATCGGACGACGACGAGTACAGAATCACACGACGAAATCTTTGATGTTGCAACTTTTGGATTTTTGCATGGTAATAATCAATTTTATCCTCTGTAGTTCTTTTTGGCATCGTGGAAGGCGTTGAAACTTGTCTTAGAAGGATTTTTTTAAGAAAGCGTGCGTTCGTTGCCGCGCACATAAAAATATGAAGGCGCGCCGCTATGGCAACACATAGGTAGATAGATATCCACAGAAAACAGTTTTTTTTTTTTATATACCTCAAGTGCGAAGTTGCCAGTACATTAAAAGTACTACCATGTTGTCTTTATATCTGAAGAATGAAGCGACGAAATATAATTACTGGGTATTAATTACTGCACAGCCTGTATACAGGGTGTCACTGTGTTATATACAGAGTGTCGCTGTGATAGATACAGGATATCACTGTGATATATACAGAGTGTCACTGTGTTATATACAGGGTGTCACTGTAATGTATACAGGGTGTCACTGTGATAGATACAGGATGTCACTGTGATATATACAGAGTGTCACTGTGTTAACTACAGGGTGTCACTGTAATGTATACAAGGTGTCACTGTGATATATACAGAATGTAATTGTGATATAAACAGGGTGCCATTGTGTTATATACACGGTGTCACTGTGATAGATACAGGATGTCACTGTGATATATACAGAGTGTCACTGTCTAGGAATAGAGGTGGCGAAATACTGGCAAAGAAAAATTTAGATAAATATTTTTGATCCCTTTACACGAAGAAGAAGAAGAAGTCACTGTGTTATACAGGGTGTCCCATAACTGACACGTCACAGTGACACTGGAGGTAGACCAGGTCAAGAGTTACCAAACCAACTTAACATGACCCGCCGACCGTAACTTTTTTTTACTACTGGCAGTGACACCCTGTATATATCACAGTGACATCCTGTATCTTTTTTTTTTTTTTTTTTTTTATGATATAGGGGGCAAACGAGCAGACGGGTCGCCTGATGGTAAGCAATCACCGTCGCCCATAGACACCTGCAACACCAAAAGAGTCACAGGTGCGTTGCCGGCCTTTCAGGTGGGAGTACGCTCTTTTCTTGAAGGTTTGAAGGTCGAATCGGTCCGGAAACACTGCAGGCGACAATTTATTCCACAGTTCAGTCGTGCGAGGCAGGAAGTTTCTAGCAAAACGCACAGTTGTGGACTGCCAACCATCTAAGTGGTGAGGATGGTAATATTGTCGCGTAGAACGATGGCGGAAAGATGCGGCAGGGATTAATCCGAACAATTCCTCGGAGCATTCCCCATTATATAGACGATAGAAGATGCAGAGCGAGGCTACATCTCTACGCAGTGCCAAGGAGTCGAGCCGATCTGAAATAACTTGGCAGCCGACGATACGAGTCGCTCTCCGTTGAATGCGGTCCAGAGGGAGAAGCTGGTACTGGGGGGCCCCAGCCCACAGATGAGAACAGTATTCCATATGTGGACGGACCTGCGCCTTATACAGCTGAAGGCGGTGGGCCGGAGTGAAATACTGTCTCGATCTATTGAGCACACCAAGCTTCTTAGAGGCTAATTTAGCCTTACCCTCTAAATGGCCGCGGAACTGGACTTCACTCGATATGTCGACGCCAAGAATTCCGATAGTGGCTGTGGCAGTAAGGGGGATGCTCTCAAAACGAGGTGATGCGACAAACGCGAGCTTTTTGGCGGTGAAGGCGCAAACTTGTGTCTTCGTAGGGTTGAAACGGACTAGATTAAGTCGACCCCATTCTATCACAGTTACACCCTGTATATAACACAGTGACAGCCTGTATATATCACAGTGACACCCAGTATATATCGCAGTGACACCCTGTATATATTACAGTGACACCTGCTACTTGACAGCTGACAATTGCCGTATGACAAAATACGCACACGATTGGCGACAGAATAGTTGCGCCCATTTTGTGAATGACCAGTTAGGTTTTATTGCCCCCTTTTTTTTGATGAACAAAATGAAATATTTTGCTTACCTACTGATTGCTTACCAAAATTTGATTAACCGTAGATCGCTTAATGCAGCTCAAATATTTAATTTGCTGACCAAAATAATTTAGAGCAGTTCAGTAATTGCAGCCTGATTTATAAATGTTTGCTAACCATAAGATGCTTACCAACTAGCTATTTTGGCTGACCAAATACAAATTTCTGCTGACCATAATATGAATATTTTGCTGATCGATTAAATGATACCCCTTTACTTTTAGTGTCTCAAGAAAAAAAGTTAGATTTTTCTGGAGTGTTTTTAATTTATTTCATTGCATATTTGAGAAAAGCACTATACATACCTCGGCGAGAAATGGGGTTGCCAGCCTCGTAGCTATCTGGCCTCGCGTTCCGCTCGGCCATCTATATGTACTCGGCCGGCAACCCGTCACTTCCCTCTGCTGCAGTAATGTACTATTCTTTTATGTTATCTGTAAATAGTTATATATTTGTAGCACAATGTGTAATACTCTCTTAAGTGACTTGTTTGTATTGTTTTCTGGTTTGAGCTAATGGCCTTGTTGCCAATGCTCCTAATAAATTAAAAAAAAACATCTGTCTGTGCTGTCAAGTGTTGCCTGCGCTGTCAATGCTGTCATCTGTCACGGTTGTCTTAACATCGTTGATTGTTTTCGGTGTAGGAAAGAAACATTCGGAGTTTTACATGTATTTTTGAGCATTTTTGGTGCTTGGACAGGTTTCAAATTATGATATTAAACCTGTCTTAGCACCAAATAGCGTCTAATTCTAATTTGAGGAAAGGTTATTTGAACCGCTAAACTTGTAACCTATCATAGCTTGAAGTGGCGTTTACTGATGAAGGATTTAGTTTTATTCATTGTTTTTATTAATTAATGACCGTGTTAATTGTGATAAGTAATCTTATTTCATTGACTAATATGCCGTGGTCTATATAAACATTAGTGTCTTCTTGCAACGACGCTGTGATGTCAGTGCCAGTGCCAGGGAAGCATCAGGAGGCGGTGGTTGTGAAAGAGGAACCGGGATGGTCGCTTCCCGCGGGCTCGTGCGGCGTGAGCGAGGCGGCCGCGCGCGCCGGGCTCTATACCGACCACGAGGTGAAGGACGAGCTCGTGGTGGGCCCGGTGTGCCTGCAGCCGCGCGACGCGGTCTATGCACTTTACGGTTAGTTATGTTATGTACTGACAGATACTGGTCGGTACTTCATATTCTCATTTTTATACAAATACTTGATTTGATTAGAGTCTTCCGTTTTCAATAGGAAATTAATTTGTTTAAACAGAGTCATTGTTTGCTGCTAACTATTATGTTTAGGTATTTAAATAAAGGTAAACAAAAAGAACCATGTGACTCGGCTCATTCAGCCAGTAGTATTAAGATACAAAACGTTTTGCATCTGTGGCGCAATATTGGATTGGCTGAACGAGCCAAGTCACGTGGTTTTTTTGTTTACCTTTATTTAAATACCTAACAGGACAGAGTATTGTGGTGGATAATATCATCATAAACATAGTCGTTATCGCGGGTGCAGTAACAAATGAAATAAAGAGCACATATAACAGAATGTCTATTTGGTAGAAACGGTCATATTCTGCCTACAGCTATAAGCATCTAAGAAGCTCTTTACATGTGGAGAGTTTTCCCTAGCAAAGGTCTATAAAAATTGAAGGCATGATTACAAAAACAACATAACTAACATTTTTGGCGGATTTGTCATCTTCTTCCTTGTCGCTATCACTCTTGACAGAGTGGTCGTGGTCATCACTTCAGGCGTTGGTGGCAAGCTTCACAACACGCCGCCACTCTTCTCTGATGGCCGCCTTCCTCGTGCATTCATGTAGTGATGATGAGCCATTTACTGCCGCTTTTATCTGGTCAGTCCACCTCATAGGCGATCTTCCGCGTGGCCTGGTACCCTCGACCTTTCCCTGGACCACAAGTCGCTCAATAGCCACCTCCCCTCGGCGGCATATGTGACCAAAAAAGGTGAGGATACGAGACTTTACCAAAGATGATAGATGCTGCTTGATGCCGAGTTCTCGAAGTATAGACTCGTTGGTACGGAATTCAGTCCACGATACTCCGAGCATTCTCCTCCAGCACCACATCTCTAGGGCGTCTATCTTCTTCTTCTCTACTTCCCGCAGGGTCCACGTTTCTGCAGCGTACAAGAATATGGGGAATACAAGTGAAATCAGTCTTTAAAAATATACCCATTTTACAAAGTTAAATAATAAACTGTCCGAACGAAAAACCAAAGGTGCGACTAAAATGATTAGTCGTACACGTACATGGCACAGTCGCAAATTTAGTATTTCAGTAAGTACGTTTAGTTAGTTTTTAGTAGGTTAGGTTAGTTTTCTTTCGGGGGTTTTTATACCTACCCTTTTACAAGAACTACATATCTACCTACATTATTTTTTACGAAAAGAAATAACTGTATGCGTTCACTTAAAAAACTTGATTTTAAATAGGATACATACACACTCTCTTTAGTAGGTTGTATAACTGGCAATTAAGTGCACAAATGTAAAAAAAATGGAAATAAAAAAAATATAGATTGCACTAAGCATATAAAGGTTGACGTATCCAGAAGTCGTATCATGTGTACATCTTAAAAATGGGTGGAAATCATTCATCTCCAGAATCATTAAGAAATATTTCCCTTAAGCGTATTGCTAACATTTTATCTAGCAATATAGAAATTGATGTTGATAAATTTAAAACTCGTACGTGTAGGCATAAATGTTCCTCAAAATGAGTATCGCGTCTGTTATTGCTTGTTTTTCATAATCTTTCTGTACTGTCAAATCGTTTTTGCACCCGCGATAACGACGTATGGTCATAAATGTATTGACTTAGTTCCCATTTGACTGTCACCAAACACGCAGACAATCTTTCTGATTAAAATATATATTTAATCTACCAGTATGTGTTTTCTTGTCAAGCTGTCTCTTACTGTGTCTAACATATGCTTGTCAAACCTGGAAATACACAGTAAAAATAAAAAATAAGATTATCACATGTCAAAGGGGCCCTCGAACGAAGTATCCTTAAAATTAAGAAGAAGTAGATACTTTATTCTTCAATTTAGGCATATTAAAATAAACAAATAAAATTTATTTATAAATATACCACGAAATATACAACGTGTCCCAAAACTCAACGATAAGCCGGCACCAGAGGATGGAGCTACTTATGATTAGTCGAGAAAAAATAAGGAAAAAAATATATCTCAAATTATTTTTTCTCGACTAATCATAAGTAGCTCCATCCTCTGGTGCCGGCTACTTATGATTAGTCGAGAAAAAATAATTTGAGATATATTTTTTTCCTTATTTTTTCTCGACTAATCATAAGTAGCTCCATCCTCTGGTGCCGGCTTATCGTTGAGTTTTGGGACACGTTGTATAATATTAAAATGCACCTATGAATGTCAAGATTTACCACCGGATCCAGTGTAAAAAGCGCTGCCCCGAGAAGGACCGGCTAAGAAACTCTGCAAGGTATAATTTTTTTCAAAACAATTACAATATTAACTTGTATCATAACTTAATGACTACTACACAGTTTTTTGCACAGTAGGTGCATGTTAGGTTAAAAAATTAATGATTACTCATGCAGGACGTTATCATTTCCAAATATCCCTGTCCATGGCGGGTGCCATCTATTTCGCATACATTTTATTGCCGGAAACGTATTTAGCATAACAGACTTCGCATAATTTATTTTCGACGAATATAATTCTTGCAGAAAGTGTATTTTGCATAATCCGCAATTTTCTGAATGATTGTTTGTCCGAAAGTTTTAATAGCATAATACTGTTGTGGTCGAATTTTATTACGAATATTTTTTTTTTTGAATATTTGTTATTTGGCATAATTTTAATAGTCCGAATCTGTCCGAAACTTTGTCGTCTTATTTAAAATTATATAGTGCTCAACCCCAACGTACGTTTAACAACAGTACATTTTAACACCCTATTTCGCATCTGCGAAACTTACAGAAACTAAACTGTGCCATAAAAGTAGGTTAGGTTAGGCTGCGACCCCCACAGAAACGAACTGCTACCGGAAAAGTAAGTTAGGTTAGGTTTGAACAGCGCCCCAAACAATCCGAAATGCTGCCAGAAAGGTAGGTTAGGTTAGGTTTGAACTGCGACCCCAAACAAACCGAAATGCTACCAGAAAGGTTGGTTACGTTAGAGTAGGCTTAAACTGCGACCCCAAACAAATCGAAATGCTGCCAGAAAGGTAGGTTAGGTTAGAGTATAGGTTTATATGATTATGATTATGCGTAATTAGTTGTCTGCAAATTTAGATTATGCATAACTACTTGTATGCTTATTCAACATTCGGAATTCGCATTTTATGCGTAAAGAAGTTTCGACGAAATAACGTTATACGTATTAAATGTATGCGAAGATTGGTTATGCAACATTAGTTTATGCCAATATACAATTATGCTTATACTACTTATGCGAAATGGAATAATTACGAATTATTATGCGTAAAATAGTAGAACCGTCCATTATTATTTTGTTTTATTTTATGGTATGCCAGAGCAATTCGTTTTTTTTTACAACAGATCTAAATTTAGAGTCTGTGAGCTCTGTTATTGTTTGAAATTTTATTATACAGGGTGTCCCATAACTGACACGTCACAGTGACACTGGAGGTAGACCAGGTCAAGAGGTACCAAACCAACTTAACATGACCCGCCGACCGTATTTTTTTTTTTTTACTTCTGGTGGTCAAAGTCAAAATTAAATTTCGCTGTGAATTAATTCAAGATCAAACTAGTATTTTTTTCAGTTTTACTTAGTTTTTGGATAAAATACCATTTCTGTAACCTTAATTAACAATTCATGTTACCGTACACATAAAAGAACTAACCTTGACACCTTTCCGAGTGCACACAGGCACTAATAATGTTAAAAACGGTCAAAATTCATGAACAACTTTAATTCGACAATAACTCAAAAACCGTGCCACTTTTACTGGGGTCATGTTAAGTTGGTTTGGTACCTGGTCTACCTCCAGTGTCACTGTGACGTGTCAGTTATGGGACACCCTGTAGAATAATAGATATTCTATAGATTATTTAAATAGAATTAAACAACTCCTCCTTAAACAACTCTCTCAATGACTCGCGTGCCCCCAACTTACAAATTGCTCTAATAGCTTTTCCGCGGAATAAAAGCTGTGGCAATATCTGCAGCTGATCCCCACAAAAAAAGACCGTAGGTGATAATATTATTAAAGTACGCGAAGTAGACCAACCGTGTCGTCGCTACATTGGTAACGGCAATAGCAGCGGAGCTCAGAAAGCTCAGAAAATTCAAAAGATACGGCATACACATTTGTGTATTTAAGAAGCATAATTAAAGCTACCGATGCTCTAAATATGCCCAAAAGCTCAAATGGAAATAGGCAATAGTGCGACTGAGCGACTAACGTTGGACCAAACGGGTGACCTTATGGAAAGACACCCGTGGGAAACGCTACAGAGGAAGACCGCTTACTTTTACTGTACCAGACTTTATCGGATGGAAAATTGTGACACGGCATTGGAGACGGAGGACACCGGGGTTACCTTCGTGTTGTTGTTTCAGTCGAACCGCCCGTCGCGCCTCGCACGCCCGCGCCCGCGCCGCGGGACTGCTCCGTGCGGCTCGAGCGGGTCGACCTCCAGCAGATGCTCACCCGAGGTGAGTTGTTGATGAAACTACTTGCGTTTACCTGCGTTTGGCACTTTAAACATCGCAAATTAATAATTTCAAGCATCCTCCTCGGAGTAGTATTTATACTAAGTACGCTGAAAAGTCATTCTTTTATTCAACAAAAAAACTTAGATTAGTCTGTGCGGAAAGAGAATAGGATTTAGATTTGGGGGCGCTGTAATGCTTTTCTACCGTATTTGAAAAAAAAAAATGCCATACTGGTTAGGTTAGTTCCGTTTTTCGCCACGCCTATTCTCTTTCCGCACAGACTGTATCAACATTATTTTTATGTTATTTTCCAGCTAAGCACATTATGCGCTATTATTTTTTTTACGTATCATTAAAATACCGTACGTCAATTTGTTCCAGTCGCCGCGAACAGACTTCAACTCGGATTCTGCCGTGAACAACCCCCCACCCCGTCCACGTCTGCACTCACAACCCCCGGACGCGTAACTAAACAGAGAAAGACCACAACATACAAATCATCGTACTCGTGTGAAACGAAGTTTACGCGAAAAGGCAGTCTAAAAACACATCGTCGCACTCACACGGGCGAAAAACCATATCCTTGTGAAACATGTGAAATGAAGTTTACCGAATTAAGTGGACTAATAAAACATCGTCGCACTCACACGGGTGAAAAACCGCACTCGTGTGATATATGTAAAACGAAGTTTTCGCAAATAAGCAATCTAAAAACACATCGTCGAACTCACACGGGTGAAAAACCCCACTCGTGTGAAATGTGTCAAAAGAAGTTCACGCAATTAAGTGGTCTAATAGCACATCGTCGAACTCACACGGGCGAAAAACCATACCCTTGTGAAACATGTGAAATGAAGTTTACCGAATTAAGTGGACTAATAAAACATCGTCAAACTCACACGGGTGAAAAACCGCACTCGTGTGATATATGTAAAACGAAGTTTACGCAAATAAGCAATCTAAAAACACATCGTCGAACTCACACGGGTGAAAAACCGCACTCGTGTGATATATGTAAAACGAAGTTTACGCAAATAAGCAATCTAAAAACACATCGTCGAACTCACACGGGTGAAAAACCGCACTCGTGTGATATATGTAAAACGAAGTTTTCGCAAATAAGCAATCTAAAAACACATCGTCGAACTCACACGGGTGAAAAACCCCACTCGTGTGAAATATGTCAAAAGAAGTTCACGCAATTAAGTGGTCTAATAGCACATCGTCGAACTCACACGGGCGAAAAACCATACCCTTGTGAAACATGTGAAATGAAGTTTACCGAATTAAGTGGTCTTAAAAGACATCGTCGCACTCACACGGGTGAAAAACCATACTCTTGTGAAATCTGTGACATGAAGTTTATCGAATCAAGTCATCTAATAAGACACCGTCGAACTCACACGGGTGAAAAACCGCACTCATGTGAAATATGTCAAAAGAAGTTCACGCAATTAAGTAATCTAATAGCACATCGTCGAACTCACACGGGTGAAAAACCGCACTCGTGTGAAATATGTCAAAAGAAGTTCACGCAATTAAGTGGTCTAATAGTACATCGTCGAACTCACACTGGTGAAAAACCGTACAGCTGTAAAATATGTAAAAAGAAGTTCACGCAATTAAGTGGTCTAATAAATCACCGTCGAACGCACTCGGATGAAAAACCGCACAAGTGTGATTAGTGTGAAACATGTGAAATGAAGTTTACGACATCAAATGGTCTAAAAAACCACCATCGAACTCACACGGGTGAATAACCGCACTCGTGTGAAATATGTGAAAAGAAGTTTACCGAATCAAGTGATCTAATAAGACATCGCGGAACTCACACTCGGGAAAAACCGTACAGCTGTAAAATATGTAAAAAGAAGTTTACCGCATCAAGTGGTCTAATAAGACACCGTCGAACTCACGCGGGTTGAAAAGGCGCACTCGTGTGAAATATGTGAAATGAAATTCTCAGGATCTAATTCATTAAACAAGCGACTACACCACACGCGTGAGGATTACGAAACAGGAATTATTTTTCACTGTATCGGAATTAATTGACCAAACAAGAATTTATTTTCCGTTTGCGCAATCGTGTTTCGCAATTAACTGCGAAACAAGATTTTTTTCTGCGTTCGTAGTTACATGATTACGAAACAGGAATTATTTTTCACTGTTTCGCAATTAATTACCAAACCAGAATTTATTTTCTGTTTTCGTAATCAAGTTTCGCAATTAACTGCGAAACAAGATTTTCTTTTCTGCGTTCGTAGTGATTAGGGAATGCAATTACCGGAAAATTTTCGAAAACCGGTAATTTACCGACTTCTGTAATTCAAAACCGGTAAACCGGTAAATTACCGGTATTGGTGATTTGAAGTAAAAAGACGCGAAAATGTTGTTTAATTTAAGATTTTTGTATAATTACCATCCATAAACTGAAAGAAATCGGGCTAGGTGCGAACCGGATTCGCACACGACGGGTCATCATCATCGAGCAAAAAGACGCCAAAAAATACATTCATTTATTGTATGGGGACCCCTTTTTATTTTTAACTATATTTTTGGTTTTTATTGTTTGTTTTTATAGCGGCAATAGAAATACACATTCTATGTAAATGACAAGTCTCTTTCTATTACGGTTCAAAAGATACAGTCATGTGACTGATCGACACAAGCGCGTTTCTTATATGGGCAATTGGGCACCCCATTTTCTTATTCATTTAATTTTGTTTTTATTATTTGTTGTTCTAGCGGCAATAGAAATAGATCATCATCATCGTCATCATTTTAGCCAAAAGACGTTCACTGCTGGACATAGGCCTTCCCCAAGGATCTCCACGATTGTCGGCTTTGTGCTGCTATTATCCAGCGGCGTCCCGCGGTTTTCACCGCATCGTCGCTCAACCTTGTGGGAAGCCTGCCAACACTTCGTCTTCCGGTACATGGTCGCCACTCGAGAACCTTACCACCCCAACGGACATCAGTTCTGCGAGCAATATGCCCTGCCCATTGCCACTTAAGGTTTGCAATTCGTTGAGCTATATCGGTAACCTTAGTTCTTCTACGGATCTCCTCGTTCCTGATTCGATCTCGAAGAGAAACCCCGAGCATAGCTCTTTCCATTGCCCTTTGAGCGACCTTGAGCCTTCTTACTCCCGTATGAGGCCCATTGTAAACGACCACGTCTCTGTTCCATAATTCATCACTGGCAACACACACTGGTCAAAGAGGCCGAGTTGGATTCGACGATTGACCTCTTTCTGGAAGTTGGACCTGCCTAGTTACATTGTTTGTCCAAGGTGGACATATTCGTCGACAACTTCGAGATTCGAGTTCCCAACTTTAAGAGGAGTGGGTGCGACATGGACGTTTGACATAATTTTCGTCTTGTCCATGTTCATTTTAAGACCCACTTGTTTGGAAACTCTACTGAGGTCTTCGAGCATTGTGCCAAGGTCCTCCAGGGTCTCAGCCATTACTACAATATCATCGGCAAATCGGAGGTGATTGAGGTACTCGCCATTGATGTTGATGCCATGTCCTTTTTTAGTCCAGAAGCTTGAAAACGTCTTCCAGTGCAGCGGTGAATAGTTTCGGAGATATAACATCTCCCTGTCTCACTCCACGCTGCTGCTGCACATATATCATTCACATAATATCTATTCCTACTAGTCTACATATTAGGGTTCCAAAGCTAAAGCCCTGTCACACGGACAGACGGACAGACAGCAGAGGCTTAGAATAGGGTTTCGTTGGCACCCTTTGGGTGCGGAGCCCTAAAAAAGAACCCACATCGTGTAAAATAAGATTATATGGAAAAACACGTTACTGTCAAATATCATATTCGTATTTATGAATAGGTATGATTATATTTAATGCAGATGGTTTTCATTGCTTGTTATACTAAAAATCATAATTCTTGAGCGAATCCACTTAGCTTTGTACCTGACGAACAATAGTCATTATCTGCATTGTTAACTGTGGCCACAACTGCCACTTCGAAATGTAAGGCATTATAAGTGCAAATAACTTTTACACTAAATTAGTTTTATGTCAAACGAAATAAGGTTTACTCTTAAACAAAGAGAACACAGATGTTGGTCGCTTCGTAAGTGAAAGAGCAGTAAAGTACGTATCGATGCTTAGGATGACGAACGCAATTTGATTCTTGAACAATTTATATATACTAATAATTGCATACTATAATATTTAAAAAATTAAACAAGTAATAACTATTGCAAATATATTTATTATAATGAATTAACTTGTCATATAAATAGTAAATCAAATCAGGTCAATAAATAAGTAGGTGACCTAAAAATACAATAAAAGATAAATTATACAAAATGATAAGATAAATAACGAAACTATAGAGAACTTGAACTGTCATCAAAATCTTCGTCGTTAACATTTGTAAATCAGGTTAATAATAAATAAGTAGGTAATCTAAAAATATAATAAACAATAAATTATGCAAAATGATAAATAATTAAACTATAGACAACATAATACCTACCCAAGGTTCAGTGAAATTGATCTTCAAATAAAACTGTTAATTGTCAAGTATCAAATTGTGTTCGTCATCCTAAGCATCGATACACCGTACTTCACTGCTCTTTCACTTACGAAACGACCAACATCTGTGTTCTCTTTGTTTAAGAGTAAACCTTATTTCGTTTGACTTAAAGACTAATTTAGTGTAAAAGTTATTTGCACTTATAATGCCTTACATTTCGAAGTGGCAGTTGTGGCCACAGTTAACAATGCAGATAATGACTATTGTTCGTCAGGTACAAAGCTAAGTGGATTCGCTCAAGAATTATGATTTTTAGTATAACAAACTACACACAAAATAAAAAATTTAGTAACAAATACGTAACAGTGATATTTAAATCTGTGTCTTAAAATTATCAATATAAAATTAAATTTCTTATCAACTGCGTACAAGTAAAATTTTTAAACATTCATAATATTTTGGTTTTCGGTTGATATTTTTTTTTTATAAATTTGTGATATTGAGATACGATAGCTCATTCTATGTATTTAATAAGGGATAGAATATTGAGATTGAGTGTAAATTAAATATAAGAAGGAATCTCAAATGAACTTCTAGGTGCTAGAAAACTTTTTCAACATTTTTGAATTAAATCACATAAAATCATTGGATTTCGATAAAGTACGGGCGTTTCGTAGTACATCAATTTATAAACATCAGCGTAATCCAATATTTATCTATTTATGTATGTTTCGGTAAAAAACTGGTTTGGGGTTATAATTACCGGTAATTTACCGGCTTCATTTTTGACCGGTTTACCGGTAAATCGGTATACCGGTTTGCATTCCCTAGTAGTGATATGATTAGAGTCTGTGCGGAAAGAGAATAGGATTTAGATTGGGGTCCGCTGTAATGCTTTTCTACCGTATGCGCCGTATTTTCTGTTCTGTGGCCATACTGGTTAGGTTAGTTCCGTTTTTAGCCACGCCCACGCTCTTTCCGCACAGGCTCTACTAAACAAGAATTATTTTTCACTACCGAACCTCGACAAGGGCGATAGAAGCAGCAGAGGCGGCAAAAACCGCCAAGGTAGGAAAGTACGGTGGTGTCGGCGCAGAATATGATTTTGTTCCTTTTGGTGTTGCGACCCAAGGTCCGTGGAGCCCTGGCGCCCTAAGTCTCTTCAAGAAGTTATCGAAGAGACTCAGGGAAACCACGAGGGACCCCGAAGAGCTGGCAGCTTCCTCACTCAACGCATCAGCCTTATAATCCAGCGAGGAAATGCTGCCAGCATCTTCAGAACCATGCCGCAGGGGCCATTTTTAGATCTATTTTAGTTTTAGCTTATATAATTTTAATTTAGTGTTAGTATATTTTATTTTATTTTTCCTTGTTTCTATTTTAATGTTCTTTTGCTTTTGTTTCTAATGAATCTTATGACGATATATGAAAAAAAAACTTATTATATAAATTAAATATGACATGATCTTGACAAAAAATATACTTATTTTCTTTTTTAATGTTAAGTGTACATGAAGGAGTTTAAAACCTAGTTTACCAAGGAAAGGAATTCGATTAGTATAATAATTCTTGTTTCACAATTAATTATCAAAAAAGAATAAGGAACGAGTTTGGTAATTATAATTGCGAACGAAGAAAATAATATACTCGATTACGAAAAAAGCAAATAAATTCTTGTTTGGTAATTAATTGTGAAACTGCGAAAATTATTCTTCTTTAGTAGCCAATTGCGAAACCGCAATTCTGAAAATTGACTAAAGGAAAAGCACAGAAACTCTACACTAAAGTCTGATGCGCTGGAAGGGAAACTTACTGGCACAAATATAATAATTCCAAAATGCGTGCGGAAAAAGCCACTTTATGGCCAGGTGTGTCATAAAAGCGGTTTACCCTCGAATTACCGACAGACATTTTATCGAATGTTATTTCAAAGACAACGTTTCAAGTATTTTCATTTCATCGACAAGTCATTGCGTCGAAGAATCGATACTAGTTCATTTAAATCAGGGACTTTTAATTGGCACTTGAGTTATTTTGTACAAAGTTTATATCATGGTTTTTCTTTACGGGTTTTTTTATTTCATTTTGGTTTGCGTTTAATAAAATGTATTCCCCATAAAATTATTTCAATTTGTAATATTTAGTTATCGAAACTCTGTTCTAACCTAACCTAAACCTACTTTGAAAGCCGTTCGTTTCTGTGAGGGGTCGCAGTTGTAACCTAACCTAAACCTACTTTGAAAGCCGTTCGTTTCTGTGTGGGGTAGCAGTTCTAACCTTAACCTGTTTTGAAAGCCGTTCGTTTCTGTGAGGGATCGCAGTTCTATCCTAACCTAAACCTACTTTGAAAGCCGTTCGTTTCTGTGTGGGGACGCAGTTCTAACCTTACCTAAACCTACTTTGAAAGCCGTTCGTTTCTGTGTGGGGTCGCAGTTCTAACCTAACCTAAATCTACTTTGAAAGCCGCTCGAAAATTCTTGCAACAGAAAAGTGCATACGACATATAAAAATATATTAAAGTAATACGTCGAATAAATGAATTGCAATGTTTAGTAGTTGTGCCAATTAAAATAATTTGAATCGAATCAGTGATCTAGTAATGGTTCACTAATGTTTGACCAAAAAATTATTGACAAATGGTCATTTGACAAACAACGTTTCACCAAATAACCATTTGGCAAACGAGACATTTGACAAAAGTATCATCTTACAAAAACTCAATTAGCAAATGATTAATTAGCAAACACTACACTTGGTAAATGTGTTAAATAATAAAATGTCAATTGACCTTTTTTCATTTCACCAAATAATATGTTTCGCAAATTAAGCATTTGTCCAAATGTCATTTAACAAGATGTTATTTCATAAAAAGTACTTCTTTTTACAAACATTATGATTTAGTCTGTTGGGTAATTTATTCCGCTACCCTCTATATCGCCACAAGTTACAAGATTATATAGAAGGCAAGCAATCTTGCATTATGACGCTCCTCTCGCTTCGCTCGCTCATAATAATATATTGGTGGTCATAATACAAACCTAACCTAACCGACGACCTAGGTTTTTTCCATGATTAGTCTAAATGCATCAGTTTGTTTTTATTGGGGGCGCAGGTCAAACCCTAACCTAACCTAACAACCTAGTCTTTCTGGCAGCAGTTCGTTTTTGTTGGGGGACGCAGTTAAACCCTAAACTAACAACCTAATTTTTCTGCCAGCAGTTCGTTTTTGTTGGGGGACGCAGTTCGAACCCTAACCTAACCTAACCTAACGACCTACTCTTTTTGCCAAATAGGTACTGTGTATCAATTTGACCCATACCATATCTATTATTAGATTTATTAATAAACGAAACACTTGTCAAATAATACATTGTACCAAACGTTTTTAGACCAAGCGTAGTTTTGTCTGATAACTCAGTTGCTAAATGTTCATTTTGTCAAATAATTATTTATAAAATGTAAATTTAACTGTTGATCATTTGGTAAAGTGAGTCATTTGTAAAATGATTAGTAGTAAAATGATCAATTGGCGAAACATTTTTTTGCAAAACGTTGTTTGTCAAGTGTAATTTTGCCAAATGACTTTTGGTCAAACGGCAGGACACCTCTAGTAATATTCATTGAATAGTATTTCTACGTAGTAAGAAAATTTTTAATAAATAGTAGATGAAACAAAATAACGGCAATCAATATTACTAGTACCTACTAAAGTTTCGATGAATCGTTGCCCAGGAAGATAATATACTATTTTCTTCCTGGACAAAGATTGGGCGGTCGGCAAAGTTGGAGGGTTTGACTGTAATATTCGATGAAAAGTTTGTCGGCAAAACAAGGGTACACCCTATTTTGTAATACGTTATGTGAAATTTAAACGGTCTTATAATTATAGAACAAACGTTATTTTTTTTTTGTTTTTCTATGTTCTTTTTTTAAAAAATTGGAAGGATGGGATTTGGTTAAAAATTGGCCACTTTGGGCAATCGAAATTTGTGTGAAGTTTAGACAATTTTAAAAGTACTTATCTGTCAAAACTAGGGATGTAACGATACCGATATATCGGTATCTCCGATATATCCGTATCGCCGATTATATACAACCGATATTTGAAGAGCGCGAAAAGAATTTGCTGTACGAAAAATATCTGCAAAAAGTAATTTCAATTACTGATTTAATTTACGTTGTGCAATGATAATTACTACGTTAATTAAATCTTTGGTTCTTAGTAAAAAAAAAAGAATTTTGAGTTGACAATTTATTTATTTTTACTTTACACTTTCAAGGTTGACTCTCTGTTAAATATAGTCAAGTTTTAGGTATAATAAGGACCAGTGGCGTGGCGTTGAAAAAATCCTTCGGCAAGCCGGAGCAGCTTTGGCGTCAATTTTCTTTAAGAGCACTATAATTAAGTGCTGATCTGGCTAATATTAAGCAAGCCGATGGGAATCGAGTTCTATGGACGCCACGCCACTGATATGGACATACAAATATCTGAAGTTCATACTTCATTATTTAGCTAAGATATCGGTGTCGGTATCGCCGATTATTTACTACAATATATTGGTATATCTATTTATCGTTACAGTAGCGGTAGCGGCAAAACTATTTATCGTTACATCCCTAGTTAAAACGTACGCCTCGCGTAAAAATAATGTGGAGAAATGGAGTGACTAAGTTAGCAAAGCGTCGTAAATGTGCTTGTAATGAAGGCACTTGCTCCAGTTTATTGCGGGCTGGCGACGTACGGTGTGATTGATCGACCTTTCCAGATCCGCCCAATTTCACTCGCTCACTCGCCGGCGGTGGGACAAGCGCCTAAGGAAGTGTATGTTGCGCGGATCAGCGAAAATGACGCTGTTTTGTTACTTTAAGATTAGACTATGTATTAGTATAAATAAGTTGAAGTTGTTTGATACCATATGGGCAAGTTTTACTATTGTTCAAACGGAAAAACATCGTAAATGCATGGTGATTAGGGCCTCGTTTCACGAAGCTACAAGTTACAATTTTACAAGTCTCGCTAAACTAGCAACATAGGTGAAATCAACTAATGGTGTAGCTGTATTTGACCAATGTTGCTAGTTTGGATTTGTAAAATTGTAACTTGTAGTGTAGCTTCGTGAACGGGGCCCACGATTGTACGTTGTTTTTCTCATGTTATCAAATGACTTATGTTTATAAGTGATTTGACAGTTACAGTTTTTTTTTAACAATTTGTATTTGATTCTCCTAATTGGAAACACCCAGGTGGGCCATAGTGTCGTTTTTGTAATGTTATTTGATTGTGTATTACCATTATACGAACTTTGCTGATTATATTTGCAACTTATTACGTAAAAAATATAATTATTATAAATGATTTATGTGTTTTATTTACCTGTTCACGTAACTAAAACTAAAAAAATATTTCTCTTTATAAAAAAATAAAATAAACATGGCGAAAATTAAAAAAACTGTTTAGATTTAGTTTAATCAATTATAATTTGTTTTTTTGCTGTCCACATTTATTTGGGCCACGGCATCACGGCGTTCAGCCATTAAAAAAAACAATAAACGATGTTTGTTATACTTTGCAGTTTTATTTATATAAAATCGACATGAAAATAACAAATAACACATTATAAACAATTTCCAATTATTATAAATCGCAAACTAAAGTACAAGAATAGACATTTAAAATACGTATTACATCTAAATATTCGCGGTAAAATGTATCTATATGTACTCGGCCGGCTCGGCCCTCACTTCCCTCTGCTGCAGTAATGTACTATTCTTTTATGTTATTTGTAAATAGTTAAATTTGATATTTGTAGCACAATGTGTAATACTCTCTTAAGTTACTTGTTTGTATTGTTTTCTGTTTTGAGCTAATGGCCTTGTTGCCAATGCTCCTAATAAATTAAAATAAAAACATCTGTCTGTGCTGTCAAGTGCTGTGCTGTCAATAATGTCATCTTATCTGTCAGTGTCACGGTTGTCTTAACATCGTGGATTTTTTTCGGTGTAGTAAAGAAACATTCTGAGTATTACATGTATTTTTGCGCATTTTTGGTTCTTGGACAGGTTTTCAAATTATGATTTAAAACCTGTCTTAGCACCAAATAGCGTCTAATTCTAATTTGAGGAAAGGTTATTTTACCCATTAGTGTCTTCTTGCAACGACGCTGTGATGTCAGTGCCAGAGATGCATCAGGAGGCGGTGGTTGTGAAAGAGGAACCGGGATGGTCGCTTCCCGCGGGCTCGTGCGGCGTGAGCGAGGCGGCCGCGCGCGCCGGGCTCTATACCGACCACGAGGTGAAGGACGAGCTCGTGGTGGGCCCGGTGTGCCTGCAGCCGCGCGACGCGGTCTATGCACTTTACGGTTAGTTATTAGGGATGCAACGATACGGCTATTACGATACCAATACAAATGACGAATACATCGTAATGGCCAAATACGATAACGAATTACGATACGAATGCATTACGATATTTGTTTAATACCATTTTGATGAATTTATTGGAAACTTTGTTGTATGTTATTATTGTAAGAGTAAGTAAAGTAAAAGTATAAAAAAAAGTTATGCATTTTTAATAGAGATGGGCCGACTACGGATTTTGCCGACTAATCGGTTCCTAATTTGCCGATTAATCGGCCGACTAGTCGGCATTGCCGATCATAGTTATTAGCTATGTTCGGGTGCAATCCGAAATGCTCGGTTCGCCTCATCTCCCCGCCATTTGTTGTCACGCGTTCGTGTTTTGATCAGTTTATAATTAAGTTGATTTTGTGTTTGAGTAAAGTACGTAAAAATATAAAATAATTTTGAAAATTATGGTTTAATTTCTTCTGTATCATGTGTGTATTCTCTGCTAGGCAATAGTGCGGATGCGAAGCGTTCAGAAATTGTTCGTTCGTTTCACCCGAAACAGTAAAAATTTAAAAATGTTGAAATAAATGTATCGTAAAAATATCGTATCGTAATATTTACGATAACGAATGATCGTAAAGGTTTACGATAATCGCCGATATACGATTATCGTATCGGTATCGTTGCATCCCTATTAGTTATGTTATGTACTGACAGATACTGGTCGGTACTTCATATTCTCATTTTTATACAAATACTTTATCTGATTAGAGTCATCCATTATCAATATGAAATTAATTTGTTTAAACAGAGTCATTGTTTGCTGCTAACCATTATGTTTAAAATGTGATTTATTTTAAAGCATGATACACTGTATTTGCATGAAATGATGTGAAAAGTCACATAAAACTAGAATCAGCCGATTCCAATCACCTTTAAGTAAGAAAATAACAGTAAATTTAAACAACTTACGTTGTTGTATTACAATGAGTGATGATCACGGAAACTGAAGGCATATTACTTAACACTCAGGCAAGCTATGTGGATAAACTTTCCATTGTGGACCATCGATTTCGAGGTTCATATTTTTTATGTAGATAGTACTCATGAAAATAAAGCGATTTGTGAATTTTCAGGTTGCGGAAACGAACGGTTCTTGAGATGTAATTTTTTAAAGTTTACGTACCAAAAATGTGAAAATCACACGCAATTGCAAATTTTGCGTCATTTTTAGGTTGGACAAACTGTCCTGTCAGATGCCAAACTGATACTTCACGTTCCGTTGACCGGCTTGGTGTGTTTTCTTAAATTTTATGTTTTTTATTTTATTTTTTTCATATATTCTATCTCGGAAACCAAGCAGTTCCGCGGGGGGGGGGGGGATGGTTCAGGGGGTTCCCCTCCACCCTACCCTACCCAACCCAACTTATATCATAACTTAATGACTACTACTCAGTTTTTTGCACAGTAGGTTCATGTTAGGTTAAAAATTAATGATTACTCATGCAGGACGTTATCATTTCCAAATATCCCTGTCCATGGCATAGTCTTTTATTTTATGGTATGCCCAAGCAATTTGTTTTTTTTTTACAAGAGATCTAAATTTAGAGTCTGTGAGCTCTGTAATTAGGTTTGAAATTTTATTATAGAATTGAACACAACTTCCCACGAATGAGTTTCTTGTTTTTGCCAGTCTGTAAAATGATTCTTTGAGCTTTCCAGTGTTTCTTGTAACTTTTGGCTTATCAACATTTGTTCGGAAACTGTGTAGATTCTTTCTAAAGTTGCGTACGCATTTGAGCGGCTCGGCCTGAGGCACGCTCACCCCGAGCGGCGAGCTGCTCGCGAGCAAAACTTTAGCACATTTTATGCTCGGGTGAGGCAACGCGCTCGCGATGAGCCGACTTTGTGCGTCGCACAAAATGGCGTCGGACGCAATAACAGCTGCTGCTGCGTTTATAGTTATTCATAGAGATTACATCAAACATCAAACATCAATCATTTATTGCACTCACATATTATAAGTAATAGTTACAAAAGAATAACGTTATTATAATATGAACCCTGATGATTAATATGAATGGAAGGGTGTTAGATGTTGTGTTGATGAGCATGGATATAAGCGACGCGGTTGCCGTGCGGCCTGCTGATCCGCAGGAGGTGCTCTCTAAAATTGATCCTCATCACCCCCCCATTATAGTTCGAGTAGTGTACAGCTTCGCGTCAGGCGCAGTATTAATGGAACCCTCCAACATATGTAGTAATAATGATTGGAATTTTACCAAAGGAGATTTTTATCTTCTATATTGTGAAATTAGAGATGCCAATTGGGAGTACTTGTACGAAACTCAACAAACTGAGGAAGCTGTTGAACTTTTTTATAAAACGCTCTATGATATTTTTAACCGCTGTATTCCTAAAAAAATACGAAAGAGTTCGCATAGTCGCACCTATCCAGTCTTCTATACGAAATGTATCATACGTGATATTGAAGCGAAAGCTCATTTTCACCGTCAGTGGAAGCGAACGGGCAATAGATTAGTGTATGAGGACTATAGCCTGCTCCGTACTAAAATTAAGTTGGAAATAAGTCAAGCATACACTAGCTATCTGCAACAAATATCAGGCAGACTAACTAAAAACCCGACTCAGTTCTGGTCTCATGTCAGTTCGCTTCGCTGCAAAGGGGGGGTTGAGCCGAAGGTCACGCAAGGGGATGTCGAGCACTCTGGTGCTGACGCCGCCACAGCGTTCGCGACACATTTCGCTTCAGTGTTTCTACCGGATGAGCCAGTTCTGGACCCGCGAGTAGCCGGGATAAGTCTTCCAGCTGACGCTCGCGGTGTCGACATTAGACGCTTTAGTGCTGGTGATGTTAGACTAGCGATCAAAAAATTAAAATCAGGGTCAGCACCTGGACCAGATGCCGTTCCTGCGTTTGTTCTCAAGGCCTGTGTGGACGAGTTAGTAGCTCCAATTACGTTTATTTTTAACCTTATTCTCCGAACTGGAGCCTACCCTACTCTGTGGAAAAAATCGCGGGTGACTCCAATTCCTAAAAAGGGCTCAAAGACTAAGGTTGAAAACTATCGGCCCATTGCAATTCTTAGCGTCATGGCTAAGGTATTCGAATCAGCACTGCACAGTAACCTGCTTCCCCAATGCCTGCCTCACATTACCAGCGAACAGCATGCGTTTGTGCCGAGAAGGTCCGTTGCCACAAATCTGCTTACCTTAACACGGGTGCTGTCTCGAGAGTTAGATAGAAAGGGCCAAGTAGACGTTATCTATCTAGACTTTCAAAAAGCCTTCGACCGTGTCGATAACGATATTCTTCTAGTAAAACTTGGAACCATGGGATTTACACCTATTCTTCTGAAGTTGTTTGCTAGCTACCTCTCGGATCGGAAGCAGTACGTAAAGTATGGGCCATATGTATCAGAGTGTTACCACACGCGGTCCGGTGTTAGTCAGGGGTCTAACCTTGGACCATTTCTTTTCGTGCTGCTCATAAATGACCTATCTGAGCAGGTACGCAATTCCATGGTCTTGCTTTTCGCTGATGATGTGAAGCTGGTAAAGACAATCCAAAGCCAGAAAGACTGTGAGGAGTTGCAATGGGACATAGATGCGGTATACCGTTGGAGTATCGCTAATAAACTCCATTTCAATGCAGGCAAGTGCGAAATGTTGACATTCACGCGGTCCAACACGCCTTACGAGTTCCAGTATACTATCGGTGGTACTACTATAGCGCGTTCCGAGCAGGTGCGCGATCTGGGTGTCCTCTTTGATCCGGGACTCACGTTCCATGACCACATCCAAGGGGTGACCAAAGCCGCATCTGGGAGGCTCGGCTTCGTCTTGCGTAATTCTGCACCTCTGACCGTACTCGCCACCCGCGTACTGTATGCGGCGCTAGTACGCAGTATACTCGAGACGAACGCCGTAGTCTGGAGTCCACATGAGAGTAAATACTCTCTCATGTTGGAACAAATCCAAAAGATGTTCCTACGGGCACTCTATAAGAGGTTATACTCGTACTATCCGTATATGTACCCCACCTTATTTCTACAGGGGCAATTAGGCTACGATTCTTTGCAATTGCGTAGACTACTTTCTTTGGCTAAATTTACTATCAATATAGTCAGAAATAAGATCGACTGTGTAGGTCTCGTTGAAGCTTTCGTGCGTCTTTTTGCTCCATGTTCATATCGTCGCGCGCGGAGACACCCGCTATTGGCGGTGCCGGCCGGGGGCGCGCACGGAGACACCCGCTACTGGCGGTGCCGGGGGCGCGCACGGAGACACCCGCTACTGGCGGTGCCGGGGGCGCGCACGGAGACACCCGCTACTGGCGGTGCCGGGGGCGCGCACGGAGACACCCGCTACTGGCGGTGCCGGGGGCGCGCACGGAGACACCCGCTACTGGCGGTGCCGGGGGCGCGCACGAGAGCGCACGTGCACACGCCGATCACTCGCGCGCTCGCGTTTCTCAACTCCGTGCTCGCAGCACAACCTCAGTGTGATCTGTTCGCAAGTTCAATTGGACGACTGATGATCGAGTGCAAGAAAGTAGCGGAACGTGAGATGTAGTCCAGGAAACGAGGAGATTCTTTGTATGGAGACCTCGGAATAATTCCTCTGTCGCTGAAACTTTGCAGTGTGATAAAGTAGGGTATAAAGCATACGTTTGACAAATTATCTAGGATTTTTGATATTTCGAAGTTAGGTATTTCTGCCAAAACATGAAAATCGCTTATAACTGCTTGTGGAAAATTCCTCCGTCCGAAATTCCATCGGTATATGATATTATATATTAATAAGAGTATATATTATCATTATCTAGGAAAATTTCGATTTCGAATAGGTAGAAATTTTAAAATACCTATTTTGCATCATAACTTCTTCAGAAAAATTGCTCCGTCAATATTTATTTTTTTATATGCCCTAAATTCTTTAAATATATCCATTTTCACAATTATCTAGGAAATTTTCCTCATCGATCATACCTTTACAGATTTTCGGCAATAACTCATGGGGAAAAATTGCTCCGTCAATTTTTATTTTTTTATATGCCCTAAATCCTTTAAATATATCGCTTTTCACAATTATCTAGGAAATTCTCCTTATCGATCACACCTTACAGATTTTCCGCAATAACTCACTGGGAAAAACTCCTCCGTCCATTTGTATGAAATTAACTTATTAGACACAGAACATAAAAATATAATATAATTGTGTATTATCCAGTAAATTTTCGCCCTTAAACATTAACTTTCGAATATCGCAATATAATGAACTATGTTTAAAAAGCGCGCTTTCAAACAACACCGAGCGCGTAGTGCGGGAGTGGGGTAACCCCGCCCGCACCGTCAAGTTTTCCGTGCCCATTGAGTTATTATGTATACTAGAGTGGGCACCTCAACTTGATTTCTTGTAAAACCTGTTTGAGCCGATCGGCACAAACACGCTTAGTCTGTGCCGGACGGCTGCGGTAGCTGGACGCATTGGAGTGAAAAATAATTACGTCTAAATATGCCGTCATGTGTAGTGAGGTACTGTACAAACTGCTCAGGAAAATCAAATAAAAGTCAAGGAGTGACTTTTCACACGTAAGTTTACTGCATTTTCGTTTAATCACGCTTAATTTAATAATTTTTGAATCAATTTAAACTCGGCAGTCGCGCCATGTGGTGGCGGCCATGTTTTGTTGAAATCAAAGAGTAAAAAAAAAAGGTTTACACAGACGTGACAATATCGAGGTGTTATGTTAATATAGATAATGAAATTATTTTGAAGTTCCCTATCGGATATTAAATTTTATATTATTCGATTTTTTTTTTATATTATATTATGGGACAATCTTACACAAATCGACCTAGTCTCACAGTAAGCTCAATAAGGCTTCTGTTGTTGGTCCTAGGCGACGACATATACAGGGTGTCCCTAAACTATGAAGGGAAAGTACCTCAAATATTGGAGATAGGATATTTTACTGAAAGGACACTTTATTTTATTTTTAAAAGTAAGTAATACTGCATTCAAAGATTTTTTTTAAAGATTACTTGTTTTGTATGGGAAATAATTTTCTTAACCCTTAAATGGACACATGTGTTTCCCCTGCTGTTTTTTTTTGAAATCCTGATTATAGTTTTGTATTTGGGGAGGAAAAGAAATTTTTTTTCGTAATTGTCAATAATTTATAATTTTTTTATGATTTTCAGCATGTCACTTAAAAAGGACATTGCCCGTTTATGTGTTAACTATGCGTACTCGAGATCTGTCACACAGGACGGACATTGCCCATTTAACCTAATGAAATATTCTTAGGACACAAACAATGAAATTATTAAAAATTATATGTAATCACAGCTTTTGAGATCACGACTCATGTTTATTATATAGGAAACATTTACCTTCCACATATACATACGTTCTTATTATTAAACTTGCAAAACAATGAAATCATTATCATGCTTCTCAAAAAAAATCTAAACATAAACTAGTCTTTTCCCTTTCGGAATATAAGAAAACAAATAAATATAAAATAAGCTTATATTACCGCCTGTACTTTTTTGTACAATCGCAAACTGTATGTGTACGTCAGAACTAATGAAATGAACCCAAACACGGTGAATTTATCTTATGTGAATTTAGATCATCATACCGTCTGGTTCCACCATATTCATGCAAAATTTCAGTTCCATCGGTTGAAGATATCTGCTACAAAATTGAGTTGCAAGATTCGATCTGAACAAACATACATACATAGATTGCGCCAGTGGCATGGCAGATGCGATCGGCTCAAATCTGAGGTCGTTGCTCTAGTAATGTTCAATAGCCAGCTTCCTTACAATATGAGCATCTCTATCATCATTATTTCAGGCATAGGACGTCCACTGCTGGACACAGGCTTCCTCAATAGATTTCCAGATGGACCGGATATTATATGGGCATATATGATGGGCATCCAGCGAGTCCCTGCAATCCTAACCAGGTCATCCGAGCACCTGGCAGGTGGCCGTCCCACGCTGCGCTTACTACCAGTACGTGGTCTTCACTCGAGAACCTTTCTGCCCCAACGGCCATCGGTTCTTCGATCTATGTGCCCTGTCCATATCCATTTCAGTATGCTTACCCGGTTTGCTATATCGGTGACCTTAGTTCGTCTACAAATCTCCTCATTTCTGATTGGATCACGCAGAGATCCCGAGCACAGCTCTTTCCATCGCTCGCTGAGTAACGCTGAGCTTCCTTAAGTGGCCCATAGTTATAGACCACGTCTCGGCTCTGTAGGTCATCACCGGTAATACGCACAGGTTGAAGACTTTCATCTTCAAGCACTGAGGTATCTCGGACGAGAAGATACTTTGCCGTTTCCCAAACGCTGCCCATCCTAGTTCGATCCGTCGATCCGTCGGTATGTGATCTCTTTCTCGCAGTTGGACCTACCTAGCTTGATTGTTTGTCCTAGATAGACGTATTCGTCTACAACTTCGAGGACCGAGATACAATGCAATACTGTGGTGGGCGCTACATGGACATTCGACACGATCTTCATCTTGTCCATGTTCATCTTAAGGCCCACCTGTTAGAATACTCTGTTGAGATCTTCGAGCATTGTATTGTGTCTCTGCCACGATATCGTCGGTAAACTGAAGGTGCGTGATGTAATCGCCATTAATTCTGGTGCCAAGTCCTTGCAATTCCAAGAGCTTGAAGGCGTCTTCCATTGCTTTGGTGAAGAGCTTTGGAGATATCATATCTCCTTGTCTCACACCCCTCTGCAACAGAATCGCCTCCATACACTGGTATAGTACTTGGACCGACATAATGGCGTTGTTGTGCACATCTCTCAGTTAATTCGGTATTGCTGGAGCGACTATAGTACTGCCCATGTCTCGACAGAATAGTAAGTAAGCAGTGGACTTTGTCCGTTATAAGTGACAAATAACTTTTAAGGGATCACAGGCAAAGTCCGTTATAAATGACATATGTTCAAATCACTACTTTTAGGGAACGTGGGCAATGTCCGTTATAAAGGACAAACATTAAAATCACAACTTTAAGGTATTACGGGCAATGTCCGTTTTAAGTGACACTCTGATTATTTCAAGCATCATGAAGAAATTACAGATCATTTTAGCAAAATAACTACTTTATACTGTTATTACAACTTATTTACACAATAAAATAACATAAATCCTAGTAATACTTACGAAAAAAATGTTTTGACGATGAGCCTACACCGTTTCGGTCGTTATACTTTTAGGAATGCTTGCTCCTTGTCACGCGTCGCGTGCGCACGGCTTCTCGATACGCAAGGAGGAAAGGGGATAGCCTAACGAACGTCACGTGACACTTGAACCGCGCGGAAGTTCGTTCAAATTTGAATTGTGTGCGTTTTATTGGTATGTCCTTTAAAACGGACAAAATCCATTTAAGGGTTAACATTTAAATCAAATATTTTACGCTATTCCTCTCTTTTGGGATACTATGTTACTTAAGAGGAATTATTTGTTTTTAACCACTCTTTTGATTGTCATCTTAAAAATATGGGGTGTTGTTTTTTCACATTTGAGTCGGTTCGATTCTCCGACGAAGCAAGTAATTTATAGAAAATCTTTCAATGCAGTATGTCTTACTTTGAAAAATAAAATAATGTTCCCTTTCAGCAAAACATCCTATCTACAATATTTGAGATACTTTTCCTTGATGTGCCATAATCTTGGACACCCAGTATAATAAATAGATATATATAAATGCTTAAATACATAGAAAACATCCATAACTCAGGTACAAATATCTGTGATAAGCACACAAATAAATGGCCTGACCAGGATTTGAACCCGGGACCTCCTGCTTCGTAGGCTGGGTCACTACCGACTGGGCTAGAAAGCCGTTATTAAATGAAATATTTATTTTTGCCCGACTACGGAAAAAAGGTTATTTTTATTAACACAACATTTATTCAAGGTTTCCTCGGCCGGACCATGAAAAAAAGAGAGGCATGGATTAATATTTATTTTGTTATATTATATCTACACCCATGTCCCTTCTATTCTACGGCTTCTATTTTAATCTATACAGGGATCAACATCGCGACAAAAACGTCATAAGCGCCGTGTAAATCATCTATCCGTCCGTCCGTCGGTTATAGAAATTATCCGTTCAAGAGAGCTAATGCTGTTAAAGTATACAATGTCATTGAGCGAACAATGCCATTGAGGTAATACAATACCACAAAAAAAAAATAACAATGCGTAACACGAGTAAACCCGGGCGGTCTACCTGGCTCCCCGTTGAATCTGTAAAAGCAAAACGCATTATTATTTTTTTGTTTGAAAGCATTTGCCGCCGTATCATTACGGTCATAGAACCGATAATCCGTTGAAAGCTCATAGTATCTCTAGTCTTTTCTCTACGGAATACGCACTTGCAGACCGTCGGGCGAATGTGAAATGCAAAACAAATTAAGATCGCAGTTATCTATAACTGCATTTACACTTTACTGTCTAGTAAATAGAATCTATAATGTAATGATCTTTCAAGGCAGTTATACTTTATTGACACTATATTCTTGTTATCCTAATTTGTGGTTTACCTCTCAATAGTATTGTATTCTTTAACAGCATTAGCTCTGTTGAACGGATAATTACTATACACGCAGATATCTCCAGATGTACTGAATAATATAGAAAAAAGTTTAAAAAAAGCTTTTATTTATCAAATTGCCTACAAATTACAATTCAAATGACTTTGTTAATCATAATTTCATAAAAGTTTAGTTGTATTATATGTACAGGTATAATTTTTTCTAAATGAACTAAGAAGAAGAGAATAAACTTTAAATTAAATCAAATCACAAGATTTACATGATATAAAAAGCTTGTCGCGAGATTTCTTAGAATTACTCATATCGAGCTCATGATCATATCGATAGGTACATATTGTATTCATGCATAAAGCTTCTATATCATATAAATCATGTGATTTGATTTAATTTAAAGTTTATTTTCTTCTATTTAGGTCATTTAAATAAAAAAAAAATCAAGGGGGGCGGGAGGGTCGTGTCGTCGTCGTCGGTACGAAGAACGATGATGAGCTGCGAGCGGGTATGCGGGCGGGGCGACGCGGCGTCGGCGGTGCGGCGGCGGTGGCCTTGTAGGCTTGTAGTTCTTCTCCACTCCCCGCAGTCCTCCCGCACCCCGCGCTCGGTGCTGTTCGAAAGCGCGCTTTTTAAAAATAGTTTATTATATCTGTACTGATAATACACAATTATTTTGATGTTCTGTGTCTAATAAGTTAATAAAAATGGACGGAGGAATTTTTCCCAGTGAGTTATTGCCGAAAATCTGTAAGGTGTGATCGATAAGGAGAATTTCCTAGATAATTGTGAAAAGCGATATCTTTAAATAATTTAGGGCATATAAAAAATTAAAAATTGACGGAGCAATTTTTCCCAGTGAGTTATTGCGGAAAATCTGTAAGGTGTGATCGATAAGGAGAATTTCCTAGATAATTGTGAAAAGCGATATATTTAAAGGATTTAGGGCATATAAAAAAATAAAAATTGACGGAGCAATTTTTCCCCATGAGTTATTGCCGAAAATCTGTAAAGGTGTGATCGATGAGGAAAATTTCCTAGATAATTGTGAAAATGGATATATTTAAAGGATTTAGGGCATATAAAAAAATAAATATTGACGGAGCAATTTTCCTGAAAAAGTTATGATGCAAAATAGGTATTTTAAAATTTCTACCTATTCGAAATCGAAATTTTCCTAGATAATGATAATATATACTCTTATTAATATATAATATCATATACCGATGGAATTTCGGACGGAGGAATTTTCCACAAGCAGTTATAAGCGATTTTCATGTTTTGGCAGAAATACCTAACTTCGAAATATCAAAAATCCTAGATAATTTGTCAAACGTATGCTTTATACCCTACTTTATCACACTGCAAAGTTTCAGCGACAGAGGAATTATTCCGAGGTGAAATGCTTCATTAATCGGACTAATGCCTGCAAGTACGATTCAATGAGTGTAGTAGTTTTAGATTATTTAGATATATTTAAGTTTGTACCGCTTTGGCTATGCTGTAATGGTATAAATGTTATGTGCAATAAAGAATAAAGAATAGAATAATTTTTGTTAAAATAGTGCTCGTGTTTCGGGTCCCATAAAACATTTTGTTTTTCGTATAGTTGTATTAACAGAAAACACTTTTCATTATCCCACACCATTATTAAAAGAAGACGTATTAATTGTAAATTTAAATATCAGCAAACCTAGCCGCCGTACGCAATGACAATCGACAAGTCTAAACTTGTTCGCGCGCGCGCCGCTCGCGGGCACGCTCGGATACACGTCCACATTACACGAGCCACGCACACTGAGGCGCCTTTGAGCACGGTCAAAAGACCGCCGCCGGCCGGCTCGCTGCGAGCTGCTGGCTCGCTGCCCGCGCGCGGCGCGTGAGGCGCGTACGCATTTGAGCAAATGGGCGAGCCGTGCGTGCCTCAACCCGAGGCTGCCTCAAATGCGTACCCACCTTAACAAACATTATTGTTTCTAAATAAATAAAATAAAATAAATAAAATAATTTATTTCTGTAAGTAGGCCCTCAAGGGCTCTTTTACATGTCTTACATTCTTTGTATCAAATGATAACAAAACCGAACTGCTGTCAGAAAAGTATGTTAGGTTAGGTTTGAACTGCGTCCCCTAACAAAAACGAACTGCTGTCAGAAAAGTAGGTTAGGTTAGGTCAATGATATTTTATAAGAAGATACGTTATACGCATACTCGCCAGCTGAGAAATATGCTTCCAAGAAAGCAGCAGCACACATTGGTACCTCACTGTACGGTGTACATACTCACACATATTAACAGATTGCATAAAAGAGATGGCATAGTTACAATAATGCAAAAAAAGAGACAGCTAGCTTTTTGTTACTTGCGCGATTAATTTTTAAACGTAACCGAGGAACCCATCGGCTAGATTCGGATTGACTCGGAGCCTGCTCGGCGCTCGCAGATTAAGCACGCAGAAGGTTGGTTATCCTTGTCACTCTCATTGTCAAAGACGTAAGTTTGTTTCTTTCATTCAAATGACCTCTATGGTAGTAAGATGGCGTCGTATTTGAAAAATAAAATAATAAAAATGATAAAATTAAATTATTTCAGCGTACTTACAGGTGATATGTGATCCCTTGCGCTTTGTTGCACTTTTTGCTATGATTGGTGCACTTTCTGATCACACACGACGGCATTTTTTTTGTGAATCTTGTAAATATTCACCCTTGACATCGTCGTGCGTTTCGTTGACCGACCCGCGAGTGACTACCCACTACAAAAAGGGCACCAATACATTTATCGTGGTTTCAGTGCTTCACTTTTGGAGTGCTTGTAACCTATCTACTTATAAAATATCATTGGGTTAGGTTAGAACTGCGTCCCCCAACAAAAACGAACTGCTGTCACAAAAGTAGGTTAGGTTAGGTTTGAACTGCGTCCCTCAACAAAAACGAACTGCTGGCAGAAAAAATAGGTTAAGTGAGGTTAGGTAACCGTGACCCTAACATAAACGATACTGCCCAAAAAATAGGTTAGGTTATATTAGAACCGTGAAAATGAAAATAACAGAAAATTTTATATCTCAAGTCACATTATACCAATAATATTTATTGCATACAGGGTGTCCCTAAAACCAACTTTTATACGATCAGGGCTGATAGACCAGCTCATAAGAACCTAGATTAAGCAAATTTGACCTCAGTAAAAATCTCTTAGTTTTCGAGATATTGACGTTTTTGTAAAACTCGTGCTAAGTGATACCCTGACTCGGTGTTTTGAGTGTCATTGCTAAAATATCAAGTATTTTACAAATCTGTATTTTGCTATGTGTGGCCAAATAACTATGCTATTGAACGTATTTTCTATTTTTGCTAATTTATTCATGCTGTGGACACAGTACAATAACAAAAAAAATTATTCGATTTTTTTCAAATTTCACCTCTGACTTCGAACTAGCGTGGTGAAAAAAAAATGTACCAACATAACCAGGCACTCAACGTAAAAAAATTGCGCATTTATTGTAGTTTCTAAAATGGTATAAAATTTACTAAACACTGTAATAATTTTTGAAATAATGATATTTTGTTACAAAATTAACTGTCTGCCGCCTTCATCTCATACGATCCGGTTGAACTAAGTTTGCACCTGGCGTGCTTGACATCACATACAAATTAGGTGCAAACTTCACGTAATCGTCAATATCTCGAAAACTAAGAAATTTTTATGAGGTCAATTTTACTCAGTCTCGTTTTTTATGAGCTGGTTTATCAGCCCTGTTCGTCATTTTGTAAAAGTCGCGAATTTTGATCAGTCTTTCGAAAGTCATGACTTCAAATTTCAGTATTTTCTTAATCTGCTTTTTGTTTTAAACATTACTTAATAATTATGCTATCATACCTTATCAAAATAAATTAGATTTTACGTGATTCAAAATATGACCTCGGATTTCAATCGCGTAATAGGTACTTAAAACAAAGGCCGTAGCAGGATAAGGGAAGAAAAAATGCCCTTGAATGATTAAGAGCTGTTTATTTTTTCTATAGTTGCTTTCATTTAGTTGTATAGTTGTGCAAAGTTTGGTTGAAAAATTCCCAGTGGTTCAGCCGGGAAAAAATAAAAACAAAATTTATGAAATTTCACGTATCTCTAAAACTATAAATCTTTATCATAATATCTTTAATTCATTTTGGTAAATTGATAGGTATGTATGCCTTAAAAGAAAATTGAGTCTCTATCTTTGCAATTTCTGTAAAAAACACGTAAGTCAAAATTTCAAAAAAATGTTTTTTTGATACCTGAAGGAGTGACCACTCTAAGTGACATTTCTAAAAAAGCCTTATTTAACGATCTGTCAGTCATATAAGTTTGACGGTTAAAATCGAAAAGCAACAGTGTCAAAATTAAAAAACTATGTTGGTCGGATTCTGTTACATTTTATTCTTATACTATTCTAATCTAATACAGCCAAAGAACTTAAAAATAAATCTTCTTTGTAAGAAATTAAAAATAAATCAATTATTGACATTCCCATTAATATTGGCTTGAAAATATACAGGGTGGTTTTCGATAATCTGTACATATGAAAAGGGGTGAAATTTCGGCCAATTTTATCGGTAAAACTGATTTTAATTTTTGTTTGTGGTCATTCGTTTTTTTTTTACAGATTTTTAAACTTTCAGTGAAATTTTCGGCAGTACATCTGTTTGCCACGGTATAACTTTTGAACTAATTGCTTAAAATTGTAAGAAAAAATTGCAGGGTCGTGGCAATAGACACGTTATTTAGTAGCAATAACAATAAACCACCGACTTGAAGAAAAACTCGTCAAAAAAAATTATAATTGTGAAAAACGGCTGCAAAACTTCAGTTTTTTTTACGGAAAACACCGTTTTTCTCGAAAGTTTGCGAATATTGTGACCATTTTTTCATGCTTATCTTCGTTTAGCACTTAATTGTGATCTTACAAACATTTTTTTCTTACAGCTTTGAACAATAAGATCAAAAGTTATACTGCGTCAAACAGATGTACTGCCCAAAATTTCATAGCAAACTGTAAAAATTTTTTTTTTGCCCAGAAACAAAAATTAGTCATTTTTACCGATAAAATTAAATGGAATTTCACCCCTTTTAATATGTACAGATTATCGAAAACCAGCCTGTATTTGTATTAATTGTCGCCTTTTAACTTATAAAACCTTTTTTTTTCAAATAGGTAATCATCATTATTTCTAATTAAGCCTTACTTATCGTTTCACCAGATATATTCATTCGTAGGTAGGGTGTTGTTCACACATTGCCGCAATTGTGTACTACCTATCGCACGCAAGATATTTATCAAAAATTATTCAGCCTGCCGAAATTCTTAGTGGACCTTTTTTGAGAAACGGTATTAGTGTTACCGTTAATGAAGATAGCGATAGTGATTAAAATAAGAAGTAAAAGACATTTTTAAGTTGATACATATACGAGTAAATGCCATAAATTTATTTTATTTTTAGTTCTTAACAAAGAATATTTGTTTAAGTTCTTTGGCTGTATTAGAATTGTATAAGAATAAAATGTAACAGAATCCGACCAACATAGTTTTTTAATTTTGACACTGTTGCTTTTCGATTTTAACCGTCAAACTTATATGACTGACAGATCGTTAAATAAGGCTTTTTTAGAAATGTCACTTAGAGTGGTCACTCCTTCAGGTATCAAAAAAACTTTTTTTTGAAATTTTGACTTACGTGTTTTTTACAGAAATTGCAAAGATAGAGACTCAATTTTCTTTTAAGGCATACATACTATTTAATTAAAGAAAGGAAGTTAAGGAAATTATGATAAAGATTTATAGTTTTAGAGATACGTGAAATTTCATAAATTTTGTTTTTATTTTTTCCCGGCTGAACCACTGGGAATTTTTCAACCAAACTTTGCACAATTATACAACTAAATGAAAGCAACTATAGAAAAAATAAACAGCTCTTAATCATTAAAGGGCATTTTTTCCTCCCTTATCCTGCTACGGCCTTTACCATGCTAAAATAAAAAAAAATAATGTAGTTTAAAATAGTAAGATTTTACACACTAGACACCGTAGTTTTTAAGATAATAGCATTTTAATTCAAAAGGAGGTTATACTACAATATTCCATTGGTTAAATTTCGTACCAGAATTTGAATTTCGAACAGAAAAGGTATGATAGCATAATTATTAAGTAATGTTTAACAAAAAGCAGATTAAGAAAATACTGAAATTTGAAGTCATGACATTCGAAAGACTGATCCAGGCTATCAAAATTCGCGACTTTTACAAAATGGCGAACAGGGCTGATAAACCAGCTCATAAAAAACGAGACTGAGTAAAATCGACCTCACAAAAATTTCTTAGTTTTCGAGATATTGACGATTACGTGAAGTTTGCACCTAATTTGTATGTGATGTCAAGCACGCCAGGTGCAAACTTAGTTCAACCGGATCGTATGAGATGAAGGCGGCAGACAGTTAATTTTGTAACAAAATATCATTATTTCAAAAATTATTACAGTGTTTAGTAAATTTTATACCATTTTAGAAACTACAATAAATGCGCAATTTTTTTACGTTGAGTGCCTGGTTATGTTGGTACATTTTTTTTTCACCACGCTAGTTCGAAGTCAGAGGTGAAATTTGAAAAAAATCGAATATTTTTTTTTTGTTATTGTACTGTGTCCACAGCATGAATAAATTAGCAAAAATAGAAAATACGTTCAATAGCATAGTTATTTGGCCACACATAGCAAAATACAGATTTGTAAAATACTTGATATTTTAGCAATGACACTCAAAACACCGAGTCAGGGTATCACTTAGCACGAGTTTTACAAAAACGTCAATATCTCGAAAACTAAGAGATTTTTACTGAGGCCAAATTTGCTTAATCTAGGTTCTTATGAGCTGGTCTATCAGCCCTGATCGTATAAAAGTTGGTTTTAGGGACACCCTGTATGTTTATTATATTAGATAAACGTTATATTAAACAACTATTATACTTATTGAACATTATACACTCTGAAATTATCTACTTAGTTGTTATATCAAAAGTTTATTATGCCTCTTAAGTGATTATATACTATGAAATTATATCAAATGTTGATATATCCAGTGAAAATATATCAAAAGTAGTTATACCCATCATTACACACCCGTTGCGGAGTCCGATCGACTGCTTTTTAAATCCTCTATTATAAATCTATGTTTATCATTATTTATTCGGAATTTTTATTTTTCGATATTTTGGAATTCGGAGTTTTGATAATCGGAATTCGTACTTTTGATGTATCGAATTATTATAGATTCGGAATTTTCATTGTTCGGTGTATGGAATCTCGGCATTTTGAAAATCGTAATTCTGACAGTTAGACGTTTTGTAATTTCGGAATTTTAAAATTCGGAGTTATGAGAAATCGGGATTGTAATAATAGGATTTTTAATCAATTCGGAATTTTAAAAATCGGTATTTTGATATTCGTGATTGTGAATATCGGAATTAAGTTTTTCGTATTTATGTAGTGTACCCACGGAGGACACCAGGGTTACCTTCGTGTTGTTGTTTCAGTCGAACCGCCCGCCGCGCCTCGCACGCCCGCGCCCGCGCCGCGGGACTGCTCCGTGCGGCTCGAGCGGGTCGACCTCCAGCAGATGCTCTCCCGAGGTGAGTTGTTGATGAAACTACTTACAGAACCTGCGTTTGGGGCACTTTGAATATCGCAAATGAGTAATTTCAAGCATCCTCCTCGTAGTCTATCCTGTATGCAGCTGTGTAGCGCAGCTCATACAGCAGCTTTACTTATACTAAGTACGCTGAAAAGTCATTCCTTTATTCAACAAAAAACTTAAATTATCAACATTATTTTTATGTTATTTTCCAGCTAAGCACATCATGCGCTATTTTTTTTTCACGTATCATTAAAATACCGTACGTAAATTTGTTCCAGTCGCCGCGAACAGACTTCAACCCCGATTCTGCCGTGAACAACCCCCCACCCCGGCCACGTTCGCACACACAACCCCCGGACGCGTCATTACACAGAGAAAGACCACAACATACAAATCATACGCGGAGGCAGAAGGTTACTCCTGCGACATATGTGAACAAAGACATTACAGGGTGCACACGGGCGAAAAACCGCACTCGTGTACAATATGTGAAATGAAGTTCGCAGAATCGGATTATTTAAAGATACATAAAAGAGTTCCCACGGCTGTAAAACCGTGCTCGTGTGAAATATGTCAAAAGAAGTTTACCGAATCAAGTGGTTTAATAAGTCATCGTCGAATTCACACGGGTGAAAAACCGTACTCGTGTGAAATATGTCAAAAGAAGTTTACCGCTTCTAATGGTCTAATAAAACACCGTCGCACGCACTCGGGTGAAAAACCGTACTCGTGTGAAATATGTAAAACGAAGTTTACCTTATCAAGTCATCTAATAAGACATCGTCGAACTCACACGGGTGAAAAACCGTACTCGTGTGAAATATGTAAAACGAAGTTTACCCAAAAATGCAGTCTAAAAATACATCGTCGCACTCACACGGGCGAAAAACCGTTCTCGTGTGAAATATGTAAAACGACGTTTACGCAACTAGGCAATCTAAAAAGACATCGTCACACTCACACTGGCGAAAAACCGTACTCGTGTGAAATATGTCAAAAGAAGTTCACGCAATTAAGTGGTATAATAGCACATCGTCGAACTCACACGGGCGAAAAACCATACCCTTGTGAAACATGCGAAATGAAGTTTACCGAATTAAGTGCACTATTAACACATCGTCGAACTCATACGGGTGAAAAACCGTACTCGTGTGAAATATGTCAAAAGAAGTTTACCGTATTAAGTGGACTAATAAGACACCGTCGAACTCACACGGGTGAAAAACCGTACTCGTGTGAAATATGTAAAACGACGTTTACGCAACTAGGCAATCTAAAAAGACATCGTCACACTCACACTGGCGAAAAACCGTACTCGTGTGAAATATGTCAAAAGAAGTTCACGCAATTAAGTGGTATAATAGCACATCGTCGAACTCACACGGGCGAGAAACCATACCCTTGTGAAACATGCGAAATGAAGTTTACCGAATTAAGTGCACTATTAACACATCGTCGAACTCATACGGGTGAAAAACCGTACTCGTGTGAAATATATCAAAAGAAGTTTATCGCTTCAAGTGGTCTAATAGCACATCGTCGAACTCACACTGGGGAAAAACCGTACTCGTGTGAAATATGTCAGAAGAAGTTTACCGTATTAAGTGGACTAATAAGACACCGTCGAACTCACACGGGTGAAAAACCGTACTCGTGTGAAATATGTCAAAAGAAGTTTACCGCTTCTAATGGTCTAATAAAACACCGTCGCACGCACTCGGGTGAAAAACCGTACTCGTGTGAAATATGTCAAAAGAAGTTTACCGCTTCTAATGGTCTAATAAAACACCGTCGCACGCACTCGGGTGAAAAACCGTACTCGTGTGAAATATGTCAAAAGAAGTTTACCGCTTCAAGTGGTCTAATAAAACACCGTCGAACGCACTCGGGTGAAAAACAGTGAGAAACATGTGAAATGAAGTTTACGACATCAAAGGGTCTAAAAAACCACAATCGAACTCACGCGGATTGGAAAACCGCACTCATGTTAAATGAAATTCTCAGGATCTAATTCATTAAACAAGCGACTACTCCACGCGGGTGAAAACCATACTCGTGTAAAATATCTAAAAGTAAGTTAACAGACTCATTAAGTTAAAGAGGCATCAACGAATTCACACGACGTGTGTAAACTGTAAAGCATCCTCATCATCCTGTTTTTATTTAAATGTGTACTGTTAAACCAAACTTAATTTGAGTTTAAGTACCTTCTACAACCCGTGCGAATCAACTGTGCACTCCGCTGGAATGCGAGCAAACAGCACCGTCCAAATGACGTCACAGCGCGAGGTGCACAGTTAATTCGCACGGGTTGTTATAGAACAAACGTTATTTATTTGTTTTTCTGTTTTTTTTTTTTTCAAAAAGAGGCTGGATTGGATTTGGTCAAAAATTGGCCACTTTGGGCAATCGAAAGTTGTGTGACGTTTAGACAATTTTAAATGTATATACTTATCTGTCAAAACGTACGCCGCGCGTAAAAATATTGTGGAGAAATGGAGTGACTAAGTTAGCAAAGCGTCGTAAATGTGCGCGTAAGGCACTTGCTCCAGTTCATTGTGGGCTGGCGACGTACGGTGTGATTGATCGACCTTTCCAGATCCGCCCAATTTTACTCGCTCAATCGCCGGCGGTGGGACAAGCGCCTAAGGAAGTGTATGTTGCGCGGATCAGCGAAAATGACGCTGTTTTGTTACTTTAAGATTAGACTATGTATTAGTATAAATAAGTTGAAGTTGTTTGATACCATATGGGCAAGTTTTACTATTGTTCAAACGGAAAAACATCGTAAATGCATGGTGATTAGGGCCTCGTTTCACGAAGCTACAATGTTACAAGTCTCGCTAAACTAGCAACATAGGTGAAATCGACTAATGATGTAGCTGTATTTGACCAATGTTGCTAGTTTGGATTTGTAAAATTGTAACTTGTAGTGTAGCTTCGTGAACGGGGCCTAGGTTGTACGTTGTTTTTTTTAATTCTCATGTTATCAAATGACTTATGTTTATAAGTGATTTGACAGTTACAGTTTTTTTTTAACAATTTGTATTTGATTCTCCTAATTGGAAACACCAGGTGGGCCATAGTGTCGTTTTTGTAATGTTATTTGATTGTGTATTACCATTATACGAACTTTGCTGATTATATTTGCAACTTATTACGTAAAAAATATAATTATTATAATTTATTTATGTTTTTTATTTACCTGTTCACGTAACTAAAACTAAAAAAATATTTCTCTTTATAAAAAAATAAAATAAACCTGGCGAATAATAAAAAAAAACTATTCCTATTAAAACAGAAAAGATACGGAAGTCAAGGTAGATAGCAGAATTGAGGGCATTTTCTGAGTGTACGGTGGACGAATGGTTGAGTCACTGGGCCGGAAATCCAGAGGTACCGGGTTCGATTCTCGGTCTGTACACAGGCGAGTGCCATTTAATTTTTCTGTGTACTTTGATTTCCTGTATTTATATATGTAACATAAAAATGTGGTGTAAAAGTTCCCGCATTAAAAACCAATGAAGAGACAAAAAATGTTTCTTTCGTATAAAGTAAAAAAAAACTGTTTAGATTTAGTTTAATCAATTATAATTTATGTTTTTTTGCCGTCCACATTTATTTGGGCCAAGGCATCACGGCGTTCAGCCATTAAAAAAAACAATAAACGATGTTTGTTATACTTTGCAGTTTTATTTAAAAATCGACATGATCTTAACAAATTATAAACAATTTCCAATTATTATAAATTGCAAACTAAAGTACAAGAATAGACATTTAAAATATATCATCTAAATATTCACGGTAAAAATGTATACTGAAACAGTTTTTGGAAAGGAAATCGAAAAATTTTCATTCTGTAATTCTATTTTTTGTCTACTTTACTTTTAGTGTCTCAAGAAAAAAAGTTAGATTTTTCTGGAGTGTTTTTAATTTATTTCATTGCATATTTGAGAAAAGCACTATACATACCTCGGCGAGAAATGGGGTTGCCAGCCTCGTAACTATCTGGCCTCGCGTTCCGCTCGGCCATCTATATGTACTCGGCCAGCAACCCGTCACTTCCCTCTGCTGCAGTAATGTACTATTCTTTTATGTTATCTGTAAATAGTTATATATTTAGGGCGCGGCCCCATGTCGACGGCACGGCGCCGTCCGCCGTGGAACGGCACGGCGCCGTCACCGTGCGACGGTACGGCGTCGTGCCGTCGGACGGCGCCGTGGACGGCGCCGTGAACGGTGCCGTGGACGGTGTGACGGCGCCGTGAACGGTGCCGTGAACGGTGTGACGGCGCCGTCCACGGTGCCGTGAACGGCACACCGCACCGGTGGACGGCGCACGGCTCGGTAGTTTTGTTTTAGGCGAATCTCACACTGCGGCGAATCTAGAATCATCAATTTGTATAGAAAAATCGCGGGGTATGGCACACTGAGAATGAGTGAGGTCGCGGCGACTTCTTAACCGGCTTTCAAAAGAAGGACGTTTTTTTGTGTGTTTTTTCACCGCTTACCTACAACCAATTATAAATTCTTTTTTTGTTTGAAAGAATGATGTTTGAATATTTTAGAGGTGGTCCCATTGCAACCAAATCAGGACTTGATGATGGGATGTTGGAGGAATTGAGGGAACTCTTCAAATATTATAGGCACACATATAGCGATTTTGGTATTGGTTATGGTTTCTCGTGCATTTCTTATTACAAATGAATTTCTAGTGTTAACCGACTTCAAAACAAAGAGAACATTCTATGTAGGTTTGCTCCCCGATTACTTGAAGATGGCTAAGCCGATATGGAAAATTCTTTTTTTATTTGAAAGGGTATATACCTCTGAGGTAACAAACCCCTTGCAAACAAATCAGGATCTGATGATGAAATCTTGGAAAATCGAGAAAAATATAGCGATTTGGGTATTTTTCATAGTGAATTGCACATTTTTTATCGAATCTCTTCATTTGAAGTCCGTTATTAACAGACTTCCACAAAAGAAGGACGGTTTTCATTTTTTACCCTATTACTCGAAGACAGCTGGACCAATTTGGAAAATTATTTTTTTGTTTGAAACGGATTTGTCCTCCAGAGTGGTCTAATCAAACCGAGATCTGATGATGGGATCTTGGAGAAATCGAGGGAACTCTTCGAATATTATAGGCATATACAGGGTGGGAGGGACTATACCGACATACTTTAGCCATGAATTCCTGGTGGTGTGACGAGTAAATAATGTTATATCAACATGGGTCGAATATTGTCATTTTACATTACATTAGTCTTATGGAACAAAATAAATCAGAAAATTCAGCCCCTCGTTATAAACATGTCCTTATTGGAGGAAAAGTTATCAAAAAGAAAAAAAAGCTAAAATGGAAACGAAAGGTCAATTTTTTTGGCCTCTTCGTAGTCGCTTACCATCAAATACTGTGAAGGTTAATTGCTGCTTAGTTAAAGGATTTAAAAAAAATAGTAAAACTATCTTAGTCACATTTATTAGGGCTTGTTACACACTTGGCAGTTTTCATTTAAAAAATAATGAATATCTCTGAAAGTAAGCGTTTTTCGACTATACATCACATAACTTTTTTTACTCCTAATAGTTGTTAGAATCTATAGTTAAAGTTTGTCGGTATAGTCCCTCCCACCCTGTATACGGCGATTTGGGAATTGTTCATATTCACTCGTGCATCTCGTATCAAAATAGGTTCACTGAAAGTCGGTTATTTTAATTTTTTTAATTTTGTGTTTATATCATCATCATTCGGTTTAATTCGCAATGTCAATGTGTACTTTAATCAAAATGGGTTCAGTAGTTCTTGAGATAGAGTTATGTGTGTATCAGTCACTAGGAAAACTTGTACCTACTTAACAGCGTAATTCGATCACTACTGAAATTAAGAAAATCAAGAAATAAAAAAAATACTTAAAAATTAAACCGACTTCAAAAAGGGAAGAAATAAAAGTTTTATGAACACTATTTTTTTGAAGTCGGTGTTAGCCTTAATATTTGGAAGTACCTACGCTACGAGACGCCCAAATACTATATTACATACATAGACCAGTAAAGTAAGCAGTGGCTCGGCTTCGTGTCCGTCAAGATAGCGTACACCGTAAAGATATTCAGAATCTGATGCAGCCAATAAATAGTACCCAAATAGTACCGACGAAATACCTAGGTGAAAAAAATAGTACCCTTAAACTTTTCGAAATATAAGGCCTGTTCACGGTGTACGCTACCGGCGTCAAGCTGGCGTACACCGTTTGTATCTCTGGAACGGCTTTGTTTTTGGAAACGCTTTATATCTCAAAAAATAGTACCCAAATAGTACCCTAGGGCCCTAAAATTTTATTTCTCTAGCTATCGTAGAAGCCGAGATATAGTGAGCTCTTTCTATAAGGAATTCCCGGGTACGCCAGCTTGACGGTGTGAAATTTTGTACACCGTTAAGTTATGGAATATCTCGGCTTCTACGATAGCTAGAGAAATAAAATTTTAGGGCCCTAGGGTACTATTTGGGTACTATTTTTTGAGATATAAATCGTTTCCAAAAACAAAGCCGTTCCAGAGATACAAACGGTGTACGCCAGCTTGACGCCCGGTAGCGTACACCGTGAACAGGCCTTATATTTCGAAAAGTTTAAGGGTACTATTTTTTTCACCTAGGTATTTCGTCGGTACTATTTGGGTACTATTTATTGGCTGCATCAGATTCTGAATATCTTTACGGTGTACGCTATCTTGACGGACACTCGGCTTCGCCTCGGCCGACAATTACATGTGATCGGAGGCTTTCTTTATTTACTGGCCAAGGTTTTTATATACAATTTTTCTGTTCGACGGAGTCGGAAAGCGGCCGGAAGACAGAAAAAATTGCTGGCATAAAACTTTCCTTTTATTTGAAGACGGTTTAATTTTTATAATAACTTTAATTAAAGAAAAAAAATTATTACTCGTCGGTTTTTTAGCCAAATCCCATTCTCAAAATAATTTTTTACCCTAAAAATGATGAAAGGATACGATTTTAATCAAAAAATTATACACTTACAAAAATAAGTCCCTATTTCTATGGAGAGTCGATTTTCGATCCACAGTGTAGCGGGAAGAGTGCAGTGTGCGGTGCGCCGCACACGGTACCGTGTGCCGTACAAGACACCGTCCACGACGCCGTCACACCGTTCACGGCACCGTTCACGGCGCCGTCACACCGTCCACGGCACCGTTCACGGCGCCGTTGACGGCGCCGTCCGACGGCACGACGCCGTACCGTCGCACGGTGACGGCGTCGTGCCGTTCCACGGTGGACGGCGCCGTGCCGTCGACATGGGGCCGCGCCCTTATAGCACAATGTGTAATACTCTCTTAAGTGACTTGTTTGTATTGTTTTCTGGTTTGAGCTAATGGCCTTGTTGCCAATGCTCCTAATAAATTAAAAAAAAACATCTGTCTGTGCTGTCAAGTGTTGCCTGCGCTGTCAATGCTGTCATCTGTCACGGTTGTCTTAATCTTAACATCGTTGATTGTTTTCGGTGTAGGAAAGAAACATTCGGAGTTTTACATGTATTTTTGAGCATTTTTGGTGCTTGGACAGGTTTCAAATTATGATATTAAACCTGTCTTAGCACCAAATAGCGTCTAATTCTAATTTGAGGAAAGGTTATTTGAACCGCTAAACTTGTAACCTATCATAGCTTGAAGTGGCGTTTACTGATGAAGGATTTAGTTTTATTCATTGTTTTTATTAATTAATGACCGTGTTAATTGTGATAAGTAATCTTATTTCATTGACTAATATGCCGTGGTCTATATAAACATTAGTGTCTTCTTGCAACGACGCTGTGATGTCAGTGCCAGTGCCAGGGATGCATCAGGCAGCGGTGGTTGTGAAAGAGGAACCGGGATGGTCGCTTCCCGCGGGCTCGTGCGGCGTGAGCGAGGCGGCCGCGCGCGCCGGGCTCTATACCGACCACGAGGTGAAGGACGAGCTCGTGGTGGGCCCGGTGTGCCTGCAGCCGCGCGACGCGGTCTATGCACTTTACGGTTAGTTATGTTATGTACTGACAGATACTGGTCGGTACTTCATATTCTCATTTTTATACAAATACTTTATCTGATTAGAGTCATCCATTATCAATATGAAATGAATTTGTTTAAACAGAGTCATTGTTTGCTGCTAACTATAATGTTTAAAATGTGATTTATTTTAAAGCTTGATACACTGTATTTGCATAAAATGATGTGAAAAGTCATATAAAACTAGAATCAGCCGATTCCAATCACCTTAAATTAAGAAAATAACAGTAAAATTAAACAACTTACGTTGTTGTATTACAATGAGTAATGATCGCGGAAACTGAAGGCATATTACTTAACACTCAGGCAAGCTATGTCCATAGTCTTCAAATAAGTAGGCTTAAAAATGCTTCATTGAATTGACTGTGCACTAACACCTTGTAATATTGTTTATCGAGCCCGAGGCATATAATTATTATAATTTTTTGTTCTAATAAAATATTTAAACTTGATGTCCCTTTGTGGGAAGAACTCTTGACACTCTAACAAATATAATTCTGTTATACTCTGTCCTGTTAGGTATTTAAATAAAGGTAAACAAAAAAAACCATGTGACTCCTCTCATTCAGCCAGTAGTATTAAGGTACAAAACGTTTTGTATCTGTGGCGCAATATTGGATTGGCTGAACGAGCCGAGTCACGTGGTTTTTTTGTTTACCTTTATTTAAATACCTAACAGGACAGAGAGTAGTGGTGGATAATATCGTCATAAATGTATTGACTTAGTTCCCAATTGACCGCCACCAAACAAGCATACAATCTTCTGACTAAAATATATATTTAATCTACTACTATGTGTTTTCTTGTCTAGCTGTCTCTTACTGTGTCTAACATATGCCTGTCAAACCTGGAAATACACAGTAAAACTAAAGAATAAGATTATCAAATGTCAACGGGCCCTCGAACGAAGTATGCTTAAAATGAAGAAGAAAGAAGTACTTTATTCTTTAATTTAGGCATATTAAAATGCACCTATGAATGTCAAGATTTACCACCGGATCCAGTGTAAAAAGTGCTGCCCCGAGAAGGACCGGCTAAGAAACTCTGCTGCTCTGGTATAATTTTTTTCAAAACAATTACAATATTAACTTATATCATAACTTGATGACTACTACACAGTTTTTTGCTTAGTAGGTTCATGTTAGGTTAAAAATTAATGATTACTCATGCAGGACGTTATCATTTCCAAATATCCCTGTCCATGGCAGTCTTTTATTTTATGGTATGCCCAAGCAATTTGTTTTTTTTTTACAACAGATCTAAATTTAGAGTCTGTGAGCTCTGTAATTAGGTTTGAAATTTTATTATAGAATTGAACACAACTTCCCACGAATGAGTTTCTTGTTTTTGCCAGTCTGTAAAATGATTCTTTGAGCTTTCCAGTGTTTCTTGTAACTTTTGGCTTATCAACATTTGTTCGGAAACTGTGTAGATTCTTTCTAACAAACATTATTGTTTCAAATACATATAGCGACGGCAGGGTAAGAATATCTATTTTCTTAAACAACTCTCTCAATGACTCGCGTGCCCCCAAGTTATAAATTGCTCTAATAGCTTTTCCGCGGAATAAAAGCTGTGTCAATATCTGCAGCTGATCCCCACAAAATGAGACCGTAGGTGATAATATTATTAAAATACGCGAAGTAGACCAACCGTGCCGTCGCTACATTGGTAACGGCAATAGCAGCAGAGCTCAGAAAGCTCAGAAAATTCAAAAGATACGGCATACACAAATAAGAAGCATAATTAAAGCTACCGATGCTCTAAACTATGCCCAAAAGCTCAAATGGAAATAGGCAATAGTGCGACTGAGTGACAAACGTTGGACCAAACGGGTGACATTGTGGAAAAGCACCCGTGGAAAATGCTACAGAGGAAGACCGCTTACTTTTACTTTACCAGACTTTGTCAGATGGAAAATTGTGACACGGCATTGGAGACGGAGGACACCAGGGTTACCTTCGCGTTGTTGTTTCAGTCAAACCACCCGCCGCGCCTCGCACGCCCGCGCCCGCGTCGCGGGACTGCTCCGTGCGGCTCGAGCGGGTCGACCTCCAGCAGATGCTCGTCCGAGGTGAGTTGTTGATGAAACTACTTACAGAACCTGCGTTTGGCACTTTAAACATCGCAAATGAGTAATTTCAAGCATCCTCCTCGTAGTCTATCCTGTATGCAGCTGTGTAGCGCAGCTAGAAAAATTGAAAATACGTGTTTTTTCAGTCAGTATCTTTCAGTACTAAAATATTGAGAAACAGCAGCTGTAAGATATCCTAAAAAACATACGTTTGAAGATACCGCGGCAGCGCACTGCGTGGGAGACGACAACGATCCTCTCCCCGCGACCTCGACCCCGCCCTAGGGTTGCCACACGGTCGGGAATTGGTGTTGGCTGGACGAGATCCCTTGCAGGGATGGGTTCGCCTTTGTACATAACCTTTGACTGTTTGCACCTACCTACGTATTGTTTTTGTTTTGGTATATTTGTACGGTGCAGTAGTGTTTACATATACTAGTATACACCATATGTTTCACGAACGCGACCCATTTGATTTGATTTGTGTCTATTAATCGTTAACGAGCACTTATTTTGTTTGCGCGTCTTAACTATGTTTAGTTTATAAGTAACTAATAGATAGCTATTATTGGCCTCAAATTATGTATCAGAAATAGTCTTAAGTATATTTACGGCTGTTGTTATCCTAAATACCAATAAAAAATAAATAAAAAAAAAACTGTTATTGACCAACAAGGTATCATGTGCCCTTTATTATTTCTAGACACGTTTCATTAAAATACGGTAAATAAATTTGTTCCAGTCGCCGCGAACCGACTTCGACCCCGATTTTGCCGTGAACAACCCCCCACCCCGTCCACGTTCGCACACACAACCCCCGGACGCGTAACTACACAGAGAAAGACCACAACATACAAATCATCGTACTCGTGTGAAATATGTAAAACGAAGTTTACCTTATCAAGTCATCTAATAAGACATCGTCGAACTCACACGGGTGAAAAACCGTACTCGTGTGAAATATGTAAAACGAAGTTTACCCAAAAATGCAGTCTAAAAATACATCGTCGCACTCACACGGGCGAAAAACCGTTCTCGTGTGAAATATGTAAAACGACGTTTACGCAACTAGGCAATCTAAAAAGACATCGTCACACTCACACTGGCGAAAAACCGTACTCGTGTGAAATATGTCAAAAGAAGTTCACGCAATTAAGTGGTCTAATAGCACATCGTCGAACTCATACGGGTGAAAAACCGTACTCGTGTGAAATATGTCAAAAGAAGTTTATCGCTTCAAGTGGTCTAATAGCACATCGTCGAACTCACACTGGGGAAAAACCGTACTCGTGTGAAATATGTCAGAAGAAGTTTACCGTATTAAGTGGACTAATAAGACACCGTCGAACTCACACGGGTGAAAAACCGTACTCGTGTGAAATATGTCTAAAGAAGTTTACCGCTTCAAGTGGTCTAATAGCACATCGTCGAACTCACACTGGGGAAAAACCGTACTCGTGTGAAATATGTCAAAAGAAGTTTACCGTACCAAGTGATCTAATAAAACACCGTCGAACGCACTCGGGTGAAAACCGCACCAGTGCGAAACATGTGAAATGAAGTTTACGACATCAAAGGGTCTAAAAAACCACAATCGAACTCACGCGGATTGGAAAACCGCACTCATGTTAAATGAGATTCTCAGGATCTAATTCATTAAACAAGCGACTACTCCACGCGGGTGAAAACCATACTCGTGTAAAATATCTTAAAGTTAGTTAACAGACTCATTAAGTTGAAGAGGCATCAACGAATTCACACGAAGTGTGTAAATGTAAAGCATCCTCATCATCTTGTTTTTATTTAAATGTGTACTGTTAAACCAAACTTAATTTGTGTTTAAGTACCTTCTACAACCCGTGCGAATCAACTGTGCACTCCGCTGGAATGCGAGCAAACAGCACCGTCCAAATGACGTCACAGCGCGAGGTGCACAGTTAATTCGCACGGGTTGTAAGCTGTCAGCTTGTGACGAAAGAAACACCATTTGACATTCATCGTCAATTTAATGACAACCGCAAACTACTAGTTGGTACATTTTCAAATGAAAATACCCTAAACCAACCAAGTCATGTAGGTAAGTGAAAAACTTGCGAAAGAAGCAACACACAAATTAAGCAAAAAACTCTACACTAAAGTCTGATGCGCTGGAAGGGAAACTTACTGGCACAAATATAATAATTCCAAAATAAAATATGATTATGTCTTACTGATAATCATGGATAATAACAACATTGTATGTATAAATAACCTAAGATATTTTGTTACTGTGAGTACTGTTGTGCTAGCATTAGAGAATAATTGCAAAATATGATTTTTTGTAATACGTTATGTGAAATTTGATCGGTCTTATAATTATACAGGGTGGGAGGGACTATACCGACATACTTTAGCCATGAATTCCTGGTGGTGTGACGAGTGAATAATGTTATATCAACATGGGTCGAATATTGTCATTTTACATTAATAGTCTTATGGAACAAAATAAATCAGTAAATTAAGCCCCTCGTTATAAACATGTCCTTACTGGCTGAAAAGTTATCAAAAAGAAAAAAAAAAGCTAAAATGGAAACGAAAGGTAAATTTTTTGGCCTCGTAGTCGCTTACCATCAAATACTGCGAAGGTTAATTCCTGTTTAGTTAAAGAATTTTAAAAAAATAGTAAAGAGTCACATTTATTAGGGCTTGTTACACACTTGGGATTTTTCATTTACAAAATAATGGATGTCTCGGAAAGTAAGCGTTTTTCGACTATACATCACATAACATTTTTTACTCCTAATAGTTGTTAGAATCTATAGTTAAAGTTTGTCGGTATAGTCCCTCCCACGCTGTAGAACAAACGTTATTTTTTTTGTTTTTCTGTTTTTTTTTTCAAAAATTGGCTGGGTTGGATTGGAAGTTGTGTAACGTTTAGACAATTTTAAATGTACTTATCTGTCAAAACGAACGCCTCGCGTAAAAAAAATGTGGAGAAATGGAGTGACTAAGTTAGTAAAGCGTCGTAAATGTGCGCGTAAGTCACTTGCTCCAGTTGACTGCGGGCTGGCGACGTACGGTGTGATTGATCGACCTTTTCAGATCCGCCCAATTTTACTCGCTCACTCGCCGGCGGTGGGTCAAGCGCCTAAGGAAGTGTATGTTGCGCGGATCAGCGAAAATGACGCTGTTTTGTTACTTTAAGATTAGACTATGTATTAGTATAAATAAGTTGAAGTTGTTTGATACCATATGGGCAAGTTTTACTATTGTTCAAACGGAAAAACATCGTAAATGCATGGCGATTAGGGCCTCGTTTCACGAAGCTACAAGTTACAATTTTACAAGTCTTACTAAACTTGCAACATAGGTGAAATCAACTAATGGTGTAGCTGTATTTGACCAATGTTGCTAGTTTGGATTTGTAAAATCGTAACTTGTAGTGTAGCTTCGTGAACGGGGCCTAGATTGTACGTTGTTTTTTTTAATTCTCATGTTATCAAATGACTTATGTTCATAAGTGATTTGACAGTTACAGTTTTTTTCTAACAATTTGTATTTGATTCTCCTAATTGGAAACACCCAGGTGGGCCATAGTGTCGTTTTTGTGATGTTATTTGATTGTGTATTACCGTTATACGAACTTTGCTGATTATATTTGCAACTTATTACGTAAAAAATATAATTATTATAAATTATTTATGTTTTTTAATTTCCTGTTCACGTAACTAAAACTAAAAAAAAAACATTTCTCTTTATAAAAAAATAAAATAAACCTGGCGAATATTAAAAAAAACTGTTTATATTTAGTTTATTCCATTATAATTTATGTTTAATTCTTATCCACATTTATTTGGGCCACGGCATCACGGCGTTCAGCTATTAAAACAAACAATAAACAATGTTTGTTATACTTTGCAGTTTTATTTATATAAAATCGACATGAACATAACAAATAACATTATAAACAATTTCCAATTATTATAAATTGCAAACTAACGTACAAGAATAGACATTTAAAATATTTCATCTAAATATTCGCGGTAAAAATGTATACTGAAACAGTTTTTGGTAAGGAAATCGAAAAACTTTCATTCTGTAATTCAATTTTTTATCTACTACCTCGGCGAGAAATGGGGTTGCCAGCCTCGTAACTATCTATATGTACTCGGCCGGCAACCCCTCACTTCACTCTGCTGCGCTGCAGTAATCTACTATTCTTTTATGTTATCTGTAAATAGTTAAATTTGATATTTGTAGCACAATACTCTCCTGAGTTACTTTGTTTGTATTGTTTTCTGGTTTGAGCTAATGGCCTTGTTGCCAATGCTCCTAATAAATTAAAAAAAAATCTGTCTGTGCTGTCAAGTGTTGCCTGCGCTGTCAATGCTGTCATCTGTCACGGTTGTCTTAACATCGTTGATTGTTTTCGGTGTAGGAAAGAAACATTCGGAGTTTTACATGTATTTTTGAGCATTTTTGGTGCTTGGACAGGTTTCAAATTATGATATTAAACCTGTCTTAGCACCAAATAGCGTCTAATTCTAATTTGAGGAAAGGTTATTTGAACCGCTAAACTTGTAACCTATCATAGCTTGAAGTGGCGTTTACTGATGAAGGATCTAGTTTTATTCATTGTTTTTATTAATTAATGACCGTGTTAATTGTGATAAGTATATTTTTTTCATTGACTAATATGCCGTGGTCTATATAAACATTAGTGTCTTCTTGCAACGACGCTGTGATGTCAGTGCCAGTGCCAGGGATGCATCAGGAGGCGGTGGTTGTGAAAGAGGAACCGGGATGGTCGCTTCCCGCGGGCTCGTGCGGCGTGAGCGAGGCGGCCGCGCGCGCCGGGCTCTATACCGACCACGAGGTGAAGGACGAGCTCGTGGTGGGCCCGGTGTGCCTGCAGCCGCGCGACGCGGTCTATGCACTTTACGGTTAGTTATGTTATGTACTGACAGATACTGGTCGGTACTTCATATTCTCATTTTTATACAAATACTTTATCTGATTAGAGTCATCCATTATCAATATGAAATGAATTTGTTTAAACAGAGTCATTGTTTGCTGCTAACTATAATGTTTAAAATGTGATTTATTTTAAAGCTTGATACACTGTATTTGCATAAAATGATGTGAAAAGTCACATAAAACTAGAATCAGCCGATTCCAATCACCTTAAATTAAGAAAATAACAGTAAAATTAAACAACTTACGTTGTTGTATTACAATGAGTAATGATCGCGGAAACTGAAGGCATATTACTTAACACTCAGGCAAGCTATGTCCATAGTCTTCAAATATGTAGGCTTAAAAATGCTTCATTGAATTGACTGTGCACTAACACCTTGTAATATTGTTTATCGAGCCCGAGGCATATAATTATTATAATTTTTTGTTCTAATAAAATATTTAAACTTGATGTCCCTTTGTGGGAAGAACTCTTGACACTCTAACAAATATAATTCTGTTATACTCTGTCCTGTTAGGTATTTAAATAAAGGTAAACAAAAAAAACCATGTGACTCCTCTCATTCAGCCAGTAGTATTAAGGTACAAAACGTTTTGTATCTGTGGCGCAATATTGGATTGGCTGAACGAGCCGAGTCACGTGGTTTTTTTGTTTACCTTTATTTAAATACCTAACAGGACAGAGAGTAGTGGTGGATAATATCGTCATAAATGTATTGACTTAGTTCCCAATTGACCGCCACCAAACAAGCATACAATCTTCTGACTAAAATATATATTTAATCTACTACTATGTGTTTTCTTGTCTAGCTGTCTCTTACTGTGTCTAACATATGCCTGTCAAACCTGGAAATACACAGTAAAACTAAAGAATAAGATTATCAAATGTCAACGGGCCCTCGAACGAAGTATGCTTAAAATGAAGAAGAAAGAAGTACTTTATTCTTTAATTTAGGCATATTAAAATGCACCTATGAATGTCAAGATTTACCACCGGTTCCAGTGTAAAAAGCACTGCCCCGAGAAGGACCGGCTAAGAAACTCTGCTGCTCTGGTATAATTTTTTTCAAAACAATTACAATATTAACTTATATCATAACTTGATGACTACTACACAGTTTTTTGCTTAGTAGGTTCATGTTAGGTTAAAAATTAATGATTACTCATGCAGGACGTTATCATTTCCAAATATCCCTGTCCATGGCAGTCTTTTATTTTATGGTATGCCCAAGCAATTTGTTTTTTTTTACAACAGATCTAAATTTAGAGTCTGTGAGCTCTGTAATTAGGTTTGAAATTTTATTATAGAATTGAACACAACTTCCCACGAATGAGTTTCTTGTTTTTGCCAGTCTGTAAAATGATTCTTTGAGCTTTCCAGTGTTTCTTGTAACTTTTGGCTTATCAACATTTGTTCGGAAACTGTGTAGATTCTTTCTAACAAACATTATTGTTTCAAATACATATAGCGACGGCAGGGTAAGAATATCTATTTTCTTAAACAACTCTCTCAATGACTCGCGTGCCCCCAAGTTATAAATTGCTCTAATAGCTTTTCCGCGGAATAAAAGCTGTGTTAATATCTGCAGCCAATCCCCACAAAATGAGACCGTAGGTGATAATATTATTAAAGTACGCGAAGTAGACCAACTGTGCCGTCGCTACATTGGTAACGGCAATAGCAGCAGAGCTCAGAAAGCTCAGAAAATTCAAAAGATACGGCATACACAAATAAGAAGCATAATTAAAGCTACCGATGCTCTAAACTATGCCCAAAAGCTCAAATGGATATAGGCAATAGTGCGACTGAGTGACAAACGTTGGACCAAACGGGTGACATTGTGGAAAGGCACCCGTGGAAAATGCTACAGAGGAAGACCGCTTACTTTTACTTTACCAGACTTTGTCAGATGGAAAATTGTGACACGGCATTGGAGACGGAGGACACCAGGGTTACCTTCGTGTTGTTGTTTCAGACGAACCGCCCGCCGCGCCTCGCACGCCCGCGCCCGCGCCGCGGGACTGCTCCGTGCGGCTCGAGCGGGTCGACCTCCAGCAGATGCTCGTCCGAGGTGAGTTGTTGATGAAACTACTTACAGAACCTGCGTTTGGCACTTTAAACATCGCAAATGAGTAATTTCAAGCATCCTCCTCGTAGTCTATCCTGTATGCAGCTGTGTAGCGCAGCTAGAAAAATTGAAAATACGTGTTTTTTCAGTCAGTATCTTTCAGTACTAAAATATTGAGAAACAGCAGCTGTAAGATATCCTAAAAAAACATACGTTTGAAGATACCGCGGCAGCGCACTGCGCGGGAGACGACAACGATCCTCTCCCCGCGACCTCGACCCCGCCCTAGGGTTGCCAGACGGTCGGGAATTGGTGTTGGCTGGACGAGATCCCTAGCAGGGATGGGTTCGCCTTTGTACATAACCTTTGACTGTTTGCACCTACCTACGTATTGTTTTTGTTTTGGTATATTTGTACGGTGCAGTAGTGTTTACATATACTAGTATACACCATATGTTTCACGAACGCGACCCATTTGATTTGATTTGTGTCTATTAATCGTTAACGAGCACTTATTTTGTTTGCGCGTCTTAACTATGTTTAGTTTATAAGTAACTAATGGATAGCTATTATTGGCCTCAAATTATGTATCAGAAATAGTCTTAAGTATATTTACGGCTGTTGTTATCCTAAATACTAATAAAAAAAAATAAAAAAAAATCTGTTATTGACCAACAAGGTATCATGTGCCCTTTATTAGTTCTAGACACGTTTAATTAAAATACGGTAAATAAATTTGTTCCAGTCGCCGCGAACAGACTTCAACCCCGATTCTGCCGTGAACAACCCCCCACCCCGTCCACGTTCGCACACACAACCCCTGCACGCGTAAATACACAGAGAAAGACCACAACATACAAATCATTATACGCGGAGACAGAAGGTTACTCCTGCGACATATGTGACAAGGAGTTTACAATATTAAGTCGATTGACGAGGCATAAACGAATCCACTCGCGGAAAAAACATTATTCATGTAAAATATGTCGGAAAAAGTTCAGGGAATCACATAACCTTAAAAGACATTATAGAGTTCACACGGGTGAAAAACTGCACTCGTGTGAAATATGCGAAATGAAGTTTACTGAATCAAGCGGTCTAAGAAGACACCGTCGAACTCACACGGGTGAAAAACCGTACTCGTGTGAAATATGTCAAAAGAAGTTTACCGAATCAAGCGGTCTAAGAAGACATCGTCGAACTCACACGGGTGAAAAACCGCACTCGTGTGAAATATGTATAACGAAGTTTACGCAATTAAGCAATCTAATAAAACATCGTCGAACTCACACGGGTGAAAAACCGTACTCGTGTGAAATATGTCAGAAGACGTTTACCGAATTAAGTGGACTAATAAGACACCGTCGAACTCACACGGGTGAAAAACCGTACTCGTGTGAAATATGTCAAAAGAAGTTTACCGCTTCAAGTGGTCTAATAGCACATCGTCGAACTCACACTGGGGAAAAACCGTACTCGTGTGAAATATGTCAAAAGAAGTTTGCCGAATTAAGTAACCTAATAAAACACCGTCGAACGCACTCGGGTGAAAAACCGCACCAGTGCGAAACATGTGAAATGAAGTTTACGACATCAAAGGGTCTAAAAAACCACAATCGAACTCACGCGGATTGAAAAACCGCACTCATGTTAAATGAAATTCTCAGGATCTAATTCATTAAGCAAGCAACTACTCCACGCGCGTGAAAACCATACTCGTGTAATAGTATTTTATGCAACAGTTGTATAAGTGGGCTCAAAAAATGCGAATTGCGTGAGTTGCGATACGAGCCGCGAACGCGGCGAGTATCGCAAATAGAGACGCAATGAGCGTTTTTTCACTTAATTATACAACGTTGCATACAATACTTTTTCTACGACGACGTTTTAAATTATAAAATACAAAATTAATCATAACCTTGAAACAAGGCAAATATGACGTTTGACAGTATGTGTCTATGGTAAACTTTTTTTTTTAATTTAAAATATACTTAAATTAAAAATACTTTTTTTATGTTGGCATCAATGAATTTAGTTCGGAAAGTTTTGTTTTTCTTAAAAACCGTAGGAACAAACTTAATTTGTGTTTAAGTACCTTCTACAACCCGTGCGAATCAACTGTGCACTCCGCTGGAATGCGAGCAAACAGCACCGTCCAAATGACGTCACAGCGCGAGGTGCACAGTTAATTCGCACGGGTTGTAAGCTGTCAGCTTGTGACGAAAGAAACACCATTTGACATTCATCGTTAATTTAATGACAACCGCAAACTACTAGTTGGTACATTTTTAAATGAAAATACCCTAAACCAACCAAGTCATGTAGGTAAGTGGTAAACTTGCGAAAGAAACAACACCCAAGTTAAGCAAGAAACTCTACACTAAAGTCTGATGCGCTGGACTGGAAGGGAAACTTAGTGGCACAAATATAATAATTCGAAAATAAAATATGATTATGTCTTACAGATAATCATCGATAATAACAACATTATATGTATAAATAACCTAAGATATTTTGTTACTGTAAGTACTATTGTGCTAGCATTAGAGAATAATTGCAAAATATGCTTTTTTGTAATACGTTATGTGAATTTTGATCGGTCTTATAATTATAGAACAAACGTTAATTTTATAATGTGGAGAAATGGAGTGACTAAGTTAGCAAAGCGTCGTTAATGTGCGCGTAAGGCACTTGCTCCAGTTGATTGCGGGCTGGCGACGTACGGTGTGATTGATCGACCTTTCCAGATCCGCCCAATTTTACTCGCTCACTCGCCGGCGGTGGGACAAGCGCCTAAGGAAGTGTATGTTGCGCGGATCAGCGAAAATGGCGCTGTTTTGTTACTTTAAGATTAGACTATGTATTAGTATAAATAAGTTGAAGTTGTTTGATACCATATGGGCAAGTTTTACTATTGTTCAAACGGAAAAACATCGTAAATGCATGGCGATTAGGGCCTCGTTTCACGAAGCTACAAGTTACAATTTTACAAGTCTCGCTAAACTTGCAACATAGGTGAAATCAACTAATGGTGTAGCTGTATTTGACCAATGTTGCTAGTTTGGATTTGTAAAATCTTAACTTGTAGTGTAGCTTCGTGAACGGGGCCTAGATTGTACGTTGTTTTTTTTAATTCTCATGTTATCAAATGACTTATGTTCATAAGTGATTTGACAGTTACAGTTTTTTTCTAACAATTTGTATTTGATTCTCCTAATTGGAAACACCCAGGTGGGCCATAGTGTCGTTTTTGTGATGTTATTTGATTGTGTATTACCGTTATACGAACTTTGCTGATTATATTTGCAACTTATTACGTAAAAAATATAATTATTATAAATTATTTATGTTTTTTAATTTCCTGTTCACGTAACTAAAACTAAAAAAAAAACATTTCTCTTTATAAAAAAATAAAATAAACCTGGCGAATATTAAAAAAAACTGTTTATATTTAGTTTATTGCATTATAATTTATGTTTAATTCTTATCCACATTTATTTGGGCCACGGCATCACGGCGTTCAGCTATTAAAACAAACAATAAACGATGTTTGTTATACTTTGCAGTTTTATTTATATAAAATCGACATGAACATAACAAATAACATTATAAACAATTTCCAATTATTATAAATTGCAAACTAACGTACAAGAATAGACATTTAAAATATTTCATCTAAATATTCGCGGTAAAAATGTATACTGTAACAGTTTTTGGTAAGGAAATCGAAAAACTTTCATTCTGTAATTCAATTTTTTATCTACTACCTCGGCGAGAAATGGGGTTGCCAGCCTCGTAACTATCTATATGTACTCGGCCGGCAACCCCTCACTTCCCTCTGCTGCAGTAATCTACTATTCTTTTATGTTATCTGTAAATAGTTAAATTTGATATTTGTAGCACAATACTCTCCTGAGTTACTTGGTTGTATTGTTTTCTGGTTTGAGCTAATGGCCTTGTTGCCAATGCTCCTAATAAATTAAAAAAAAACATCTGTCTGTGCTGTCAAGTGTTGCCTGCGCTGTCAATGCTGTCATCTGTCACGGTTGTCTTAACATCGTTGATTGTTTTCAGTGTAGGAAAGAAACATTCGGAGTTTTACATGTATTTTTGAGCATTTTTGGTGCTTGGACAGGTTTTAAATTATGATATTAAACCTGTCTTAGCACCAAATAGCGTCTAATTCTAATTTGAGGAAAGGTTATTTGAACCGCTAAACTTGTAACCTATCATAGCTTGAAGTGGCGTTTACTGATGAAGGATTTAGTTTTATTCATTGTTTTTATTAATTAATGACCGTGTTAATTGTGATAAGTATATTTTTTTCATTGACTAATATGCCGTGGTCTATATAAACATTAGTGTCTTCTTGCAACGACGCTGTGATGTCAGTGCCAGTGCCAGGGATGCATCAGGAGGCGGTGGTTGTGAAAGAGGAACCGGGATGGTCGCTTCCCGCGGGCTCGTGCGGCGTGAGCGAGGCGGCCGCGCGCGCCGGGCTCTATACCGACCACGAGGTGAAGGACGAGCTCGTGGTGGGCCCGGAGTGCCTGCAGCCGCGCGACGCGGTCTATGCACTTTACGGTTAGTTATGTTATGTACTGACAGATACTGGTCGGTACTTCATATTCTCATTTTTATAGAAATACTTTATCTGATAAGAGTCATCCATTATCAATATGAAATGAATTTGTTTAAACAGAGTCATTGTTTGCTGCTAACTATAATGTTTAAAATGTGATTTATTTTAAAGCTTGATACACTGTATTTGCATAAAATGATGTGAAAAGTCACATAAAACTAGAATCAGCCGATTCCAATCACCTCAAATTAAGAAAATAACAGTAAAATTAAACAACTTACGTTGTTGTATTACAATGAGTAATGATCGCGGAAACTGAAGGCATATTACTTAACACTCAGGCAAGCTATGTCCATAGTCTTCAAATATGTAGGCTTAAAAATGCTTCATTGAATTGACTGTGCACTAACACCTTGTAATATTGTTTATCGAGCCCGAGGCATATAATTATTATAATTTTTTGTTCTAATAAAATATTTAAACTTGATGTCCCTTTGTGGGAAGAACTCTTGACACTCTAACAAATATAATTCTGTTATACTCTGTCCTGTTAGGTATTTAAATAAAGGTAAACAAAAAAAACCATGTGACTCCTCTCATTCAGCCAGTAGTATTAAGGTACAAAACGTTTTGTATCTGTGGCGCAATATTGGATTGGCTGAACGAGCCGAGTCACGTGGTTTTTTTGTTTACCTTTATTTAAATACCTAACAGGACAGAGAGTAGTGGTGGATAATATCGTCATAAATGTATTGACTTAGTTCCCAATTGACCGCCACCAAACAAGCATACAATCTTCTGACTAAAATATATATTTAATCTACTACTATGTGTTTTCTTGTCTAGCTGTCTCTTACTGTGTCTAACATATGCCTGTCAAACCTGGAAATACACAGTAAAACTAAAGAATAAGATTATCAAATGTCAACGGGCCCTCGAACGAAGTATGCTTAAAATGAAGAAGAAAGAAGTACTTTATTCTTTAATTTAGGCATATTAAAATGCACCTATGAATGTCAAGATTTACCACCGGTTCCAGTGTAAAAAGCACTGCCCCGAGAAGGACCGGCTAAGAAACTCTGCTGCTCTGGTATAATTTTTTTCAAAACAATTACAATATTAACTTATATCATAACTTGATGACTACTACACAGTTTTTTGCTTAGTAGGTTCATGTTAGGTTAAAAATTAATGATTACTCATGCAGGACGTTATCATTTCCAAATATCCCTGTCCATGGCAGTCTTTTATTTTATGGTATGCCCAAGCAATTTGTTTTTTTTTACAACAGATCTAAATTTAGAGTCTGTGAGCTCTGTAATTAGGTTTGAAATTTTATTATAGAATTGAACACAACTTCCCACGAATGAGTTTCTTGTTTTTGCCAGTCTGTAAAATGATTCTTTGAGCTTTCCAGTGTTTCTTGTAACTTTTGGCTTATCAACATTTGTTGGGAAACTGTGTAGATTCTTTCTAACAAACATTATTGTTTCAAATACATATAGCGACGGCAGGGTAAGAATATCTATTTCCTTAAACAACTCTCTCAATGACTCGCGTGCCCCCAAGTTATAAATTGCTCTAATAGCTTTTCCGCGGAATAAAAGCTGTGTCAATATCTGCAGCCGATCCCCACAAAATGAGACCGTAGGTGATAATATTATTAAAGTACGCGAAGTAGACCAACTGTGCCGTCGCTACATTGGTAACGGCAATAGCAGCAGAGCTCAGAAAGCTCAGAAAATTCAAAAGATATGGCATACACAAATAAGAAGCATAATTAAAGCTACCGATGCTCTAAACTATGCCCAAAAGCTCCAATGGAAATAGGCAATAGCGCGACTGAGCGACGACCGTTGGACCAAACGGGTGACCTTGTTAAAGGCACCCGTGGGAAACACTACTGAGGAAGACCGCTTACTTTTACTTTACCAGACTTTGTCGGATGAAAAATTGTGACACGGCATTGGAGACGGAGGACACCAGGGTTACCTTCGCGTTGTTGTTTCAGTCAAACCACCCGCCGCGCCTCGCACGCCCGCGCCCGCGCCGCGGGACTGCTCCGTGCGGCTCGAGCGGGTCGACCTCCAGCAGATGCTCGTCCGAGGTGAGTTGTTGATGAAACTACTTACAGAACCTGCGTTTGGCACTTTAAACATCGCAAATGAGTAATTTCAAGCATCCTCCTCGGAGTCTATTCTGTATGCAGCTGTGTAGCGCAGCTCATACAGCAGCTTTACTTATACTAAGTAAGCTGAAGTCATTCCTTGATTCAACAAAAAAACTGAAATTATCAACAAGTTTGAGTTATTTTCCAGCGACTGCCGTTACACTGTTAAAGATAATGCCCCAGAATGTAGTAGAGACTTTCATATTTTAAACATGTTAGTACCTCGGATGTAGTAAAGGCGTTTAAATCAATTAACAGCATAGACAGACAGAGGTCCATGCTGTTAAATCCCTAATAGAAATCATAGCGCCTGACTTGGTAGTTGTGTTTAATTATACTGTGTTGATTGTGGCGAGTTTCCTGATCTAATGAAATGTAGTAAAAAAACACCTTTCTTCAAATCAGGTAGCACTACTGACCCGACTAACTTTAGACCAATATCTGTGCTACCCCTTTAGGCGCACGTCTACAGATTTGCAATTCTACAGATTCTCATGTCTATAGATTATTTATTTAAAATCGTCATGAGCATAATAAATAACTGAAATAACACATTATAAACAATTTCCAATAATTTTAAATTGCAAACTGAACTACCTACAAGAATACACATTTAATTTACTGTGTTCTAAATTACAGAAAATATTACAATAAACATATTTTTCCCTTAACTACACGAAAACTATACTAGCAATAACCTACTTCTAAATATAAAATAATTCCGCCAGATCTCTACCTGGCGGTAGGGTGCCCAGAAGGCTGGCAGCATTGCCACGCTGAATGGCAATGCTGATCCTTTGTGCTAAGAAGGAGCCAGCCCTCTGGTCACCCGATACTTCGCGGAGCCTGCTTGCTATTTGTTTAAACAGCGCCATCGCATTGGGTCCCCATGGCCCCAGCGTTTCAACCCCAAACGGCTCAAATATGTAGCCACTGCCTAAGGCTGCATATTTGCGCCGTTTGAGGCATTCTGCTGAATCTGCAGCAGCGCCGGCCCTAGTTTCTGTCTGTGGAAGATGGGCCGTGGCAAGTGTGTCCACGCAAGTGGCATCCCACACTAGGGGTCTTCGCATCTTCCACGGCATTAGGGTCATACCGTCGGGCCTTTTCCCGTCGGCGCGGTTAAGGCGGACTGGTTCTAACACTGCCGGCGCTACGGATTCCCAATTCTACAGATTCTCATTTCTACAGATTCCGAATTCTGCAAATTCCCAATTCTACAGTTTCTCATGTCTACAGATTCTCATATCAACAGATTCCCAATTCTACAAATTGTCATGTCTACAGGTTCCCAATTTGACAGGTTCTCATATCTACAAATTCCCATATTTACAGATTTCCAGCATTACGATCTTTGAAAATAACCGAATGTTGCTCACTGTTCTCAAGCAAGCAAACACTGTTCGTGCCACAGAAGTAAAAAGGTATTACAGTGTCTGTTAACAATAAGATTGTGTTGGATGAGAAAACCTCATTGTATTATATTAGTATTGTTGCGCCGATGGTATAGGCAAATCTTCAAACGTGATTTTCTGCGCTTTAGAAGCGTTTTCAGCAGGCTGAAAAATGATTTCAGGCCGTTTCAGAGGTGGCTCTTTCACATGCTAGAAGATTGAAAATTCACCCTAGTTGCCGTTGTTTTCAGGCGTCTGAAACATGTTTTCAGTCCGTTTCAGGGCACCCTCTATCAGATGGCGCAATAACCTGAAAACCCGTTTTCAGGCGTTTTCAGGACCCCTTATGGGCCTTTGAAGTACACTTCAGTATATGGCGAAATTTCTCGAAGGAGTGAAAGAGATAGCACAATTAGAGAGAGACAGCTATATTGAGAAGGTTCGAGAAGTGTGTGAAAGAGACAACTAGAAAGGGACAGCAATAGTCGGGAATGTTCCAGTCGCGTCAACCATCGAACCATCTGGATTGTCTAGAAAGAACACGTCATTGACCGAGGGGTCGCCGACCGGCCTTGGACTTTGGACCGAACATTCGAGATAGGATTTCTCCGGAAAATTCGAGAGCAAGGGTCTCCGGATATATAAGCCGCGCGTCACCGACGCCACAGTCAGTTTTGAACTAACGGCGATACAGTGCGAGTCTCGAAGCGAACCTAAGCGAAAAAGTTAGTAAGTGCGTTATAGTGAAGTGATTTAGTACAGTGATTTATTAAGTAAGTAAGACTTGTTAATTAGTAATTCTGTAATAAAGTTTGCATTTTTAATTAGTGGTTAATTAGTGTATTTTCTATCACGTTACCTACCCCACGGACGTAATAGTATGGATATGAAAAAATAAAATTCTAAGTGATTTATTTAGTAAACAATAAAATTTAAATAAACCAATAACAATAAGAACTAAAACTATAAATTAAATACAAACTAAAGGTAATAAATTTGCTCCAAATCGCTGCCACTGGGAGCGTGCCCAGAAGGCTGGCCACATTACCACGCTGGCTCGAAAAGTTTGTAATGGTCTCCTTAAGGCGAGGTAAGACGAGAATCGGGCGCGGAAGCCTAGTTTCCAAATCATTTTTAGAGCACTTATTTGACTCGTAGGTCACTGTAAAACATATATAATAATATTCAGAACTGTATCTAGGGCTTCCTCTCACTTAGAACACGATAGCGAATACTTCCCTCGATAGAAATGTAGCGCGAAAACACTATTAAATAAAGTATTTTTTTCATTTTGTTCATTACCAGTTACCTTTTCTGACAAAATTAATACCTGACAATCATGATTTCACAGTCATGCAGGGCATCCTCTCATGTTTGGGTTGATAACGTATACTTTTATGTTAGAAATCGAAGATAATCTGCAATAATCTGCATTCCGCCCGACCCTAGTTGTATGTGAAATGCGAGCCAGGTCCTACCGGGCCTTAAAGCATTTAATTCAAGTATCACCATGGAATCCAGTAGCGGCGCCACTGATCCATCTCAGCCAGCACTCTCACATACATTACACCTAGTCGGGTCATAAGTTCTGTCGCAAGGTTTTTTGCAAATAAAACAAAATTAGGTACGTTCTTTTTTATATTATTACTGTATACCAGTTTACAGCTTAGTTATTCCCAATTAAAAAAACATATAATGGAGCTGAATTTAGTCCCTCTACTTTTTCTACCAACTCTTAACTTCGAGATGACCATCGCTTGAAACATGCACAAGATATGAAGAAAATCTCTTATTAAAAGTGATTTAAAGCCAGTGTTTATGTTAGGTAAGAAAGAAAATGTTGCAGCTGTATGAACCCTCTGTTTATGGCTTCTCTTAGAGCAATAGTTAATATCTCATCCGTCCTTACACTAAATATTTCGATTGTTAGCTGTATTCCTGAATGGGACTGTCTGTGCTGGCAACCCCGACGGCCGGTCATAGAGGACGCGTCCCTCTCGCTACTCTCCCGCGCAATTAGGGGACAATCTTACACAAATCGAAGTAGTCCCATAGTAAGCTCAATAAGGCTTGTGTTATGGATACTAGACCACGATATATTTAATAGATACATACATACATACAAATACTTAAATACATAGAAAACATCCATGACTCAGGAACAAATATTCGTGCTCATCACACAAATAAATGCCCTTACCGGGATTCGAACCCAGGACCTCTTGCTTCATAGGCAGAGTCACTACCAACTAAGCTAAAGCGGTCGTCTAGTTGTGTTTTAATATGTTTAATACTGAATATATTCTCCAAGGAACTAGTGTTTTTATGTCTAATACGATCAAGGAGTTAAGGTCGTTTTTCACTTTAGCATAAAATACAGTACCTAATTTCGATAGCGGGCAATGAAACTGAGTACGTAAAACACGAAACACGAATACTGGCGATTGTGTCGCCAGGACCTATATATAAATTGCACCCTAAAATAAAGATGAAAATCTGTCTACCATAACCGTAAAGCCTAGAAAAAAAACGATATTTAAAATCAGGGACTGATTATCCACATCCACATGTGCGTGTTTTTATAGGTGGGTTATCTCAAAGTTTAGAGGCTGGTAAAAAAAATTAAGAAAAAAATACATTTTCCTAATTGTCAAAAACTAAGCATCCAATAAATAATTGGGCCCCCTTGGCATGGTGCCGAATACGCTAGCAGCGTTTCCTCGCTGCATGGCGATACTTAAGCATCCAATTAATGTATAGGTCAAAAACAAAAAATATTTTATTATATGTATTTGCAAAAAACCTTGTGACAGAACTTATGACCAGACTAGGCATCCCATATATATATACACGATGGCATCTAATCGGTAATCAGGTACCAGTTTTTCTAACTGAGTAATTGATAGCGGTCACGTTGATGTCGTAATTAGTTACATCTAAACATTTTTTTTTTCTGTGGTAATTTTTATTTCGAAATTTGTTTTATCCTAAATTCCTTGTCACCCTACTAATCTGTATCTGTGAGATTACAACCTCTTTAAAAAATTAATGGCAATGATAATTTATGAGTAATAACTTGTCATTGTCATGTATGTAAACAAAGTCATAGAAGTCGCAAATTTTGAATGAGAAAAGTAAATTAGTAATTAAAAAAACATGCCTTGACCATATTTGTGCTCAAAATATCGAGCGTTACAATATTGTAGGTACGTTTATCAATACAAACCAATCAGCTGAAGATGAACTCAAGAATTATTCCACGAAATTCATCCAAACGTACCAATTCTCATGCACAGTTTGATAAACCGCATGAACTAAAACCTCCGTGACTTCGGACAGTTCACAGTGCCAAACCACGCTCAAGCACCCGGCCGGCCTCGACGTCGTCCTGACGATCTGGATCGACGCATTTTAAGATACTTTGCTCGGGATCCTCGTAGTAGCAATAGGCAAGCAGCGAGAAGGTTTCATGTGAGTCAGCCCTTCGTGTGGTGGATCGTCGGAATTGCATTCTTTTCATTTTCGGCCATTTTATCAATTTTAATTCGTTATCTATCACGCCCTAACTACTCATACTCGTAGAAAAGTTTATTTACTTAAGATCTGTAAAATTTTCCGCGAAAGCGATGGCACTTGACTAGAGATGCAGCGAATAGTAATTTGGCCGAATACCGAATACCGAATATTCGGCGGAGTCGACGGCCGAATAGCCGAATATTCGGCGGCCGAATATTCGGCCAATGGTTTTACCTAAAATGAAGTAAATTCGAACGCCCGGGTGAGCGGCGCCGTGAATCTCTGTACAGGTTGCAACTTGTTACTCGTCGTAGGCAGCCTATGATAGAAAAATGCGCCATTGAAAAATTTAATTTCATTTGTAGTTTAATTTCTAATTCGTTGTTTATGCTACTGTTCTATATACAGGGTGTCCCTAAAACCAACTTTTATACGATCAGGGCGGATAGACCAGTTCATAAGAACCTAGATTAAGCAAATTTGACCTCAGTAAAAATCTCTTAGTTTTCGAGATATTGACGTTTTTGTAAAACTCGTGCTAAGTGATACCCTGACTCGGTGTTTTGAGTGTCATTGCTAAAATATCAAGTATTTTACAAATCTGTTTTTTGCTATGTGTGGCCAAATAACTATGCTATTGAACGTATTTTCTATTTTTGCTAATTTATTCATGCTGTGGACACAGTACAATAACAAAAAAAAATTATTCGTTTTTTTTCAAATTTCACCTCTGACTTCGAACTAGCGTGGTGAAAAAAAAATGTACCAACATAACCAGGCACTCAACGTAAAAAAATTGCGCATTTATTGTAGTTTCTAAAATAGTATAAAATTTACTAAACACTGTAATAATTTTTGAAATAATGATATTTTGTTACAAAATTAACTGTCTGCCGCCTTCATCTCATACGATCCGGTTGAACTAAGTTTGCACCTGGCGTGCTTGACATCACATACAAATTAGGTGCAAGCTTCACGTAATCGTCAATATCTCGAAAACTAAGAAATTTTTATGAGGTCGATTTTACTCAGACTCGTTTTTTATGAGCTGGTTTATCAGCCCTGTTCGCCATTTTGTAAAAGTCGCGAATTTTGATAGCCTGGATCAGTCTTTCGAAAGTCATGACTTCAAATTTCAGTATTTTCTTAATCTGCTTTTTGTTTTAAACATTACTTAATAATTATGCTATCATACCTTATCAAAATAAATTAGATTTTACCAATGATATTTTATAAGAAGATACGTTATACGCATACTCGCCAGCTGAGAAATATGCTTCCAAGAAAGCAGCAGCACACATTGGTACCTCACTGTACGGTGTACATACTCACACATATTAACAGATTGCATAAAAGAGATGGCATAGTTACAATAATGCAAAAAAAAGAGACAGCTAGCTTTTTGTTACTTGCGCGATTAATTTTTAAACGTAACCGAGTGAACCCTTCGGCTAGTTTCGGATTGACTCGGAGCCTGCTCGGCGCTCGCAGATTAAGCACGCAGAAGGTTGGTTATCCTTGTCACTCTCATTGTCAAAGACGTAAGTTTGTCTCTTTCATTCAAATGACCTCTATGGTAGTAAGATGGCGTCGTATTTGAAAAATAAAATAATAAAAATGATAAAATTAAATTATTTCAGCGTACTTACAGGTGATATGTGATCCCTTGCGCTTTGTTGCACTTTTTGCTATGATTGGTGCACTTTCTGATCACACACGACGGCATTTTTTTTGTGAATCTTGTAAATATTCACCCTTGACATCGTCGTGCGTTTCGTTGACCGACCCGCGAGTGACTACCCGCTACAAAAAGGGCACCAATACAATTATCGTGGTTTCAGTGCTTCACTTTTGGAGTGCTTGTAACCTATCTACTTATAAAATATCATTGGATTTTACGTGATTCAAAATATGACCTCGGATTTGAATCGCGTAATACTTTAAACAAATTTACCATGCTAAAATAAAAAAAAATAATGTAGTTTAAAATAGTAAGATTTTACACCCTAGACACCGTAGTTTTTAAGATAATAGCATTTTAATTCAAAAGGAGGTTATACTACAATATTCCATTGGTTAAATTTCGTACCAGAATTTGAATTTCGAACAGAAAAGGTATGATAGCATAATTATTAAGTAATGTTTAACAAAAAGCAGATTAAGAAAATACTGAAATTTGAAGTCATGACATTCGAAAGACTGATCCAGGCTATCAAAATTCGCGACTTTTACAAAATGGCGAACAGGGCTGATAAACCAGCTCATAAAAAACGAGTCTGAGTAAAATCGACCTCATAAAAATTTCTTAGTTTTCGAGATATTGACGATTACGTGAAGCTTGCACCTAATTTGTATGTGATGTCAAGCACGCCAGGTGCAAACTTAGTTCAACCGGATCGTATGAGATGAAGGCGGCAGACAGTTAATTTTGTAACAAAATATCATTATTTCAAAAATTATTACAGTGTTTAGTAAATTTTATACCATTTTAGAAACTACAATAAATGCGCAATTTTTTTACGTTGAGTGCCTGGTTATGTTGGTACATTTTTTTTTCACCACGCTAGTTCGAAGTCAGAGGTGAAATTTGAAAAAAATCGAATAATTTTTTTTTGTTATTGTACTGTGTCCACAGCATGAATAAATTAGCAAAAATAGAAAATACGTTCAATGGCATAGTTATTTGGCCACACATAGCAAAATACAGATTTGTAAAATACTTGATATTTTAGCAATGACACTCAAAACACCGAGTCAGGGTATCACTTAGCACGAGTTTTACAAAAACGTCAATATCTCGAAAACTAAGAGATTTTTACTGAGGTCAAATTTGCTTAATCTAGGTTCTTATGAGCTGGTCTATCAGCCCTGATCGTATAAAAGTTGGTTTTAGGGACACCCTGTATGTTTGAAATTGATGTGAAAGATGATTAACCTAATATTGATTACTGTTTATAATTTGTTATTAATAGTACATTACACAACTAGGGTGGTAATACAAAGAAAGGCCGAGATCGCAGAAGTTTGCGGCCCGAGCTGCAAGCGAGGGACGTAAATATGCGATCGAGGGCTTTCTTTATTATCTCCCGTGTTGTGTAGGTACATCATTTTATGTCTACACTTGGCCAGAAAGCGGCTTTTTCCGTACGCGCAGCGTGCGGAAAAAGCCACTTTATGGCCAGGTGTGGCATAAAATATTTATTCATCCTTCTTTTTCCTTCGACTTTGTGTTAATTTACTATTCGGTATTCGGCCGAATACTATGCCATTATTCGGCTTCGGCCGAATAGTCAAAATGTGGCCGAATAGGCCGAATACCGAATAGTGGCCGAATATTCGCTGCATCTCTACACTTGACGTATCGTGATCACGTGATTTTACTTCAATAATTAATGTAGGTGACCATGTATCCAGTGGTTATTAGTTTAAATTATGTTTTAACCTTTAATTAATTAAACAGAGGTATTTGTGTGAGACCTCGCCTATTAAGTTTGATTTTAGCTGGATATAATATTTGTCTACTCCTGATTACCGATTAGAATACACCGTGTATATATATGGGCATATGTGCGTCCCGTTCCTGTACATGTTTGCCTGTTCGTCCGTCCTAAGGACGCGTTTCTGCTGCGGTGGACTTGTGCGAAATAGACCAATCAGGTTACTTCGCTGCAGAATCCAACACGAGCGTATTTGAGCGTACATATTTTCAGACCTTTGTTCTCCGCTTGCCTAAAACGTAACATACCTATGTCGCTGTATCGTCTTAAGTCGCACATAGTATACAACGCCAACTTCCTATTTATCACTATGCATTTATCGCTGTTGATCTAATACGCATTTGGCCTAAAACCGTTCAAGCTATATCGCGTTACGTCTCACACGCATTAGGACTACGTCAGTATTGAGACTTTAGTTTTAACGCGATGTGTCTAAAACGCGTTGGGCCTAAAACGCGTTAGGCTTAAACGGATTATGACTAACCTGAAGCTTGTTGTCTTCAATCGGAACTTTGTAACTGATAAGTTGATTCATAGTTGTCTACTTCATGAATTAGTTACAGTCCACCTGTCATGCCTCCCCGGCCCCTCAGGCTCCTCCTGCCCCCCAGGCTGCCGCTAGCAGGGCACCGAAGGCACCCCCGCACCGTTGACGGGACTTAGCTGGAGGCCAGCAAGGCGAAAGCCTGAAAGGCCCGATGCAAACACGCCACTAAGGCAACCCCCGCCCACCCCGCCCCTCCGGCCGCGGATTCATTTAAGAAGCCGCCAGTCCCCGTGAAGGCGGCCGCGTCCGTCTAGCCACCCCGGCCTCTACTGAGGCCCGCTCTCGCTGCCGTTCGGGTCCCCTAGAGTCTCGCCCACGCTCTGCGTGCAGCGACGCTGACGAGTACAGGAACCGGAGTCGGTCCCCGGTACGCGTAAAAACGCCGGTGCCCACCTCGGGGCCCGTTATTCCCCAAATCGTAATCTCGGACTCATCGGACGTCATGGGTACCGATCCATGGACCGTAGTCGGCCCATCTAGGCAAGGGAAGCGTACGCGTTCTAAGACGTCTCTGGGAGTCCCGGGGCCTTCATCGCGCGCCTCCCCCTACATCGGGGGATGTAGGGGGAGGCGCCCATCGTCCGAAGCGCCGGCGGCCAAAAAGCCGGCTCCGCGAAGCCCCGACAACCCCGTCTCTCCCACCCTTCCGGCGTTCGATGCCCCTGGGGCACAAGTTGACGGGACTCCCTCCTCTCAGACCCCCAGAGGTCAGCCATTGTCGTCATTTACCGATCGATATAAAAACCGCAAGGACCACCTATTTTTGCAGCCGAAACAGGAGTGGCCCACCGTCGAAAAGTCAGTCTCGAAGCGTCAGATAATAGCTTAAGCATTAAGATCGTAGTCCGGGGTTCGAATAATTACCGCGCCCTCGACGGCTCCTCGACGACCTGGATCTGCGCTATAAGCGAAACCAGTTCGACGATTAGAAGTCTCTGCGCCTTATGATCCGGGGAATTCCGAAGGAGTTCGCTGAATCAGAGGTCAAGGAGGGCAAAAACGGTGGCAAAAAGATCGATATTGTCCTCGTCAAAATCGAGCCCAATCACCCGTCAGCCCGCACGATTTGGAGGTTGAAGGAGATCTGCTTGCTGACGGGTTTCCGGGTCGAAAACACAACTGCCAGTATTAGGGTCACAGCCAAACGGGCTGTTTCCTGCGCCCTCGTTGCGTGAAATACACGGGCGACCACTTGACACGCGATTGCAAAAAGCTGAAAGATGTGCCGCCATCTTGCGTGGTTTGCGGTCTTACTGGCCACCCTGCCAACTGGCAGGATTGCCTTAAGGCCCCAAAGCAGATTGCTAAGACTAAGGAGGCACAGCCTGGAGCTCTTGACAACCACTACAAAGGCCGAGTGGCCCCCGAGCGCAATTTGCGCAACTTCCCGGCCATTGCATCAGCCCCGCAAAAGTGGAAATACCTGCCGCCGTCTGCGGCGGGCGCTTCCCCTGCTCCCGTGTCTTCCACGCCCTCCGCGCAATCTGCGCGCCCGGCGTCCTCACCGCCCAGTCTCCAGGCAGCGGCATCTTACGCTCCGTGGCCCGGGTCGCCCCCCTCCCGCTTCTCGCTGCCCCGGTAGACGAGCAAAGTTTTGAGAGGCAAGTGCGTTCGTTCGTATAGTGAACGCCTTGGTGCTCTTAACGGAGCTCTTGCTACCGCGTGCAACATTTCGTGTAGAGCGTGGGCGAGACTTACGGAGACCCGAACGGGAGCGAGAGCGCGCCTCAGTAGAGGCCGGGGTGGCTGAGACGGACGCGGCCGCCTTTACGGGGACTGGCGGCTTCTTAAATGAATCCGCGTAGGGGCGGGTAGGGCGGGGGTTGCCTTAGTGGCGTGTTTGCATCGGGCCTTTCGGGCTTTCGCCTTGCTGGCCTCCAGCTCAAGTCCCGTCAACGGTGCGGGGGTGCTTTCGGTGCCCTGCTAGCGGCAGCCTGGGAGGCAGGAGGAGCCTGAGGGGCCGGGGAGGCCTAACAGGTGGACTGTAACTTCATGGAATACGAAATAATTCATTTTTATTGCTTAAAATCGTCTATGAAAAAAAAATCGTTTTTTTATATTGCCATAACTTTTTTCACACAGTGATTTGAAATGAGCTCCTATAGTAACTATTGTAGTATATTGAAATACCTTTCTAATGATATATGTCACGTCGCTATTGGTTCTTGGACCAGCCATACATTTTTGCCGGTCCTCCTTTGTGTGATCGAATCAGTGATTCAAGGAAATGGCGGCTTTAGTTCAATTTAAATGTTGTGTCGTAGATTATAGTGCTTTGAAAATAAAAACATGTAAATAAGCAGGGCCGTGCTCGCTCGGAGATGAAAATTGAGTACAGGTACGGGCACACTTAATGCAGTGCTAATGCTTTGTCAAGAAAAAAGGAGTTCTGTTTGTTTGGGTGAAAAACCGTACTCGTGTGAAATATGTCAAAAGAAGTTTACCGCATTGAGTGGTCTAATAAACCACCGTCGAACTCATACTGGGGAAAAACCGTACTCGTGTGAAATATGTCAAAAGAAGTTTACCGCATTGAGTGGTCTAATAAAACACCGTCGAACTCACACTGCGGAAAAACCGCACTCGTGTGAAATATGTCACAAGAAGTTTACCGCATTGAGTGGTCTAATAAAACACCGTCGAACTCACACTGGGGAAAAACCGCACTCGTGTGAAATATGTCACAAGAAGTTTACCGCATTGAGTGGTCTAATAAAACACCGTCGAACTCACACTGCGGAAAAACCGCACTCGTGTTAAATATGTCACAAGAAGTTTACCGCATTGAGTGGTCTAATAAAACACCGTCGAACTCACACTGGGGAAAAACCGCACTCGTGTGAAATATGTCACAAGAAGTTTACCGCATTGAGTGGTCTAATAAAACACCGTCGAACTCACACTGGGGAAAAACCGCACTCGTGTGAAATATAAGTTAAGATATGTGATTTTGTTTTGTTATGTTTTTTGTTCGAGGCCTACTTACGAAAATTTCATGCCACTGTTAACGTATCTACGAGTTCTTTTTTGCTCCGGGTTTACCAACGGTTATTTTCACGCCACGCCACTGATATATATGACGAGGAAGGCCTAAAACCATTACCTTTGGGTTCCGGGTCACCTCTGGTCACCTTGGTGGTATGGTCCAATAATTATCCAATAACCCAGTATCCGCACGAGCTAAATACTGCAGCTTTACACAATCTAAATATCGCAGTGATAATAAACGAACTTACACGATAAATTCACAGAAATAGGCACAATCGCTTATATTTCCCCCAAGAAGACTGACAATCCATCCGTCAACGCCGTATTTCCTCCTTTTTAATCTAAACTGCCTGCATTACTCAAAAAGGATCTAATACTAGGGGCCCGTTTCACGAAGCTACAAGTTACAAATTACAAGCGGAAGTCTCTTTCTATCAAAAGGTATTGAAAAGAGACTTCGGCTTGTAATTTGTAACTTGTAGCTTCGTGAAACGGGCCCTAGGTGGTCAGTCATAACTAGCGCCCTCTCTACGACTTTATCCAAGCCAATAATCAGATATTTTTGGCTAATGTAGCGTTGTTATTTTATCACGATACGACATATACATATATATGTTTATATATGCAGTATTTTAACGCCGGCATTTCAGTAACTAAAACGTTTCACATTTGCTATTAGCAGAAATCATTACAAGAATCAATTTGTGATTCCAAAGTCTCTTGAATAAATCCTCAACAAACATTGTCGAGTGAAAAATTGTGACACGGCATTCGAGACGGATGACACCAAGGTTACCTTCGTGTTGTTGTTTAAGTCGAACGGCCCGCCGCGCCTCGCACGCCCGCGCCCGCGCCGCGGGACTGCTCCGTGCGGCTCGAGCGGGTCGACCTCCAGCAGATGCTCGTCCGAGGTGAGTTGTTGATGAAACTACTTACAGAACCTGCGTTTGGCACTTTAAACATCGCAAATGAGTAATTTCAAGCATCCTCCTCGGAGTCTATCCTGTATGCAGCTGTGTAGCGCAGCTCATACAGCAGCTTTACTTATACTAAGTACGCTGAAAAGTCATTCCTTTATTCAACAAAAAACTTAAATTATCAACATTATTTTTATGTTATTTTCCAGCTAAGCACATTATGCGCTATTATTTTTTTTCTCGTATCATTAAAATACCGTACGTGAATTTGTTCCAGTCGCCGCGAAAAGACGTCAACCCCGATTCTGCCGTGAACAACCCCCCACCCCGTCCACGTTCGCACACTCAACCCCCGGACGCGTAACTACACAGAGAAAGACCAGAACAGAAGGTTACTCCTGCGACATGTGTGAAATAAAGTTTACCGCATCAAGTGATCTAACAAAACACCGTCGAACTCACTCTTGGCAAAAATGGTACAGCTGTAAAATATGTAAAAAGAAGTTAACGCAATTTATTAGTCTTATAAGACATCATCGAATTCACACGGGTGAAAAACCGTACTCGTGTGATATATGTAAAAGGAAGTTTGCGCTAAAAAGCAGTCTAAATAAACATCGTCGCACTCACACGGGCGAAAAACCTTACACGTGTGAAATATGTAAAACGAAGTTTACGCAAAAAAGCAGTCTAAATAAACATCGTCGCACTCACACGGGCGAAAAACCTTACACGTGTGAAATATGTAAAACGAAGTTTACGCGAAAAGACAGTCTAAACAGACATCGTCGCACTCACACAGGCGAAAAACCATACTCTTGTGAAACATGTGACATGAAGTTTATCGAATCAAGTAATCTAATAGTACATCGTCGAACTCACACTGGGGAAAAACCGTACAGCTGTAAAATATGTAAAAAGAAGTTCACGCAATTAAGTACTCTGATAAATCACCGTCGAACGCACTCGGATGAAAAACCGCACAAGTGCGAAACATGTGAAATGAAGTTTACGACATGAAATGGTCTAAAAACCACCATCGAACTCACACGGGTGAATAACCGCACTCGTGTGAAATATGTGAAAAGAAGTTTACCGAATCAAGTGATCTAATAAGACATCGCGGAACTCACACTAGGGAAAAACCATACTCTTGTGAAATGAAGTTTACCGAATCAAGTGGTCTTAAAGACATCGTCGAACTTACGCGGGTTGGAAAACCGCACTCGTGTGAAATATGTGAAATTAAATTCTCAGGATCGAATTCATTAAACAAGCGACTACTCCACACGCGTGAGGATTACGAAACAGGAATTATTTTTCACTGTTTCGCAATTAATTACCAAACCAGAATTTATTTTCTGTTTTCGCAATCGAGTTTCGCAATTAACTGCGAAACAAGATTTTTTTTCTGCGTTCGGTTATACACCGTGGGCCAGTACAACCCGACCAACTTTAACCACGTATTCCTGATGGTATTACATAGTATTTTATGCAACAGTTGTATAAGTGGGTTCAAAAAATGCGAATGCGGCGAGTATCGCAAATAGAGGCGCAATGAGCGTTTTTTGACTTAATTATACAACGTTGCATTCAATACTTTTTCTACGACGAGGTTTTAAATTATAAAATAAAAAATTAATCATAACCTGGAAACAAGGCAAATATGACGTTTGACTGACAGTATGTGTCTATGGTAAACTTTTTTTGAAACTTAAAATATACTTAAATTAAAAATACTTTTTTTATGTTGGCATCAATGAATTTAGTTCGGAAAGTTTTGTTTTTCTTAAAAACCGTAGGAATTTAATTGTTTGATAAGTTGGTAGTTGTGCATTTTTACCGTAAAATTAAAGTTGAGCGCTTAGTCCTTGACCTAAGTTTAACCTAGATTTAGAAGTCTGTGGCTGCTAGCAATAACGTAAAGTGACTATAACGACACTAGTGCTGTTATGGGGAATAGAGTATAGACTTCTCTGAACTCATATTATATATGTTCTTATATTAGTGTTCGTGACCAAGTAAAAAACAGATAACAGTACAGGAGTAGAAAAAGTAAATAACATTATATCAACATAGGTCGAATTTTGTCATTTTACATTAATAGTCTATGGAACAAAACAAATCAATAAATTCAGTCCCTCGTTATAAACATGTCCTTACCGGAGGAAAAGTTATTAAAAAGGAAATAAAAACCGACTTCCAAAAACTTAAACTAAAAACCAAAAAATAATATGTTAATCACCCCAAAGAAATGGATAATCAACGATTCATATATACATATACAGATATTTATAGTTTTTAACCTGTTATTTTTGAAGTCGGTGCCTGCCACTGCCACGCAAAGCTGGCTATGCTGAGCTCCTTAGCTGGCACCGACTTCAAAAATAACAGGTTAAAAACTATAAATATCTGTATATGTATATATGAATCGTTGATTATCTATTTCTTTGGGGTGATTAACATATTATTTTTTGGTTTTTAGTTTAAGTTTTTGGAAGTCGGTTTTTATTTTTTGTTTTAAAAATTTACTTTATTTTTTAATGTTTAGTGGTAATTAATATTGTTTTGACCAAATAGACTTAAGTCTATTTAGTTAAAAGAAAATTTTTTCAAATCGGTCTAGCCGTTTTCAAGTAATCGGGGAACAAACCTACATAAAAATAGCTCTTTGTTTTGAAGTCGGTTAACACTAAAAACTTGTTGCTAATAAGAAATGGACGAGAAACTAAGAAAAATACCAAAATCGCTATATGTGTGCCTATGATATTTGAAGAGTTCCCTCGATTTCTCCAAGATCCCATAATTAGATCCTGATTTGGTTGCAATGGGACCACCTCGGAGGTATACCCTTTAAAACAAAAAAAGAATTTTCTAAATAGGTTCAGCCATCTTCAAGTAATCGGGGAAGAAACATAGATACAAATTTACCCTTTGTTTTGAAGTCGGTTAACACTAGAAACTCGTTGCTAATAAGAGATGGACGAGAAATTACGAAAAATACCGAAATCGCTATATGTGTGCCTATAATATTTGAAGAGTTCCCTCGATTTCTCCAAGATTCCATCATCAGATCCTTATTTGGTTACAATGGGACCACCTCGGAAGTCTACCCTTTCAACCAAAAAAAGAATTTTCCAAATCGGTCCAGCCGTCTTCAAGTAATCGGTGAACAAACACACAAAAAAAAAATAATAAAAAAAATAAAAAAAAACATACAGACGAATTGAGAACCGTCCTTCTTTTGGAAGTCGGTTAAAAAAAGCTAAAATGGAAACGAAAGGTCAATATTTTGGCTTTGTAATCGCTTACCATCTAATACTGCGAAGGTTAATTGCTGTTTAGTTAAAGGATTTTAAAAATCAGTAAAAGTATCTTGGTCATATTCATTAGGGCTTGTTACACACTTGGGAGATTTTATTTTAAAAATTATGAATATCTCGGAAAGTAAGCGTTAATCGACTATACGTCACATAACTTTTTTTACTTCTATTAGTTGTTAGAATCCATGGTTAAAGTTGGTCGGGTTATACGGGCCCACGGTGTATGATTACGAAACAGGAATTATTTTTCACTGTTTCGCAATTCATTATCATTGTAATGTTACAATTGGTTATAAGTTCTAAATAAAAACAAGTTTCCTATCTTCCGTAGTATTAAAGAGTAACGCATTTAATTTTTAAATAAATGAAAACACTTATATTCTAGACATAGGTCTCCCGCAATGATCGCCACAATTGGAGGGATCCATGTCGTACAGAGGACCAGAGTTGGGCAAAATAATTCTGATTATGTCTTACTGATAATCATCGATAATAATAACATTATATTGTAGCGTTTGCGTACCTTCAGATCCGCCTGGAGAGCTTAGACATTACTTGTACTTCGTCGCAGATCACCTTTACGGCACGTCGTTTGCTCGATACGTTCATTTTAGGACAACAAATCAGCCTGGAAACACAACCACGTTAGATTTTTGTCCTCGAAATCACTAAATTTAACCTGAAACTTCTGGAAAGATGCGCACCTTATTTTTCACTTGACTGCTTGTCTTTTAACACGATTTCGCTTTAGAATTATCCAAATAAACACACTTTTACATATTTTGGCATGACTGTTTGAAAAAACGTCATGGCAACGATCTGACAGTGCCGCGGTTCCACGACCGAATTCGTAGCAAAAGCAGTTTAGGTTGGATATACTTTCGCTGAGTTTTATCTAAATTATCGTTTGGCTGCATTCCTGGTATCTAATAATTTTACAAATTTAAATATTTTTCGGAACTCGGACGGTTCGCTATATAAGCCGAGGCTCTGCCGTCAAAAAATCAGGTTTGCGAGTTTGTCAGTTGCTAAAAAAAAAAAAACAAAAAAAAAGCACTCAAGAGTGAGTGACCCCTGTCCCTTTGGCTGTCTGTCCCCGACGACCTAGACTCTTTAAAACGTCACTGAAGCGCCGGCCTACCTCACGCTCGCCCGCCTCGGCCTCCAGCATCTATACCACGGCGCGACCGCCGGCACCTGCGCCGCCTGGCTCAGGCGCCGGACTTGCGTCTGCACCCGCCGGCACCCGCTCCCGCCTGGCCCGGGCGCCCCAACCTGCATCTGCGCCGCCTGCATCTGCCCGGCCTGGCTCAGGCGCCTCACTTGCGTCCGCGCCCGCCTGACTCAGGCGCCTCACCGCATCGGCGCCCGCCTGGCTCAGGCGCCGCCTACCCTGTCGCTGCCCGCCGGCGCCGCCGGCCGCCGCTGCTGCCGCTCGCCGCTACTGGACGCGACGCCCCGTTTCGGCCCCCACGTATCGTACCCCCCACGGCTTACATACGGCGTACCATTTCCTTTAACCCCGGCTTGGTGACCCACTGTATTCGAGTGTAAATAAATTACACTGACCCTGAATTTCTTTTGTATTACTCACTACCTCACTACTCTACCCCATCTTAGAAATGTTATAGAAATTATATGGCAAATAAAATTTCTTTCTTTCTTCACCTCTACCCACGTCTGTTACTCTGCCCTCCGTCTCCCCGAAGGGCCGGGTAACACGACAATATGTATAAATAACCTAAGATATTTTGTTACTGTGAGTACAGTTGTGCTAGCATTAGAGAATAATTGCAAAATATGCTTTTTTGTAATACGTTATGTGAAATTTGATCGGTCTTATAATTATAGAACAAACGTTAATTTTTTTGTTTTTCTGTTTTTTTTTTTTTTCAAAAATTGGCTGGATTGCATTGGAAGTTGTGTAACGTTTAGACAATTTTAAATGTACTTATCTCTCAAAACGAACGCCTCGCGTAAAAATATTGTGGAGAAATGGAGTGACTAAGTTAGCAAAGCGTCATAAATGTGCGCGTAAGGCACTTGCTCCAGTTGATTGCGGGCTGGCGACGTACGGTGTGATTGATCGACCTTTTCAGATCCGCCCAATTTTACTCGCTCACTCGCCGGCGGTGGGACAAGCGCCTAAGGAAGTGTATGTTGCGCGGATCAGCGAAAATGACGCTGTTTTGTTACTTTAAGATTAGACTATGTATTAGTATAAATAAGTTGTTTGATACTTTATGGTATCCGTCAAGATAGCGTACACCGTTAAGATATTCAGAATCTGATGCAGCCAATAAATAGTACTCAAATAGTACCCTAGGCCCCTACAATTTCATTTCTCTATCTATCGTAGAAGCCGAGATATAGTGAGCTCTTTCCATGTGAAATTCCCGGGTACGCCAGCTTGACGGTGTAAAATGTTGTACACCGTCAAGTCATGGAATATCTCGGCTAATTGAGTACTCTTTTTGAGATATAAAGCGTTTCCAAAAATCAAGCCATTCCAGAGATACAAACGGCGTATACGCCAGCTTGACGCCCGGTAGCGTACACCGTGAACAGACCTTATATTTCAGAAAGTTTAAGGGTACTATTTTTTTGACCTAGGTATTTCGTCGGTACTATTTGGGTACTATTTAATGGCTGCATCAGATTCTGAATATCTTTACGGTGTACGCTATCTTGACGGACACACTTTATGGGCAAGGTTTTACAATTGTTCAAACAGGAAAACATCGTGAATACATGGTGATCAGATTATCCGTTGTTTTTTTTAATATTCATGTTATACTATTTAGGTTCTAGGGTTTTTATAACTTTTTCAACAATTTCTATTTGATTTTTCTAATTGTAAACAGCCCGGTGGGCCAAACTGTCTTTGTGATTTTATTTGATCGTATATTGCTATTTTACAAACTTTGATAATTGCATTTGCAATATAATAAAAAAAGTATTATAAATTCTCTTTTTTTTTATCTACCTGTTCATGTAACGATAACTATAAAAAAAACTAGTTATAATTAGAAAAAAATATATACGAATTATCTTCTTCATACATGTTTCGAACGATCGAATCGGGACGCAACTATGTGTCAAAAAGAGCTAGGGCCTCTCATTTTAACAGGTAGCTGCGTCACTATCCGTCCAAACTTTTTTAGCAAAGGGCCACTCTTTTTGAAAAACTCGCTCGAGTCACATGCCATGGTCAACCAGAGTTAAGGAATCTTTTTTCTCGGTCGCTCGAATCCCAGGGGTGTTTCACTGGTAAACGAGCTCTCGCATGAAATCGGCTTATTAGGACGCAACTGGTGACGAGAAAATGAAAACTGAAAAAATATCTTGGAAATGTTAGCGACACTTGACTTTCCCTACCAATCTTTACTGTGACAAGTGAAGTGGTACATGGCGGTGGCATTGGCACTGATGCACCGCCACGGAGTAATTTATTTTTTATTTTTTTGTATTTAGTAGCTTGGATTTTTATCCACATAAGAAAAGCAGGTAGATTTGTGAATTTTTAGGGTTCCGTACCAAAATGGTAAAAAAGGAACCCTTATGGTGCGACTCTGTCTGTCTGTCTGTCTGTCTGTCTGTCTGTCCGTCTGTCACAGCAAGATATCTCAGGATCTACTGACGCTATCGACTTGAAATTTGGAATAGTGTTGAAAACCGCTAATTTGAGCCTATGGAACAGAAAAAAAAACCTATACCTTTTTTACTTTTTTTTTAAAGGGGACCGAAATGGGATGTCTAAAATCAAAAGTTGAGCTAATATATCGAGTGGGATATCAAATGAAAGGGCTTAATATGAAGATTTCAAAACTGTTTTTATTTTTTTCAGTAAACGTGTAGTTTTTGATTTAAGACCAAAAACGTTTAAAATAATACCATTCCCCCCCTATTATCTCCGAATTTACTGAACAGAAAAATCTGAAATAATTACCGATTATTAATATTATCCTAAATATTACAGGAAAAATAAAACGGTTTTTCTAACTTGCAGCGTTTTTCAGAAATTCGCAAAAATCGTAAGACAACCTTATTTGCTCCTACTAAACTAACCGCGGCATATGTCGATGTATGGGGACAACAGTTTTACAAGAGCAAAGTTAAGTTTGTCCCACCATACAATTTTTCTTGAATTATTCACGTATCTACTGACGACTTTGTACGGAACCCTCGGTGCGCGAGTCCGACTCGCACTTGACCGGTTTTTTAGAAATAATTCAGTAGATCAGTAGATTTATCAAAAATCAGGTAGATCTACTGCTTTATCAGTAGATCTGGCAACACTGCTGAAGTAAGGCTGGTTTTAGTGTCGCGCTGACCGCACGGATCGCTCCGCACCGACCAATATGTATTAACTTCAGGGAGCGCTTGAAGCTGCCGGGCGGATAGGTCCGCAGCCGTCCGCATGGCGCGTCAGTGCCGCGCAGCTGTCCGCGCGGAGCGCCGCTCGCGCGCCGAGCCCTGCAACGAGCGTTTTACTATCGAGCGGGGCGCACGCGTCGGCGCAGTACAACCATGGCGAGTCGCGAATATCGTAAAACGACGGGCGAAAGAGAAACCAAATCTTTTCTAGTTTTCAATGGTTTATTCTCCTAGACAGCAATTATTTCGACAATCCAAACTTTATATGTAATACGTTTCGCGCCATCGCATCGCGTCTCGTTGGCAGTTGTCTTTTCTCTCTAGTGTTGCCACAATAATAAAATGTGGGAAAACAGCATAGAGGTCGGCTTATGTCTAGCTTATTGGCGAGGCTGGCAAGCCTAGTGGAATACGGCTGCATTCCGGCGGAGCATTGGCATAGCTCGGCGGGGCATTGGCAGAGCCCGGCGGACAGCGGCGGCTAGTCCGGCAGAGAGGCAGGCGAGGCGGCTTTTTATGACAGGCGGCGCTAGCATACGTTACAATCGCGATGTTAATGTTGATACAGGTCGAGTGATTGACGAAGTGCGTTTGAGATAGTACATTACATAACTAGGGTGGTAATACAAAGAAAGGCCGAGATCGCAGAAGTTTGTGGCCCGAGCTGTAAGCGAGGGACGTAAATATGCGATCGAGGACTTTATTACCTCCCGTGTTGTGTACATCATTTTATGTCTACACTTGGCCAGAAAGCGGCTTTTTCCGTATGCGCATCGTGCGGAAAAAGTCACTTTGTGGCCAGGTGTGGCATAAAAATAATTGTGGGATGCCTCTGATCTGTACAAAAAAAGACGCTAGAAACGAAGCTTGGGAGTACTCGCTAAAGCCATCTTTGAAAATATTACAGAAGAAAAAGATGGTCGACATACGAAAGTAGTTGAAGAACTTTCTTTCGTCAGCCCTCAAATTGCCGTATAACGTGACATCATCCCGCGACGGCCCTCTGCTCGATTAAAGGGTGAACATGTTGGCGCCCCCGAGACGGTCAAATGGTTTGATTCAAACCTTACGTGTTTGATGAAACCGTTTGATGTCGGTTTGAACGGTTGTCAAACGGCACTGCGCAGTTGGGTTCGGTACGCCGCCGTGATTAGACTTGTGTCACACTACGAAATCCACGACAAAACTAAGCCGAGTTTGTTCAAACGCGTCGGAACACGATCAAACGGCGCGTCTAACACAATAAAAATATGAAATTTCATCAAACGGGCTTCAAACCCGTATATGTTTGACAAACTGTTCAAACCACCTTTGTAAACGATCAAAATGGTTTGAGTCAAACCGTTTGACCGTCTCGGGGGCGCTTTAGTACATGTAGCAGACCAGCACACAAGCCTAGGCCTATGTATAGCGATTTTAGTATTCCTTAAAGTAACTTTTACAGTCGTTTCCAAATCCAGTTCTGAGGACAGGATCTATAAGGAGATAAGGGAACCTCCTCAATACAACCACATGTATGTATAGCAAATTCAGATATATCGTGTATTTGCAAGTGTAGACTCAATGTTTGAAGCCAATAGTACATTACTGCAGAGGCCGGGAAGTAAGGGGTTGTCGTCCGAGTATATATAGATAATTACGAAGCTGGCAACCCCTTTTCACGCCGCGGTATGTATACTGCTTTTCTCAAATGTGCTATGAAATAAATTAAAAGCACTCCAAAAAATCTAACTGTATTTTCTAGAGACACTAAAGCAAAGTAGACAACAATCAAAGTAGCAAAGCAAAGTAGATAACAGAATGAAAACTTTCCAATTTTATTTTCAAAACCTGTTTCAGTACACATTTTACGGCGAATATTTAGATGAAATATTTTAAATGTGTATTCGTGTACTTAGTTTAATTTGCAATTTAAAATTATTGGAAACTGTTTATAATTATGTTATTTGTTATGTTCATGTCGATTTTATATAAATAAAACTGCAAAATATAGCAAACATCGTTCATTGTCAAATAAATGTGGAATGGAAATAAAAAAAAATTGCAGGCCTAGGCCGGCAATGTTGTATGAAATTCCATTAAAGGCCTCTCGTCTAGCCGCACCGGAAACAGGTACTTTGCGGCCTAATATGACGCACGTACAATATTTCATTGCATGTTTGAGAAAAGTTATTATAAAAGTTAAAGTTTGGGTATATCATGTAAAATCAAAACACACAAATTATACATAAAAATATATTTCACATTAACAACTAGAAGCTTAAATGTAATAACATAAGAAAAAATACATCGGATCTAACGTATGTATAGCAAGCGTCAATGCATTTTCACAAACACATTTTGTCGTATAGCTATTTAATGATTTTCCGGACGTAAACTAAAGAAACGGTGAAAATCACGCGGACTGAGGCTTTCTTTATCGCCAATGGCGTGTATCTTGAACTTTTGGGTGAATCAACTTTTCTTTGTCAACAAAATTTTACCTTCGACTAAAATTGAAAGGAAATCTTTATTCGGATATTTTTGGAATAAAGTGTATGCTCATTTAAAAGACAGATAATAACGCTACGTAATGCAAATATTTTTTATTATAACTTGTTTATAAGCAGTGACCCGGGGGACATAGGGGGCTGTCCCTCACTTATGTATGAAAATAAGGGTTCGTCCACTGGGTCACCCTATTTATTTATTAAAAACGAGTTTTATTTTTACCTTAATCTATCTGTTGATGTAAGATCTTGTTCCATTTAAATCACGTTAAAACATGCAAAAGGTGAACAAATAAGGAGAAAGGGCAATCTTTGCATAAAGCAAAGAAATGTTGATTCACCCTTTTAAGACTTCTTTAGACAAAGAAATTCTATTCCTTGGTATAAGGAAGACTAATACTTAATAGCAAGGTGTAATGTCATTAAGGGCCTTATCACTGGCGCTTTGTGAGTGTATTTCATACAAATTTCGATCTTCATACAGAGCTCGCAAGTTTTGTATGAAAACGCGCTCGCAAATCGCCAGTGATAAGGCCCTAAGCAGAGATGGGCATTATTCGAATAATTTTTTATTTGAATGATCATTCGAATAAAAAAATATTCACGGCATTTTTATTCGCGGATGATTTATTCGCGAACAAATCATTCGACAACTTTTTAAATTACAGATGATTTATTGGTTATTTTATTCGAATAAATCCAAGAATAAATATTTAAGTTACAACACGAATAATGTTTAAAATGATTTATTTTTACTGTGCTTATATTGGTTCTAACACATAATGTGTTCCTAAAGGCTCAGGCTACCTGAAGGCAGTTTAAATAATAGAAGTATGTTTAATATAAGTAAGGCAAAAATCTTAGTTCGTTCCGTTAATACAAACAACAGTCTTTCAGTTCTGTTTAGTTATTATTTTTTCGAGAAAAGTTAATATGGTATTCCAATAAATAATTATTCGTGGCAATTCATTCGCGAATGAATCATCCGCGAATAAATTATTCCACGAATAATTTATTCGAATAAGAATAATCATCCGCCAATTTTATTCGTCATCCGCGAATAATTTTGTTATTCGTTATTCGTCATTCGAATCAATTTTGCCCATCTCTAAGTAGTGTTGCCTATGCCACGTAGCACTCCGTCGCCGTAGTGAACTAACAACGTGATAAAATTGTAAAAATCAACGAACATTAAAGTCTGTAATGGGGGGGGAGTGCAGCTCAGGAGTTTTAAGTTTACACCGGCTTATTCTTACTTATTGTCTAATATTAAAAACGAATTGTGGACGACAGTGGAGCGTTACGCGACTGAATCAAGTGAAAATGCATTACAGAGGATTTTAGCGTCAGGTGGAGAAATACGATTTGTAAATAATAAAACTTAGTTCTAAGTGTTCCTACACGAAATGACATAGGCAGGAAATATCCAAAGTTGGGATAGCTCGCAGTAATTTGTGAATTTCACAAGAATTTTAGATTTTTACAATCTGTGAAAAGTTACATAAGTACGAGTAAGTGGTTAAGGCGCTGGGCCGGAAATCCAGAGGTACCGGGTTCGGTTCCCGGTCTGGACCACAGGTGAGTACCATTTAATTTTTCTATGTAATTTGATTTCTTGTATCTATATAATATGTAACTAAAAAAAATGTGGTGTAATTTACCCGCATTAAAAAAACAAATAAAGAGACATCATGTTTCTTTCATATGAATAACTTCATAATATTTTAAACTTTCGATTTTTTTCATGGAACTCTGAAAACTATTGTATCTGGTTGGCGACCTCTGTCTGTCCGTGTAGTGACACTACAATTATGCATACGTTACGTGTTTTAAATACGAAATAATACCTTAATTAATATAATTATTGTCGATTATTGCTTGCAAATACATTTTCTAATAAAACGCGTAAATTGGCCCCATTGTTACATTTGTGACAACGAATTAAAAATGGGAATGTTTTTTTCCATGTTTGGTCCCAACATATCTAAATAATCAAAATGGGACATAAACCATTCGTTTAAAAACAACATTACCAAGCAACTGTACTCATTTGAGTTAATTATAGATAAATAAACACCAAATATGGTATTTTAATAATATAAAGGCACGATTTTGCTTTAAATTGACATGTATAATAAAAAGCACTATGTACAAAAGTATAGTTTAAAATGAATATCGACTCGCGTGTTTCCGGAGCTGATACGAAGGCAACATTTAATAAAACAGCAACAGTTAAAATATTTTTAATTGAAAGTTACAAAACAATATTTAGCTCACCAGACACCACTTCTGAAAATAGGACTGTATCTATTGACTTCATTTAAGTATTTAAACTTATCGTACAAAAGGTGACCTTAGAGCAAAACAGATAACTTCCTTCGTCCTTAAAATTGTATAATTTAATTTTACTTCGCAAAATTACCTGTCAAAGCGTTTTTTTAAGAATTCGCACCCTTGGTAAAATAAAGCCGTACGTGACTTTAGGTTTTAAGTGATTTTATTAGGCGAATGTTACACAAATCGTACCCTTGGTAAAATAAAGCCGCATCTGCAAAATGACGACTGTATAAGGGAAGCGTTTAAATCTTTTTGTTTCGTATAGTTTACAGCATTTGTGTAACATTCGCGTAATAAAAGCACTTAAAACGTAAAGTCACATACGGCTTTATTTTACCAAGGGTACGAATTATTAGTGAACAGTCCATTTCTGTAGTTTCGTCGAAACTGTTTTAAGTTAATGTCCAGGAAAAATATGTCTTAAAATCTAGATGGCACCACCATCGACGCTCTAGATACATTGTATAATCCATAACAGTGGCGCTATCGAGACTGAATTTGTCTTCTTTCCTAGCCCAATTTTTGAACTAGAACACTCTTGAATTCCATTAATCTACGATTTTAGACAAGTACCCCGCCTGTAGTATTTCAAAACGAATTTGGAGCATTCCACGTACACGGTACGCACGCGACACTACCCGCTTTTGACATGTAAAATTAGGAAGCCGAATATGGTGTGGTAATACATATCATAACTTGGCTTTAAGATTGATAATGTTTCTTAGCATCTAATAAGTTTTATTAGGCTAGGGCATGGTAGCTAGCGCTGTGTAAGCGACACACACTAGATGTTTTCGTGGAACGGTCCAGTAACCGGTGTCGGGTGGTAGTCCGGTCTACATGTAACTGCTGCGCTTCTTGCGGCTGAAGAGTCCGCCGAACACGCCCTTCTTGTCCTTCTTCTCCTTGGTGACGCCGCTCACCGACAGCTCCGACTCGCCCGATGATCTGCGCGACGAACGTAAATAAATAAATACAGGTTGTCCCAACACTAACAAATACATGCGATTACAAAGTTAGTTTTGCAGTTCGAATTGGAAAAATAATGGATTGGAATGTAATATATAAAGGAAGATCACTTACAAAATAAATGAGATCCCATCAAAAACATTACATGTAAAAAGATGCAAGTCTCGCAACGCAGTTCTTTTACAATAAAAAAAGTTTTGAGATGTAAAGTTAAAACAAGTCAGTACCGGGGGGGTGTCCACAGAACTCGATTCCCACCGACTTGCCTATTATTTAACCGCGGAGGAATACATTTTATAGATCTAATAATAGGCCACTCGGTGGAACCTCTTCTGTGGACCCCTCCCCCCACCCGGTATTGCATAACGGGCATACGGACTTGCATCTTTTTACATGTAATGTTTTTGATGGGATACAGGTTGTCCCAACACTATGCCACATGAAGGGAAAGTACTTCAAATATTGGCGATCGGACATTTTGCTGAAAATAGACTTCATTTTATTTTTAAAAGTAAGTAATACTGCATTCAAAGTTTTTTTTAATTGTTTTAATGGGAAATAATTTTCTAAACATTTATCAAATATTTTACGATATTCCTTTCTTTTGAGATACTATGTTACTTTAGTTCGAGGAATTATTTGTTTTTGTCCACTCTTTCGATTGTCATCATAAAAATACAGGGTGTTATTTTTCCACATTTGAGTCGGTTCGAACCCCGACGAAGCAAGTAATTTTTTGAAAATCTTTGAATGCAATATGACTTACTTTTATAAATAAAATAAAGTTCTCTTTCAGCAAAACATCCTATCTGCAATATTTGAGGTACTTTTTCTTCATGTGGCATAGTTTTGGGATACCCGGTATATGACGAAGCTAATTAGTAGTTAGTAATCCAATTTAAAATGTTAATTAATAATGGAAACACGTTTTAATGATTCTAGAGCGGGAAATTCAGTATCCCGAATGCAGTTATTTGTTGAACACTGCGACACTGTCAACTGGAGATTTAGACAGTAGTTGACAGCTAGAGATACGCGCGCGTCCTTGCCGCGGTATGTTTGGATACATGCTGTGGTGTTCGCGAACTAAACCATTGGCTCCTAAACTTGTTTTAAATCACAGTAATTCAGTGGCAAGTGTGTTCACATGAACCAAAGTGATTAGTTGAAGCGACGATGTGTGTCCATTTCCGAGTATTTCCTTGATCTTCGCCCAAACAGTAACAATAACGAAGACCGATCGGCTAAGCTACTTGTTTACTTCGTCATCAGAAGTGGGATTACACAAGGAATCTCGGAAGTCACATACACACAGATCAGAGTGAACATATTTTACTTAAGAATGAGTGCAAACAATAGGAATCTCCTTTTGGTTTGAAATACTCTGCTACCCTTGATAGGGTAGATGTTAGTATAGTGTAATGTAGTATAGTAAGTACTGACCTGGAGGCGGGGCGCTGGTCTAGGGCGGGCGAGCCGCCGGCCACGGACGCGGGCCGCTGTGTGCCGCCGTACGCTGCAACACACACACACACACGTCAGCCCACTGCATGATCAACATATCCATGTAGCCAACTTATTTTTCCCAGTTCATTATAAATTCCAATATGTCTTAAGCTTGATATTCAAACACCCTATAAATGTTTTTTATGCCACACCTGGCCATAAAGCGGCTTTTTCCGCACGCTTCGCGTACGGAAAAAACCGCTTTCTGGCCAAGTGTAGACATAAAATTATGTGCACAACACGGGAGGTAATAAAGAAAGCCTTCGATCGCATATGTATGTCCCTCGCCTGCGGCTCGGGCCGCAAACATCAGCGACCTCGGGCTTTCTTTGTATTACCACCCTAGTTGTGTAATGTACTTATTAAATCTACTACAAAAATACTTTCGTATGTCTGTCTATCTGTCCGAATGTCCTGCTGTTCTCTACAAGTCGCATTTCTTAACAGATAACGTGAAAATTTGTGAGCAGGTTCGATAACTTTTTTTGAGGATTGTTTTTTTTTTAAGAAGCATACGTCTTTCGGGGAGGTTTGTAGTGTCATCTAACGCAAGGTTATAAAACATCTTTGCAGACGTTTCTGCTTAAGTAAAAAAACTTAACTTAGTACATATTGGTTTCCTGATAATACCGGACCGAGAAAAATAAGTTTGACATCGAAAGATTACTGACACACAACACTATCGTCTTCATACATCCAACGACGCAGTTTTGGTAGTGATAATACGTGGTTATATTCTTTTTTAAGTCATATTAAGGCCAGCCTATAAAGTGTGAATCCTCATCTTAATTCATATTATTAAACAATAAAATTTAACCACACTCCAAACTGATAGTTTTTTTTTTCAGAATGAAGCCACGAGCCCTATAAATTTAGAAGAAGAAAATAAATTCTTAAAGCACCTCTTTTTCGTATATCTGTGAACAAGTACATAAAACCTCTCTGGCGTCTAGTTCTCATGAATTTACTCGAGGATTCAGACTATGAGACTAGTGTTATGAAATATATTTAAATACAAACATCTTTACACAAAAATGGCTGAAATACAAGCTGAAAACAAAGCTCAAACAAGCACCGCCACCGAAACAAACAGAAACACCCACACAATACTTATATAACATATATTGAGCTACAGACATATAATATCTATGGAACATACATTGTACTCTATGGAGTACGTAAAGTAGATGGCTGGATCCTGAGAGCATGTTGATAAATATATTAAAATAATATTTAGTATAAAATAAGTCACTTATGAAAGACTGGCTGAGAGGCAAAAATATAATTCGAAATTAAGTATATACAAAATTACTAATAGTCAGTCGCTTGCACGACATAAAGACACTGGCCATCCTCCCTACTACTTCCCTAACCTTTCCCTACTAGGGGTAGGAGGGTAGAAGCCAGTAGGTAAGGCAGGCGGCATCTTAAAACACTACCTACCAGTGGCGTGGCGTCAAGTATATTTTATTAATAAGATTATAGTACATTACATAACTAGGGTGGTAATACAAAGAAAGGACGAGATCGCAGAAGCTTGCGGCCCGAGCTGAAAGCGAGGGACGTAAATATGCGATCGAGGGCTTTCTTTATTACCTCCCGTGTTGTGTACATCATTTTATGTTTACACTTGGCCAGGAAGCGGCTTTTTCCGTACGCGCAGCGTGCGGAAAAAGTCACTTTATGGCCAGGTGTGGCATAAAAGTCTATATTGTATAAATATGGAAATTTCTGGAAATATTTTTTACTAAAAAAAAAATTTAATTTTTTTTTAGTAAAGTCGGAGCAGACTTAGATTACTCTTTCTTTAGGAGTAGTAGATACTCCGCTCATATTCTTTGAAATAGGCAAGCCGATAGGAATCGGGTTCTATGGACGCCACGCCACTGATACCTAGGGTAGGTACTGACTTCTACTTACTGCCATTAATAGGGTAGAAATTAGAGGGTAGGCAGTGTTTTTTTGTCTTTTTCGGTTGCACGCTACTGCTTATAACATACACTTGTTTGAAAATTTTAATATTTGTACCCCACAGCGAAGTAAAATAAAAAAAATCTTAATAATAATTATTATTAACCATGTCATTGTTTGAGTACAAAGGCTTTGTATAATAAGGACGTTTTAAAAACTGAAATCTACAAATAAGACAATTTGAAGAGTTGCAATACGAAGACGTATAGATTAAAAATAGGTAACAATATAATAAAATTATAATAATAAGAAGAAAGAAGAAAAGGCTCACTGCACTACGGAAGCCTTGTAGTAGAAAATGTGGATGCTAAAACTTGACCGAATTAAATTCAAACCCACGACAACACATTTTAAACTTCAGAATTCACAGGTTTGTCCAAAACGAATATTTTAAAATGCAATTAAGTAATTGAATTGAATTTCGTCGCCTTTCAACATCCACAGCCACACTAACTATTAGTAATTATTGGCAGAAGATCAGAAAAATTGTTTACAACTTTTTTTTTCAATGTTTAATTGTTCTGATCTAACTTAGTACAAAAGATTAATCTAGCTAAATCTACTACTTGTTAGTAATAACACTAATGAAAACGCTAGTAAAACCGCTGTATAGAAGTAAAACTACAGCCCAGTTGTCAGCATATTATAACCTAAAAAGACGGATTTATTATTTGGATAAAGTAAAAAAATGTAGATTTTGGATATTACTGGAAATTGGTCTCTAAAATATGGATATTAGAGAAAACCAGATTTGGACAAATTGGATATTTTGGAAAATTATTTTTAAGAAATGGATATCCGAGAAAATCAGTATTGCATGATTCGGACATTTTGGAAAATCGATTTTCTAGAATATGGATATAATGAGAATTTTGTTTGTTGTGGAAAAGGAGTCCTTTTGGACTTGGATAATCACAATGGATATTTCGGGTAACTTGTTCAGTATTTCTACATGGAAACTGTAGGATTCCTATACGCAAAGTAGAACTATAAAAGACATATATTTTTCGTTATGTATATGTAGATCAGTCTTAGAATAGTGGATATACCGACAACTGTGCTAAGCGGGCATAGGAGAGGCTACTCAGGCAGGCTCAAAAACGCTCCCATCTACCATAAAGGCTGAGGATGACTCATTGTTTCGTACAGGCAACGCATTACAGGTGAAAAACTTGAGAAAATAATGTTTATATTCTATTTATGTTTAGTATAGAACACACCGTGCAAATACGGGACGTGTATTTGGATAAATTACATTTATTTCTAAGATTTCTCTTTCTGAAATAATTCACCTATACATGTATCACAATGCGCCTATATGAAAAGAGCCCGACATTGCCTCTACTCGTCGGCTACTGATCGTGTCTGTTCTAAATTACTTATTGTTGAGTACGCTACGGTTATAATTATGCTATCAACAAATAACAACCGTACCAAGTAATCCCCATGAAATATGCAAACTAAAATATCCTTAACTCTTTAGTTAAAAAAAAAAAATAAGTATCGCCATACAGCGGGGAAACGCTGCCAGCATATTCGGCACCATGCCAAGGGGGCCCCCAATTTTTTAGATAATTTTTAGTTTTAATTTGGGTTTTATTTTAATAGTTTTTGTTTAATTTTTACTCAAGTTAAGTTTACTAAGTAGTTATATTTTATATGTGACTCTGTTTATTAAAAAAAAAACAAAAAATAGATTTTAATTGGAAAAGATGTCGCAAATAACAATTTTTTAAATCGTAAATATTGTATTGTTTACACGATGTTGCAATAAAAAAGGCTGGGCGTTTGAAAAACCCGGGATGCTATAATCTAGTTAGCTATACGCTAGATTTGAAAAGGCTCTTATTTATAAAAGAGTTCAGACACGATCGGTGACCTCTCGGGGCTAGACTGACCCAGCTCGCTCGCCGAGTAGAAGTGCGAAGTCTCGACGCCCCAGTTGTTGTTGGCGCGCTCGTACGTCTGCCACGCGCTCGCGTTGCGGTTGTGGTCGTGCGCGTGAGCGTGTGTGCGTGCGACGCGCTGCTGGTAGCTGTTCACGAGCGCCGACACTTGGCTCGAGCTCGAGCTCGAGGGCGGACGCTCCGGCGGCGGCGGCGTCGACAGCGGCAGCGGCGGCGCGCCGTCCGCTACTGACGGTTCAGGTTACGGTTTGTAAGATAGACGCGACATTAAGCTCCCTCGAAACTTGATTAAGTTGCAGACTAATAACTTGTGATGCGATTAGGTAAGGTGCGTAATATCATTAAGTACATTTTGAGGTGTTTGTGACGTCTATCTTGACTTATTCTCTGTGGATTGTTTAGAAAGAGCGCATACACTAAAATATTTAATTACTTTTAACAATCTCATAATTGATCTTGTCGCTAGATAGTGATTTTTTAATAGCCGATCCTGATACCTAATTCAAATTTGAATTTAACGTAATTTCAGTAAGTTAAATATTTTCGTATAAGCGCTTTCAAAAACTAAGTGCTAAATAAAACTTCATTGATTACGTTTCATAAAAGAATAAAATGTAAACTATACATTACCGATCTATCACTTTTTAATTTAGCATAATAAAAATAAAACGGTACAAAGGACGAAACACGAAGCTCACATATGCTTGACGACACAGAAGCAAAACTTTGATCAAATAAGATATTTTCAATATTTGTTGGTATAAATGTTAAGACACCAAAAATCTACGTCCAAATTACAAAACTGCATTGGCAAGTTGCAGACCTCTTTTAGTATTAACGTGAAATGACGTCACCGATATTCATCTTCATCGGATTAATTATGTGTGTGTGTGTGTGAGCTCACCGTCGCGTTGAGACGCGATGAACTCCGAGTTGACGTCGCGGCCGTTCGAGAACCGCGAGCGTCCCCACGACGGCGTCGCCTCCGAATTCCTGTAGCCAAATTACAGTGACATAAATACACATTTTAAGGCTCTAGCTTACTTACACAGGAAGCATCTAAAACCATCAAAAGAACTTAAAGAAGTCTTTAAATAACTGGCCAAGAGCATGTCGGACCATGCTCAGTGTAGGGTTCCATAGCCGTAACTATAAGGTAAAAAAAGTACAACAGCAAAAGAGCGTATCTTCATAGCAATTACGTCCTTTTGTTGAAAAGCGCAGTTAATCGGCAATAACTCAAAAACGGTTAATCTGATCTTGTTGAAAATAATTTTCGTTGAAAGTATTAATTGAGCGTTATCTTTGTAATTTTTTTTATATTTTTCGGACACACGGTTTAGAAGATAGAGGGGGGGGGGGGGGACACAATTTTCACAACTTTCGGAGCGATTATTTCCAAAGGTATTCACTTAATCAAAAACATTACTTAAGAACCTTTGTTCCAGACAATATATTTTCTGGTTCTCGTGCCCGGAACAAAAACAACTCTTTTAAAACTCACTAATTATATTTATTTAAACTCAGCAACTCACTACTCCAACCAACTCCACTTCACATCATTTTTCTTCTACCTACCTTTTTCTATACGGCCATAGGCAATTGAGGTTCAACTTTAACATGCACCAAAAAGTATTTACTACCTATATAATATATATTTTGTTTGGTTCTGAACATATTGCCGGCCTAGCAAAAGTTAACAATAAAATAACCATTAATAGAGAACAAAAGTGACAATTACTAATTATATTTTATAATGTCACACAAATCTATGCAAATTGTGCGTAACATTCAAACACAGCTTTAAACTTTAGTTAAAAATAACATATTTAGAATATTTTTACATAGCAAATTCACTTGAATTTCATTTAGAACTCACCTTTGCAACTAACTAAAAATTAAAGAAGATTAGCCAGAATTTTAGATAGCATGTGCATGATGCTAAAACATTAAAATGTTAATAAAATTTTACTCTATATCTCTGATAGTTACAGTGTTAACGATGAAAACTAAATATTAACATTATAATTAAATTTCGACTAAATAACACTATTACCAACTCTTACTGACACAACTAAAGCCTTGTTTTTAACATTTTTAGACAATTATGATATTTCCACTACATCGTTATAAAAGGTGAAGGATTGAAACCTCATTATAGGCATAACATTTTAAAATTTAAACCTAGATCTTGCCAGTGGAAACTGACAGAGTTCCAGCAGCAACATAACCGAAACTGGTATTTATAAGGGAGAGACCAGATGTCAGCGGTACAGAGTTATGTTGCAGTACTCTAAAAAATACATCACAACCCAATAACAGGGATATCTCACCAGTTTGATTAAATTTCTTATCAGCTAATTTGACATATGTCGGAATATTTAATCGGGATTTATCAAAAGTTTGCTGTGGAAGCGGGCATGTGATATTCTTAGCTACACAGCATGACACATTAAGTTTGCAATTATTTACAGAAGACTGAATGACTACCTCCGCTCTTTTAGAAACATAGTTCTCCCCATTACATATTCCTGTCACCAACTCGTCAGTTCTATATACACAATTATTTACACGTTTCAACATCTTCTCTGAGATGTATGAGACCTGACTAGCAGAATCCAATAACGCTCTTGCTTCTATAACTCTACCATCTTTACTCGTCAACTTCACCATAGCCGTTGGCAACAACACATTTTGAGTCTGCAACTTTTCAGACAAAGTTGCAGAAGGCAAACTATCATCTGGATTAAAACTCTTATTTACATGCTGACTGGGAATTTCAACAGGTGTGACTCCAGTTACCCTAATTTTTGAATGTAAAAGGGTATTATGCGCTTGATGGCAAATTGCACATCGCAAGTTCAGCATACACCTACCTCGGTGTCTGTTTAAGCACAACTTACACAGTTTATTTACATTAACAATATTGAATCTTTCTTCATAAGATAGCATTTTGAAATCATCACACTGATATACCTTATGAGAAGCATGGCAAAACTTGCATGACACCCCAGAAGCAATTGCGACATTTACTACAGTCTTTATAATTGGCTTTTGGGGCTTCTCTTGTGAGGTGATTTCAAGGGCTATTGCTCGCCTTTCTAGAAAGATCAAAAATTCACTTAAACTAGGCACCTGTTTCACGTCACGCTCAATATGAAAGCTATGGTATGTAGAAAAGTCAATCTTTTTAGAGAGAATATTAACCAATAAAGTGTCCCAATGTTCAACCTTCTCTTTTAAATTTTGTAACGCAGCCAGATGCATATTTACAGTTGATATTATTGAGCGCAACCCAGGAGCGGTGCATTTTGTGCAAGCTGGCATATCAAGTATGCTATTTACATGGTAATTTACAATTTTTGGAATATTATTATATCTTTCATCTAAGAGCTTCAGTGATGTTACATAACTTTCATCAGTCAGCATTAAATTTTTTATGAGGTCTAAGGCCTCCCCAGCTAGAAATGAGCGTAAATAAAATAACTTCTCGCATAAACTCAACTGACCATCGGAATGGATAACAGCTTTAAACATGTTGATGAAGGGATAATAATCAACAATAGTTGACCCATCAAACTTTGGAATATTTATAGTGGGCAATTGCTTGAACTGACCTGATTTAGACTCCGTCCGGGAAGGTTCAACACTGCATTGACGGTTAAGTAATTCCATACAGGTGTCTCTCCTCTCCTCCACAAGCAGGTAGTCCTCCGCATCATTAGGGTCTAAGTTTATGATGTCCCGATTGTAACGCTCATAGTCGTCAAACGCTTTTGATAACCGCAACCTTTTCTCCTTCAGAGCCTCTAATGATGCGGAAGCAACCCGCGGAGAATTACAAAACGTTTCTATTCTTGTAATACAACCTTTTACATATCTGCGAGCGGCAACCAATTCTGTTAACTGGGCCATTTTTATATTCACAACACTAACAAACTTATTTACAATCTCTAAGCTACAACTGTCCACCTTAATTTAATTAACTATATACACAACTGTACGCAAATTAAATCCGCAAACTATTGTTTGTTTTGTTTATAACTTATCAAAACACTTTCCGACGATTCGACCGACCTGACGTGACACTGACACTGACAGCTACGCGACGACAACTTCCCGCCGTTCGGAATATGCATATTATCGTACGTACGCCAGTAAACTCCAAACGACCCCAACGTTTCTGGAGACCGATATACAGCGCCCAATAGCGGCCCAAGTGTCGCACACTGCGCCAACACTAGTTTATTAACTGGATGTATTCGAACGTGCACGGCGATGCTGGTGGTATGGACACTATATTTGTCTCTTTCTTTCGCACCAGTATAAACCGATCTGCTATCTTAGTCTAGCACGGTTCTACAGACACTATTTCTTCATTTAAATTTTTGAATTTTGCTTCCAGAATTTCGTATATCTTTTGTTTTCAATGAAAAATTTTCCAAGGCCGAAATGTTTAAAATTTAAATTTTTGATGCACTTTTACGTATTTTCAATAGGAAAACTCCACTTAACAAGCCTATATTGTCTCCACAAAATTTTAATACAACTATCACATTATTTACACAACTTCTTCATCATAGATAGGCATCAAATTTTCGGTCTTATACATTAAATATTTACAAATTGTTTGCTCGAAGGACCATTTTTCTGTTCCAGACAATATATTTTCTGGTTCTCGTGCCCGGAACAAAAACAACTCTTTTAAAACTCACTAATTATATTTATTTAAACTCAGCAACTCACTACTCCAACCAACTCCACTTCACATCATTTTTCTTCTACCTACCTTTTTCTATACGGCCATAGGCAATTGAGGTTCAACTTTAACATGCACCAAAAAGTATTTACTACCTATATAATATATATTTTGTTTGGTTCTGAACAACCTTAAAATGTTTTCAAAAGAGCTGTCGAACTATGTACCACACGTTGACATTTTGTGAAAAAAATTTTTTTTAGCTTCTGTTACATGTATGGAGTGCCCCCCTAGATTTTTTTATTTTTATTATTTAACTACCAAACTTAGTTGCGGCATCTACAAGACATCTATATTCCAAATTTCATCAGTATAGGTCTTGTAGTTTTTGAGTAAAATGCCTGTGACATACGGACGGACGGACGGACGGACATGACGAAACTATAAGGGTTCCTTTTTAGCCATTTTGGCTACGGAACCCTAAAAACGGAGCACTTCGTAAAGATTCAGCATTACTATCATTTATTTAGCGATAATTTTAACATTAACAATCTTAATTAATATACAATAACGAAAAAGAGAAAGTGCATACAGCGAGAAAAAATAGTTTCTTAAAATATCCAACTCCAGATCAGTCATCCAAAACATTCACAATCAGAAAGTTATACCCAGATATTGGATATTCAATTCCTAGGACCAAATTGACTGTTTTCTATAATATCCAAATCTTAAAAAGTTAGTTTCCCATAATATTCAAATCCTAGAAAACCTGCTTACGTTAATATCCACAAACGTTAATAACAACCATCGCTTCAAAGAAATTAATAATTTTGAATAATGTACTGAGATTTCCGGCAAATATGTTACGGAAAGTGGATATATTGGGAAAATCGTTTTGGGTGAAAAAATAAATATTATTTTATTTAGTACTGCAAGATTAGTGATAGTAAACTTGATAGATCTGCGTAATATGGCGCCCTGGTATTTTTTTTAATTAAATCAAGATATATTCAACTGAACATTACGGTTAACATTAACCATATCGTTACACTGTCTTGCTCTCTCCAGCACTCTTACATTAATTTCAGTCTTGCTATAGGAGTATTTCACGAAAACGTTACGTAAGTGACACTACCTTTTTACCCGACTGCGGCGAAGCCCAAAGGAGGGTTATGTGTTTGACCTGTATGTATGTATGTATGTCCGTCCCTATGTCCGCTCGTAACTACTCAACGGCACAACGGATTTTGATAAATGATACATCATTAGATTTGTCTTGATGGCGCGATTGTCACTGGGTATGAAGTTCGTTAAAATAAACAAAATGACGGATTTTATGTACTTTTAATGTGCACCGCGGTCGGGTTTTTTTTTAGTATAAATATTTATTAATCCTTTTGACATGTAAAATTAGGAAGCTGAAATATCGGCATGGTAATATCATAACTTGGCTTTGATAGTGATTCTTAGCAGCTAAGTAATAAGTTGTATTAGGGTAGCTACCATAGCGTCGCGAAAACGACAAAAACCGATCTGTCGCAAAAATGGGGAATATGTTACCTAAGCACGACGTCGGACATGTCCTCGTGGCTGGCGCCCGGCGGCTTGCGCGGCGGCAGCGATGGCAGCACGCTTGATTCTGAAACAAGAGTACATTACACAACTAGGGTGGGTCAACAAAGAAAGGCTGAGATCGCAGAAGTTTGCGGCCCGAGCTGCAAGCGAGGGACGTAAATATGCGATCGAGGGCTTTCTTTATTACCTCCCGTGTTGTGTACATCATTTTATGTCTACACTTATGGCCAGGTGTGGCATAAAATTCATAATCTTGTCTTCGGTTTCCGCGATTATCACTCGTAGTAATAAAACAACTTAAACGGATTAAATCGCGTATATTAATTACTACATTTTAAGTCCCGACGTTTCGTAACCCTTTTCAGCGTTCGTGGTCGCGGGTAGACTGAGAAAATCATAATTTTTTTCTGTCAAAATTACTGTTGTGCAAACCTACCCACTTTAAAAAATACAAATTCAATATTAGTGTTGTCAGATGGGCCTAATGTGTAAAGATGTTTACGCACATGCCAGAAGAGCTTAAAAACCTAACTTTAGAAAAAACTAGCGGCGCTTTCAAAAGGTATACTTGATAAGAAAGAAGACGTCAAGGAAACTTATCAGCCACGCCTTATGCAAAAAAGAAAATAATATATAATCATCAAATTGGCCGTGAGAAAAGTGTTCAGTTCGACTACCGTTCTGTGCCATCGAGATCCAGTAAGGGAAAGTTCGCTCCTGTGGATATAGCCTGTCCTATTGACATAGGAAGAGTTCGGGACAGCAGATCATTTGTATGGAGTCAAGAATTACGCGCAATAGAGTCTAGGCTGACACGTTTCGTGAGAATGACCGTGAAGTACATTAGCGTGTGATGTGTTACCTATATTCCTCTCAGGCTCCGACTTAGGTTCAGCGCTGCGGCGGTCGGCGGGCTGCGGTGCGGCCGCGGCTGGTGCGGGGGCCGCGGGGGCGGGGCCGGCGGGGGCGGGGGCGGGGGCGGGGGGAGGGGGCTGGCTAGTGCGGTGCTCGTGCAGGATCTCCGCCTGCGTGCGCGCGCGCACCGGCTCCGGGGACGACGCGTTCGACGATGATGATGACGCGCTCCTACGCATACATACAAATTAAAATAAGAAACTGTAAGTAATGCAAGTGTCTATGTTTGTTTTGCAAGTGTCTCTCTATTACATATCTGTTTTCATCCCATTTCTGTAGGTAAAAACGAATTTTTCACCCCCATTTGTGGCTTATTGTGGTAAATAACCCCCTTGGTGCGAGTGATGTCGATCTCCACAGCTACAGAGACCTTCGCGACCCACTCCCTCGTGAGCGGGGGAGGGACCCCCGCAGATACCCACCTCTGCAGCCGCCGCTTAAGCTCGGCGTTGGGCGAGTCCGGCGGCGCGTAGGGCGTCAGCTGCAGCTCGGGCGGCAGTTGCGCGTGGAACGAGAGCTTCGCGACCCACTCCTTCATCAGGGCGGGGGAGGGACACCCGAACAGGTACTCCGCCCCATCTGCGCATGTCAGCCGGAACACGTTGGCGCGCTTCGTGTAGTCGCCTGCTGGGTCGCAGCGAGCCTAGAAACGACATCTTTCTTAAAATACCAGTTTCGACCTCTTTCATTAAGAGCACTTTATATCACTATGCATTTTCATTAGACTAAAGATATACATGCCGAATATCAAAAATATCTAACCACTAGAACTGCGTGATTTTGACTTGTAAGATGTGAAGCAGAGTTTCAAACGTCAAAACTAGTAACTTACAATTGTTCACAGGATATCTCATTCACAAGCAAAGAAACGTTCGTCACTTAGAGAATCACGTCCCGTAGACATGTTTTGTAAAAGAAAACTTACCGGTTGATCACATTCGTAGAGCAAAATTTTGCTTACGCTTATTCTAAGTAAACCAAACACATTTACATCTCTCATTTCAAGTGGCTCATCGTAAATATTGAAGAAGTTCCTAAAAGCAATTGTAAGTTACTCACGTTGAGGATGGCCTGCGGCGGCGCCGCGGCCTTGGACTGTCCGAAGTCGAGCTGGTCGCGGAAGAAGCACAGCAGCTGTCCGCACAGCACGCAGTAGTAGGAGCGCCACGAGCGCACGGTGGCGCGCTTGCCGCCCACGCCCGACTCCTGCTTGCGTTCCAGGTATCCTGTATACAACATATAAAAACATTAATGGCGCTCACCTATGGTCCAAACCAGGAATCAAACTCGGCATATCTTGATTTCCAGCCCAGTGTCTCAACCACTCGACTACCGGAACAGCCAATATGTCAAAATAGGTTTGTGCGTACCCTCGATCTCGACGGGCGGCAGCTCGGCGTCTGCGCGGCGGTGGCGGCGGAAGCTCTGCGTGCGGCGCCGCGTCGTGAACGATATTAGTTGTTATTGAAGTGTTGCGTATAGTGCGTACCCTCGATCTCGACGGGCGGCAGCTCGGCGTCTGCGCGGCGGTGGCGGCGGAAGCTCTGCGTGCGGCGCCGCGTCGTGAACGATATTAGTTGTTATTGAAGTGTTGCGTATAGTGCGTACCCTCGATCTCGACGGGCGGCAGCTCGGCGTCTGCGCGGCGGTGGCGGCGGAAGCTCTGCGTGCGGCGCCGCGTCGTGAACGATATTAGTTGTTATTGAAGTGTTGCGTATAGTGCGTACCCTCGATCTCGACGGGCGGCAGCTCGGCGTCTGCGCGGCGGTGGCGGCGGAAGCTCTGCGTGCGGCGCCGCGTCGTGAACGATATTAGTTGTTATTGAAGTGTTGCGTATAGTGCGTACCCTCGATCTCGACGGGCGGCAGCTCGGCGTCTGCGCGGCGGTGGCGGCGGAAGCTCTGCGTGCGGCGCCGCGTCGTGAACGATATTAGTTGTTATTGAAGTGTTGCGTATAGTGCGTACCCTCGATCTCGACGGGCGGCAGCTCGGCGTCTGCGCGGCGGTGGCGGCGGAAGCTCTGCGTGCGGCGCCGCGTCGTGAACGATATTAGTTGTTATTGAAGTGTTGCGTATAGTGCGTACCCTCGATCTCGACGGGCGGCAGCTCGGCGTCTGCGCGGCGGTGGCGGCGGAAGCTCTGCGTGCGGCGCCGCGTCGTGAACGATATTAGTTGTTATTGAAGTGTTGCGTATAGTGCGTACCCTCGATCTCGACGGGCGGCAGCTCGGCGTCTGCGCGGCGGTGGCGGCGGAAGCTCTGCGTGCGGCGCCGCGTCGTGAACGATATTAGTTGTTATTGAAGTGTTGCGTATAGTGCGTACCCTCGATCTCGACGGGCGGCAGCTCGGCGTCTGCGCGGCGGTGGCGGCGGAAGCTCTGCGTGCGGCGCCGCGTCGTGAACGACGGCGTGCGTTTCGGCGTCTTCATCACCTGACACACAACACACATCCCATATTAGAATCCATTTTTGAACTGCCTTTTTACGATATTTGTATAGATTTTATTTTTATAAAATTAGATGCGTACTGACATCGAAATGTAGGGTTTTTATCAAGAAGAAATATGGTGTAAGAAGCACCATTCTGTTTCTAATAGTTTGCTAGATATTGATGCTGCTATTGCAAAAAACGTTGCCATACAATAAATGTCGACAGCGCCACACAAATGTCGATATAATGCCATAAGAATGTCGATACTGTCGTACAAGCGAAACATCGGTCTCGTGTCAGTACTAAATCTTCGGCATCATAGTCGCTTAAGCTATGTTTACACTTTGATAAGTCGCAAGTGCAGGTGAGAAGTGATTAGTTAACATGTTTTAGGATGATAAGTGTTCAAAATTCGTTTACACATTGTTTAGTTGTACTTTGTACAGGTCCAAAGTAACAAAAATGGACGACAAACAACGATTGTAATTACGAAATATTTTAAAAAGGATAGCCGCGGTAATTGCTTCAGAAATCGTAAATGAGGTATTAAATTCAACGTTTGCTCTTCAGTCCACCTCATTTTTGTACCGTTCGTGTCCATACTATACACTTAACCCGCCGTGACGGCGAGCGCGGGGCGTATACGGGTGTGAGGGGGTAACTACTTGACAGCCAAAATAGACCGAGCGTCTATTCATTATACTTCGCACTCGCACTTCGCAATCGCACTTGTCACTTAACAACGTGACCGTTTACACGTTGTTTTTACTAATCACTTTACACCTGCACTTCGTACCTGCACTTGCGACTTAACAAAGTGTAAACATAGATTTACAGGCGCTACTGAAGTCACTCGCAGGTCGTTTATAGAATACTTGCGTGCACGGTAAATTCAATTAGGCGTTGTTAAGCCTACATATTCGACGCCTATTGATGTTGTGCTCCTGAAAGTGTTACAAATAACTCACGCTCATGCTCTCGGCGCGTTTGACGGCGGTGTCGGCGCGCGGCAGGCGCTCGAACTGCGGCGCCGGTGATAACGTCTCCTCCGACGTCGCCGTCGCCATCGGCTCCGCCGACCCCGTGCTCAACTGCTCAACACGAGACACGTCAAGTCACGACCGAAATAACGACACGAAATATCCATTTTCCAAAATATCCACCGTGTTGACACAGATCGAGGGTAGGTCCTCAAAATTGTTCCTTATAATAAAAACGAATTCCATTATTAGCTACGATCAGGGTGATGTTAATAAGTAGAAACAAAATTTGGCTTGTTTTTATGATTTTCTGCAATTTAACAAAACGCCAATTTCAATATTATTCGTTAATATATCCATTTCCAAAACATCGGTTTCCAATTTTTTCGATGGGTTTAGAATTAGGTACTACAGCAAAGTTTACTTAAAATTTGGATATCATGGGAAAGTAGATTTTTTACAAATTGGATATTACGGATAGTCGATTTTCTAAAATGGATATTGTAGAAAATAGATTATTAAATTAGTTGGATATACAGAAATTGTAATATTATGAGAAATGGATTTCTTAACACTTGGATATTGAGGAAACACGCTCTATGATATGCATAACATTGAAAACGATTTTTTTGCGCCATAATCCAAGAAACCTTTCTTAACTATATTAGGTAACGATTGCGTTACAAAAATCATCAACATTACAGAAAGTTACATTTAATATAAAAAAAATATAACGTAAAGGAAAAAAAAACAGCTTTTAACGTTTATTGGGCAGCTATGTATTTTGTTTGACATGAGATTGCTTCTATTGGAAAAAAATGCATAGGTACAAAATTAGTATGATACAAATATACTTTGAATAACTGTTAAATGAAAGGATGTATCATACCTGCGTCTCGAGTATGGGCGCGGTATCTCTCCTGCGCAGTTCGGCGATGCGCTCCACCTCGCGCTGTCTCTGTCGCTGCGCGCGCTCGGCGGCGTGCTGCGCCGCGCTCTGCGCACGCGCAGCCTCCTCGGATTCCTTCTGCTGCTGGAACGCTTGTTCCACCTACAGGGACACATTATTTTGTAAAATGGACTTTTTACATTAAATTAAATGGACACGCTCTCGACTCCGACCATGTCCAACGACCTATGACGGAGTTAGCGCACTCGGTAGACGTAATAGCGTAATTAAGTCAGTTCTGTAAGAGTTAATAAAATATCTAAGCTACAAGTTTGCAAAACACATCCGGCAGATATGCAACAATTTGTTACCTTCGATAGAATAATTTTAACGTGATAGAGTAAACTTTGAAAGAGAGCGCTAGTGAAAGATCTATACGTCGCTATATTTACATACAAAAACTTGACTTTTCTCTGTCTCGCCAAAAAGGCATAACCAGTACTGACCAGCGTGAGGCGTGTGAGCGCCTGGAAGCGGTCGTGGTGTGAGTCGATGGCCTGCTCGAGCTCGGCGTGGCGCGCCAACAATTGTTCCACCTGCGCCACACTCTCGCCAACTTTTCCATCGCGCACCAGCGGCACCCTGCACACACACGAGTTATACACCTTCATGTTGAGCAGCTGTTCAGATTGGGGCTTAACAAGGAAAAATTGAAGAAGCTGACTGCCAACCTTCAGTAATGAAGAGGCACTTAAATGAGAAGATGCTAATCCCAATGTGATTCTTATCTAGTGACGTGCACTCCATAAACACAAAAACACTGCCTACCCATTAATTTCTTCCCTAGTAAGGGAAGGAGGGTAGAAATTAGTAAGGTAGGCGGTATTTTAACACGCTAGCTACTCTACTAATCATAGCCTCTTACCCTTAATAGGGTAGGAATTACAGGGTAGACAATGCCTTTATGAAGTGCATGCAACTGTTTGTATAACTGGCTTAAAAAAATGATGCTGTGTTTGTCTATGCGTGGATAATCACTCATGTATACTTATGTATTCACTTCATGTAATATCATTTTGGTGTTGTATATGTTACCAAGCCTGATAAATAAATACAATAAAATGAATAAGTCGATCCTATTATTCCGTCTGCTACACCAGTAATAACTCTGAAATACCAACCACAGGTCGCGACAACATACTTGTTGGTGATCCACGCGTCCAGCGCGTCGGCCTCCTTGCGGAACACGAGCGCGTCGAGATGCTGGCGGTAGATGGTGTCGCGCGCGGCCCACGCCGCGGACAGCTGGGCACGCCGCGCCCGCAGCGCCGCCATGCGCTCCGCGATGTCCGCCGACATGAAGTGCCCTTCGCGGACCAGCTTCTCGCCTGAATACAGACAAAGCTTTTTCATTTTTTGTGAATTTTTGTTTTATTTTGCGTTTTTGACTCAAAGTGATACGTCTGAACACAAAGTGAAAAAAAATTGTGAAAGAAATATGAAGCAAGCGAGTGCACCGTCTGATATCACCTTCAGTGACACGTTCGATGAAAAATAGGACACTAATAGAATTATTTAAATATCAAATCAAGAATTTGGGTCTGACAAATGATGCGATCTCGAAGCAAATGTTAAATCAGGCATATGGATATCAAACATTCTGTGTTTGTTTATTAACTGTAACAAAAGCTCAATTACACCTTAACACCACGGATCTGATCACAAACGATAAATTTAAATATATAACAATATCTAAATCTTGAAGTTTCTCGTATTTTGTAATATCCAGATCTTAGAAGTTCTGTATTCCGTAATATCGACATCATAAAAAGTTACTTTCCTAAAATATCCAAACCTAAGGAAATATTTCTATTTATATCCAAACATTATCCATGCATGCAGTGAAATATATCCAGAAGATTGATCAAATGGACATTTCGGGAAAGGAAAAAAATGAGTTGTCCCTATGAATATAAAAAGCTCTACTTAACTATCTACACTCTACACAGGAAAACAAATGTTTCGAGAAATGGATATTTTGGGAAACTGACGTTTTAAAAATGGATATTATAGAAGGAGGTCACCGTCTGCTGCAAACTACTAGTTTACTACAAGCGTGGCTCACCGTCGCTGTACAACGCTTGGAAGGCGTCGTCCTTGGCGGCGACCTCGTCGCCGAGCTCGCGGTGCCTGGCGAGCAGCCGCTCGGCGCCCGCCACGTCCGTGGCTAGCTCGGGCGCTGTTACTGCTGCGATCATCTCGTGGGTCCACGCCCTACATACTAGTTGACTACTCTTGTGGCTCACCGTCGCTGTACAACGCTTGGAAGGCGTCGTCCTTGGCGGCGACCTCGTCGCCGAGCTCGCGGTGCCTGGCGAGCAGCCGCTCGGCGCCCGCCACGTCCGTGGCTAGCTCGGGCGCTGTTACTGCTGCGATCATCTCGTGGGTCCACGCCCTACATACTAGTTGACTACTCTTGTGGCTCACCGTCGCTGTACAACGCTTGGAAGGCGTCGTCCTTGGCGGCGACCTCGTCGCCGAGCTCGCGGTGCCTGGCGAGCAGCCGCTCGGCGCCCGCCACGTCCGTGGCTAGCTCGGGCGCTGTTACTGCTGCGATCATCTCGTGGGTCCACGCCCTACATACTAGTTGACTACTCTTGTGGCTCACCGTCGCTGTACAACGCTTGGAAGGCGTCGTCCTTGGCGGCGACCTCGTCGCCGAGCTCGCGGTGCCTGGCGAGCAGCCGCTCGGCGCCCGCCACGTCCGTGGCTAGCTCGGGCGCTGTTACTGCTGCGATCATCTCGTGGGTTCACGCCCTACATACTAGTTGACTACTCTTGTGGCTCACCGTCGCTGTACAACGCTTGGAAGGCGTCGTCCTTGGCGGCGACCTCGTCGCCGAGCTCGCGGTGCCTGGCGAGCAGCCGCTCGGCGCCCGCCACGTCCGTGGCTAGCTCGGGCGCTGTTACTGCTGCGATCATCTCGTGGGTCCACGCCCTACATACTAGTTGACTACTCTTGTGGCTCACCGTCGCTGTACAACGCTTGGAAGGCGTCGTCCTTGGCGGCGACCTCGTCGCCGAGCTCGCGGTGCCTGGCGAGCAGCCGCTCGGCGCCCGCCACGTCCGTGGCTAGCTCGGGCGCTGTTACTGCTGCGATCATCTCGTGGGTCCACGCCCTACATACTAGTTGACTACTCTTGTGGCTCACCGTCGCTGTACAACGCTTGGAAGGCGTCGTCCTTGGCGGCGACCTCGTCGCCGAGCTCGCGGTGCCTGGCGAGCAGCCGCTCGGCGCCCGCCACGTCCGTGGCTAGCTCGGGCGCTGTTACTGCTGCGATCATCTCGTGGGTCCACGCCCTACATACTAGTTGACTACTCTTGTGGCTCACCGTCGCTGTACAACGCTTGGAAGGCGTCGTCCTTGGCGGCGACCTCGTCGCCGAGCTCGCGGTGCCTGGCGAGCAGCCGCTCGGCGCCCGCCACGTCCGTGGCTAGCTCGGGCGCTGTTACTGCTGCGATCATCTCGTGGGTCCACGCCCTACATACTAGTTGACTACTCTTGTGGCTCACCGTCGCTGTACAACGCTTGGAAGGCGTCGTCCTTGGCGGCGACCTCGTCGCCGAGCTCGCGGTGCCTGGCGAGCAGCCGCTCGGCGCCCGCCACGTCCGTGGCTAGCTCGGGCGCTGTTACTGCTGCGATCATCTCGTGGGTCCACGCCCTACATACTAGTTGACTACTCTTGTGGCTCACCGTCGCTGTACAACGCTTGGAAGGCGTCGTCCTTGGCGGCGACCTCGTCGCCGAGCTCGCGGTGCCTGGCGAGCAGCCGCTCGGCGCCCGCCACGTCCGTGGCTAGCTCGGGCGCTGTTACTGCTGCGATCATCTCGTTTGTCCATGCCCTGATCAAAATATATTTATTTAGAAGAAGGTGAAATGTTTATTTAGCACAGACTTAGTGACAAAACTAATAAGGATGCCACAAAATAAATTTCCTTACTTCACGACGCTGATATTTGACACCCATCGGTCACTCGGTTTGTCGGTTATTTAGTCAGTTTAGTTAGCATTACGACACTATATGTTTTGAAACTCTTACAGTTACAGTAATATGAAATAGCACTGTAAAATTTAAGATGGTGCGTAAACTAGCAAAGTCTTAAAACTTTGGGGTAGATGGCGCTACGAACTTAAAAACGGATCGTAAACCTCGCCAATCGTTGCGAAATTGCGTCAAAATTCATTTTTATATTATTTTTATAGATGTATGGGGTAAATAGCGCCATGCCTTAACTTGCCTGGCTTCAGTTTTAAAACAGGGTAACCGTGTCAAGTTAATACAGTAACAACAAATCAAGTGCAACAAGGCTTAATTATAAAATGTTTAAAAATAGAACCGCTTATAAAACAGTTTTCAGTTTTCTCGTTGTCTCAGGCGGAAGTCCTAGATGATTAACTAATTCTAGGCGGATGTAGGTACTCACAGCAGCTCCTGGTATTCCTGGAAGTAAGCCTGCAGCTGCCCGGACAGCTCGAGCTGCTGCTGGCAGCGCGCGGCGCGCGACGTCAGCGCCTGTAGCGCCTCCGACACGTCCTCCAGTTTAGACGTCACGTGCTCGCGCGCATCGGGGAACGCCGCACCCAATCTGTAAATAATTCACTTCTTTTAGCATTTCTATCCAGTCTCAGATTACAGAATACATATAAATAGATATTTCATTGTCGGGCGTTTCCACACAAAAGACAAGAATTCCCAGGCTCGCGTCGAAACAATAGATCCCCACCACTAAGCCACAGCACGGTAAACTTCGCCACGGAACAAGTACGTTTGCGTACTGTCAACATAATTATACCGTGCCACTGTGACGTTTCGGTTGCCGGCGACCGGATCGGCTACGCCCACCGCGCGGGAGGCCAAAATCGAGTGAAGTGCATCTGTGATCCAGCAAAAAGTGTGTCGTATCTAAGAGCAGCCGCACACAGGGTCATCAGTGGCGTCCACAAGTAGCTCGGCGCGCCACTCCCACAGCTTGTGGCTCAAACAAGGTCACACCGCTGTGAGCCGCCTAATCGATACCATGGAAGCCAATAATCACTCTCTTTATGTTTGTAAGGCAGGCTATTTAGTGTCAGATGCTCACCGTTCAGCCTCCTCCTTGAGCTTGTCATGCTGCGCGGTGATGGCGGCCAGGTCGTCCGCTAGCGCAGCCAGCCGGCGCCTCTGCGCGTGCAGCGCCTGCAGGCTGCGGCCGCCGCCGCCCGCGCCGGAGCCCTGGAGCCCCTCGGTGGGCTCCTTCTCGGCGATCCACGCGACCGTCTCGTCGGCGGCGCGGTCGAACTCGTGCACTTGCCGCGCGCCCGCCAGCGCCTAAGCACACCAATATTGTAGTATAGTCGAGTCGTTCTCTCAGGTATATTTTATCGTAATTCATATTATTTAAACATCATTTTTGTTGTGTAGTGCTCGAAAGTGTGTATAATCCTGCATTAAATGTGCTAAGATAAAGACTCATAAAAGTATTTTTAATCGACTTCACAAAAATATAAGATTGGATATTTTAGGAAAAAAAATTAAGATCTGGATATTACGGAAAACGGAATTGCTAAAATGTGGATATTTAGAGAAACGGAATTTTTAAGATTTGGATATTGTTGAGGAGTCGAGAACTTATTTATTGGTCGAGTGAGCGAAGCCAGTGTCTCCGTTTCGGTTTAGACAAAAATGCTTTCGTATGTCCGATGAATCTCTGTTCTCTTCTACAGGTCGCATTTCTCAACCGACCAATTTTGTGAGTAGATATGATAATAACTTATGTACTTTGTTTGATTTTTTTTTATTTTTTTTCAAGATGGCGGAGTCATGGGGTCTAACCAATTCCCGAGGTCTACAACTCACTGAGCCACTAGTTTAATAGTTGTTACATCAGAATTCTGTCGTTTATAAAATATTTTGGAAAATTATTATCTTAAAGAGATTCGGAAAATACAGACTTCTAGATTGTTACAAGTGACTAAGTCTGTATGAAACTTGCATTATATAGATTTAATTTTGGTACAATAAGTAATTCATAAACATGTAAATTGCTACACCCTACCAGGGTACCTATACCTAGGTTTAAGTCCTAAGGTATCGGTTTATGCAATAAATAAATACTAAATAAATTTATGGTGGAATCCACGAGGAATTTAAGAAACTCTTCAAATATTATAGGCACATTTAGTAATTTCAATATTTTTATAGAACCTCGTGAAGTCGTTTTTTTAGACAAGTTGCAGGTATAATGTAGGATGGAATGAGACGTATTTTATGAATTTGATAGTGTCGTAAACTGAACGTGTGAAGTTGTCGTTTTTCAGATAAGTTACGTAGAGTAGAATAAGGTTTTCACCTCCTGTCTGGCCAGCGCGAGCTCCTTGAGGTCGTCCCACAGGCCGCGCACGTCGTCGACGCGGCCGCGCACGCGCTCGGGCTCCGTGTGCTCGTCCAGCAGCGCCGCGCCCGCCTCGCACACCGCCTCGATGCGCCCCGAGTTCGCTGCACATCATCATTCATGCAACAGTTGTGCAAGAACACATTGTAGTATAAAAAACCATGCACAAAAAAATCTCACCAAGGAGGAGGGGAGTCAAAAAATGTCCAAAAAACACCAAATCATCTCCACGGAATGCCACTATTATTCGCAGATTCTGCGAGAGAATAAGCGAATCCAATTCGGATGTTGACTAATGTTGAATTTTACAACATAATATAATCACATGGATTGAAAAATACTAAATTATCATAAAACAAAAGAAATAAACGAACAATGTATAAAAAATATAAAGTTATGAGACCACAAAGTTTAAAAAAAAAACTATATTTCTTTTATCGTCTTAAAGAAAAATTAAAGTCAATTTCGGAATGCTTAAATAACACTGAAAAAATAAATGTATGACAACTATGTGCTTAAACGCACATTTTCGTGCTCAAAATGGCAAAATGCTATTTTTTTCATACAACTTAGTACAGCGATAGAAGCGATGACGTCATACGGAGGACCCGTTTTGTATAGAGCGTTTTCAATGCTCAGTGCGATCCGCTACTTTTGATTACAATTTGTGGCTGTTATACTTATACAAATGTATTAGGTGTCGTATAGATATTTGTTCCTCACAAATGGTAGAATCGATTTACGACAGAAAAAAAAATCGAGTCAAGACGTACCGTGCAATTGCGCCAGGAAGTTGTCGAAGGCTTGCTGCAGCGTATCGACGTGTTCCACGTCCAGGCCGTAATCCTCGCTGGCCGCGGCGCCCATCTGCTCGCCGATCCACTCCTGCGCTTCCGAACACTCTTGCACGAACCTACGATCACAAAATAAGTTATAGTACCGAAATACGTATAAGTTTCTCTTTGTAACAAAACTGCCGTTCGGGTCCGGCCACCGGAAGGAATGCACTATCCGATCGTGTCTCTCTAATGGGTAATTTGAGCGTTTCACCCGGCTCACTTTCGTAGACACATTATTGTCGAGATTCCGGTAGATTTTAATGTAATTTTAAGGTATTCGTTAGTAGTCCCAGATATCTACCATATAGCTCGATGAGACTAGAATCTGAGGGAACTTCGACAATAATGTGTCCACGAAAGTGAGGCGGGTGAAACGCTCAAATAATGACCCACTAGCAACATAAGCGTCAGAAGACAGTGACACTCACTTGAAGTACTTGAGGCTGCGCTCGAGCCGCTGCTGGCGTTTGGCCGACAACAGCTTCATCTCTTCATACAACTCGCGCAGCGCCGTCGCCTGCCCGAGCACATCTTCTGAATCTTCCGGGTTGCGCTCCTGCACAAAGGTACAATAGTACATTACATAACTAGGGTGGTAATACAAAGAAAGGCCGAGATCGCAGAAGTTTGCGGCCCGAGCTGAAAGCGAAGACGTAAATGTGCGATCAAGGGCTTTCTTTATTACCTCCCGTGTAGTGTACATCATTTTATGTATACACTTGGCCAGAAAGCGGCTTTTTCCGTACGCGCAGCGTGCGGAAAAAGTCACTGTATGGCCAGGTGTGGCCTAAATAATATTAATGTTTTGTATATTTCTATATTAACCTATACACAATTAAATCTAAAATTATAGTGAAAAAAAAATCTCACGTAACAAAAATACTTTAAATTAAAACAAGTCAAATGTTATTAGAGTCTTTTTAAGTAATACTACGAGTACGAATTCAATTTGACAAAAAAGTTTATTGTAAATATTCAAGCTCAATCATTTCTGTTTTTCAAAATATCCAACAATTTCGTATATTATCCTAATCAATTCATTTTAGTTTCTCAAATATCCAATTCGTAAAATACCGTCTTTTTTCAATATCCGTCTTTCGGCGCTCTTTACATTTTATTGAATGAAGCAGTACTAGTAAGTCGGAATACAAGATTTTGATATTTACTGTCGAAAAGATCATTCGGCACTGTGATAACTGCTGAAATGTATTTCTGATAACTCTCAGTGTGACAGTTCAAAATTATTCCCGTTGTAGACTAGCTTTATAAAAATAATCTAAGCTTGTGTCAATGAGATTGTTTAGAAATCATAAACCCACCAGCTGGCAGCAGAGTGGCGAAAGGTCTTTTTGACAGTAGGCGTCAAGATCCACCAATCACACCACCTGATTTTGACATACACTGCCAAATAGACCTTTCGCCACCCTGCTGCCAGCTGGTGGATTTCTGATTTCTAAATACCCTCATTCAAATTGTTTGGCATTCATGCATTGTCATACAAATCACAAATTAAACTAAAATATATTATGCCTGAAGAATATTGCAATTCCCAATGTGATGAGTTACCGCGCAGGCTTCGGCTCTGGTCAGCAGCGCATCGATACTGGTGTTGAGTGCGGTCAGCTCCCGCTGTTGCGCCTCGAGTCTCGTGCGCTGCGCCAGCGCAGAGTCCTCGTCGCGGCCGCACTCCGCCGACTCCAGCCCCGCGCGGCGGGTCGACAGCAGCGCCGACACTTCCGCGATCTCCGTCGTTAGCTGTAGATAGATAACAATACCACAGATTACAGAATATAACCAGATATTCCCATACAAAAATTCCTACACTATCGAAAAACAATAGAATCATTCGACGCGTGCAAATACAACACTTTAAATCACAGCTCAGCTAAAAGTAATCTCGTTTTCGTTGTCTTCAGTTTTAACCGTTTTTGTACTTTCATCATCATCAATATCAAACGGTTTAGCTCGCCCGAAGGCCGTGAGGCCTCGGGTGTGTCGGCTCCGCGAAGCCGAAGGTCGAGCTTCCGCGTGACACCGAAGTTGTGATCTGTCACAGCCCGAGATTCGCAGAGCCGAGTCCACCCAGACACGTACACCCCCCTCCGAGGCACGTGTCCCGACACCGGCGAATAAGCGAGTAAAATTGGGCGAGTTACCGGTTCGTTGCAGGCTGACGAGGTACAGTGTGATCGATCGACCTCTCTAGACCCACAATGTAATGATACTCGCCCAGTTTTACTCGTTTACTTGCCGGCGGTGGGACAAATGCTCAAGTATCTTATAGGTCGCCCGGAAATAGCAGGCTCGGCCACGGGCTCTTATTTACGTGAGCCCTAGGGCCGTAGGTTCGAGGGATAACCTGACTCGCCGCACCGGCTACGTACCTGCAGCAGGTCCCGGCGGGCCTGCAGGCGGGCGCCGCGGGCCTGCGCGGCGGCCTGCAGCGCGGCGAGGGCGGCGGTGAGGTCCCGCGCGCGCGCCGAGAGCGCCGCGCCCGCGAAGTGGCCGCGGCGCGCGAGCGTCGTCGCGCGCGCCGCCACCGCCTTCACTGTCGGCTCTCTGCGAAACATCAACTCTATGAACTTTAAGAACCCAAAGTAACTAGGCTGTGTTTCCACCGGAGCTGTGCGAGGATAAAATCCACCAATCGACGTATCTATCCTCGCTCTCTTACTCCACGATTTTTTTTTCTCGCACACCGCTCTCCTACCTCGCTCAGCTCTGGTAGAAACACAGTATTAGTGGCATTTTCATTTGTGGCATTTCAATTGTGAGACAAAATTTATTGGCTGCCTCGGTTGCTAAAAAATCATCAAAAATCTCTGACCTATTAACTTCAAATTAGAATATTTCAGAAACCGCTGTACTAACTTCGATGAAAGCCAGCTAAGAACACTGAATTAAATCACCTTTCAAAAAAAAACTGAATCATAATCGGCTCACCCGTTTGGGAACTACGATACCACAGGCAGACACACAAAGCCACAGAGTGACCGACACACAAATACACACGTTAAACTATAACACCCGTCGTTTTCCGTCGGGTGTTAAAAAAGAGCACAGCGAATATAAATAATAAATATTGCGGGACAATCTTACACAAATCGACCCAGTCCCAAACTAAGCAAAGCTTGTATTATGCGTACTAGGCGACGATATATGTAGAAAACATTCACGACTCAAGAACAAATACTCGTGCTCATCACACAAATATTTGCCAATACTAGGATTTGAACCCGGGACCTCTAGCTTCGTAGGCGGTGTCACTCTCTCTAGGTTAAACGTGTCGTCCAACGATCAGTGAATAGTGATGGTTGTACTCACCGCGCCATCAGCTCGGCTTCCAGCGCCAGGTGCTTCTTCAGCAGCGTCTGTGTCTCCTGCAGCGTCGCACCAGTTTCCTGCAGTGCTGCTAGAGGCTCGCGCTCCACCATCCTATAGCAAACAAAAATTTAGGATACGCTTATTGCTATAGGGCCCTAAGGAACCACCAAGGATCTCACGCCCCTTCCCAAATGTATGAAACTTTGCTTTAATATTGTTTACTTTGATAAAACCCACCCTCAGCGAGATCAAGCCCCTTTAAATCCAGAATAGGTATTTTCCATACTTACAATAAATTATTTTATGCCACACCTGGCCATAAAGTGACTTTTTCCGCACGCTGCGCGTACGGAAAAAGCCGCTTTCTGGCCAAGTGTAGACATAAAATGATGTACACAACACGGGAGGTAATAAAAAAAGCCCTCGATCGCATATTTACGTCCCTCGCTTGCAGCTCGGGCTGCAAACTTCTGCGATCTCGGCCTTTCTTTATATTACCACCCTAGTTATGTAATGTACTATAACGTTAACCATCATATTGTGTTTCCAAAACTGCTGTGCCATCAACGCTTTTAAAATGAGAAAAACTGAAAATAAGGCACCTGTCAGGGAGCATTACACGAAAACGTTTCGTAAGGGACACTACCTTTTTATTAATACTCTTGACATGTAAAATTAGGAAGCTGAATGTCGGTACAGTAATATTATAACTTGGCTTTAAGATGGGTAGTGTTTCTTAGCAGCTAATAAGTTTTAGGAGCATTCCATGGAAACATCAACTTTTTGTCCCTTACGAAAACCCTATGGCAGCTACCCTAATAAAAACGTATTAGCTGCTAAGAAACACTACCAATCTTAAAGCCGAGTTATGATATTACAATGCTGATAATTAGCTTTCTGGATTTATTTCTCGGAAGTATTAAAACGGTGGTGTCCCTTACGAAATATTTTCATGGAATGCTCCTTTATTAGGGTAGCTACCATAGCGTTTCGTAAGGGACAAAAAGTTGATGTTTTCATTGAATGCTCCACAGGCGATTACCAACAGCAGAACGACAGTCCTCTTGTTTTAATGGTCCTTGCCAACAGTTTTGTTTTTCATGGAAACTGAGAGTTTTGACACTTCATAAAAGAAGCTGATTTGATCTGTCAGTATATAGGCTATCCTGAAGCCGTCCCAGAAGAGGGCAGCACAGTGACGGGCAGCACTTTTATAAACTCAAACTCATTTATTTCTGTAAGTAGGCCACAAGGGCTCTTTTACATGTCTGATTCTTTTCTTTTCTTTTGGCGCTTCGGTAGAGGGCAAAAGGAAGACGGGTCGCTTGATGGTAAGAGATTACCGCCCTTAGACACCTGCCACACCGGAGTCACAAGTGTGTAGCCTGCCTTTCAGGTGGGAGTAGGTTATTTCGTTGAAGGATGGTGGAAGACTCACCATCTCATCTCCTCGTCGGCGTCGCGGTCCCAGCGGTGCAGCAGCGCCGCGTCCTCCAGATTGTCGCGGCGGATCTGCATCGGCTCCTGCAGCTGACGGTATCTGTCCAATGAAACAGTCGTTATGTTATAGCAGTGTTTTTCAAACTATTTCATGGCACGACCCCGTTTATATACGAAAATATTTCGCGACCCCTTATCCTCCACGTCTTCTAACCTGAATTTTCCGTTACACTTGTGAGCTTTTTTGATTTTTTTCCTTTTCGCCTGAAGTTTCTCGACCCTCGCGACCCCCTTCTAGAGGCTCTGCGACCCCCCAGGGGGTCGCGCCTCCACTTTGAAAAACACTGTGTTATAGTATAAATAAATTAAAGATAACAAGATACAGCAAGGAGAAATGGCTATAGCAAAAGTTGAATAGATAAAATATAAGTTAGAATTTTTTTCGTTAGCCAAAAGTTGCATTCCTGTGTACAATGCGACCCGCTGCGCGTACGGAAAAAGCCGCTTTCTGGCCAAGTGTAGACATGATAGTACATTACACAACTTGGCTGGTAATACAAAGAAGGGCCGAGATCGCAGAAGTTTGCGGCCCGAGCTGCAAGCGAGGAATTCTGCACTCCACCCTGTAGAGGTAGCGAGCCGTGTGGCGCGCCGCTCCCGGCCGTGACGTCAGCGGTGACGTCACCGGGCCGGGTGCACACACTCACCGCTTGACGGCGTCGCCGGCCTTGTCGAGTATCTCCGTCGCCATGAAGTGGCCGCTGTCGGCGAGTTGCGCCGCGTTGTCGGCGAGCCGTGTGGCGCGCCGCTCCCGGCCGTGACGTCAGCGGTGACGTCACCGGGCCGGGTGCACACACTCACCGCTTGACGGCGTCGCCGGCCTTGTCGAGTATCTCCGTCGCCATGAAGTGGCCGCTGTCGGCGAGTTGCGCCGCGTTGTCGGCGAGCCGTGTGGCGCGCCGCTCCCGGCCGTGACGTCAGCGGTGACGTCACCGGGCCGGGTGCACACACTCACCGCTTGACGGCGTCGCCGGCCTTGTCGAGTATCTCCGTCGCCATGAAGTGGCCGCTGTCGGCGAGTTGCGCCGCGTTGTCGGCGAGCCGTGTGGCGCGCCGCTCCCGGCCGTGACGTCAGCGGTGACGTCACCGGGCCGGGTGCACACACTCACCGCTTGACGGCGTCGCCGGCCTTGTCGAGTATCTCCGTCGCCATGAAGTGGCCGCTGTCGGCGAGTTGCGCCGCGTTGTCGGCGAGCTGCGTGGCGGCGTCGCTCCCGGCCGTGACGTCAGCGGTGACGTCACCGGGCCGGGTGCACACACTCACCGCTTGACGGCGTCGCCGGCCTTGTCGAGTATCTCCGTCGCCATGAAGTGGCCGCTGTCGGCGAGTTGCGCCGCGTTGTCGGCGAGCCGTGTGGCGCGCCGCTCCCGGCCGTGACGTCAGCGGTGACGTCACCGGGCCGGGTGCACACACTCACCGCTTGACGGCGTCGCCGGCCTTGTCGAGTATCTCCGTCGCCATGAAGTGGCCGCTGTCGGCGAGTTGCGCCGCGTTGTCGGCGAGCCGTGTGGCGCGCCGCTCCCGGCCGTGACGTCAGCGGTGACGTCACCGGGCCGGGTGCACACACTCACCGCTTGACGGCGTCGCCGGCCTTGTCGAGTATCTCCGTCGCCATGAAGTGGCCGCTGTCGGCGAGTTGCGCCGCGTTGTCGGCGAGCCGTGTGGCGCGCCGCTCCCGGCCGTGACGTCAGCGGTGACGTCACCGGGCCGGGTGCACACACTCACCGCTTGACGGCGTCGCCGGCCTTGTCGAGTATCTCCGTCGCCATGAAGTGGCCGCTGTCGGCGAGTTGCGCCGCGTTGTCGGCGAGCTGCGTGGCGGCGTCGCTCCCGGCCGTGACGTCAGCGGTGACGTCACCGGGCCGGGTGCACACACTCACCGCTTGACGGCGTCGCCGGCCTTGTCGAGTATCTCCGTCGCCATGAAGTGGCCGCTGTCGGCGAGTTGCGCCGCGTTGTCGGCGAGCCGTGTGGCGCGCCGCTCCCGGCCGTGACGTCAGCGGTGACGTCACCGGGCCGGGTGCACACACTCACCGCTTGACGGCGTCGCCGGCCTTGTCGAGTATCTCCGTCGCCATGAAGTGGCCGCTGTCGGCGAGTTGCGCCGCGTTGTCGGCGAGCCGTGTGGCGCGCCGCTCCCGGCCGTGACGTCAGCGGTGACGTCACCGGGCCGGGTGCACACACTCACCGCTTGACGGCGTCGCCGGCCTTGTCGAGTATCTCCGTCGCCATGAAGTGGCCGCTGTCGGCGAGTTGCGCCGCGTTGTCGGCGAGCCGTGTGGCGCGCCGCTCCCGGCCGTGACGTCAGCGGTGACGTCACCGGGCCGGGTGCACACACTCACCGCTTGACGGCGTCGCCGGCCTTGTCGAGTATCTCCGTCGCCATGAAGTGGCCGCTGTCGGCGAGTTGCGCCGCGTTGTCGGCGAGCTGCGTGGCGGCGTCGCTCCCGGCCGTGACGTCAGCGGTGACGTCACCGGGCCGGGTGCACACACTCACCGCTTGACGGCGTCGCCGGCCTTGTCGAGTATCTCCGTCGCCATGAAGTGGCCGCTGTCGGCGAGTTGCGCCGCGTTGTCGGCGAGCTGCGTGGCGGCGTCGCTCCCGGCCGTGACGTCAGCGGTGACGTCACCGGGCCGGGTGCACACACTCACCGCTTGACGGCGTCGCCGGCCTTGTCGAGTATCTCCGTCGCCATGAAGTGGCCGCTGTCGGCGAGTTGCGCCGCGTTGTCGGCGAGCCGTGTGGCGCGCCGCTCCCGGCCGTGACGTCAGCGGTGACGTCACCGGGCCGGGTGCACACACTCACCGCTTGACGGCGTCGCCGGCCTTGTCGAGTATCTCCGTCGCCATGAAGTGGCCGCTGTCGGCGAGTTGCGCCGCGTTGTCGGCGAGCCGTGTGGCGCGCCGCTCCCGGCCGTGACGTCAGCGGTGACGTCACCGGGCCGGGTGCACACACTCACCGCTTGACGGCGTCGCCGGCCTTGTCGAGTATCTCCGTCGCCATGAAGTGGCCGCTGTCGGCGAGTTGCGCCGCGTTGTCGGCGAGCCGTGTGGCGCGCCGCTCCCGGCCGTGACGTCAGCGGTGACGTCACCGGGCCGGGTGCACACACTCACCGCTTGACGGCGTCGCCGGCCTTGTCGAGTATCTCCGTCGCCATGAAGTGGCCGCTGTCGGCGAGTTGCGCCGCGTTGTCGGCGAGCTGCGTGGCGGCGTCGCTCCCGGCCGTGACGTCAGCGGTGACGTCACCGGGCCGGGTGCACACACTCACCGCTTGACGGCGTCGCCGGCCTTGTCGAGTATCTCCGTCGCCATGAAGTGGCCGCTGTCGGCGAGTTGCGCCGCGTTGTCGGCGAGCCGTGTGGCGCGCCGCTCCCGGCCGTGACGTCAGCGGTGACGTCACCGGGCCGGGTGCACACACTCACCGCTTGACGGCGTCGCCGGCCTTGTCGAGTATCTCCGTCGCCATGAAGTGGCCGCTGTCGGCGAGTTGCGCCGCGTTGTCGGCGAGCCGTGTGGCGCGCCGCTCCCGGCCGTGACGTCAGCGGTGACGTCACCGGGCCGGGTGCACACACTCACCGCTTGACGGCGTCGCCGGCCTTGTCGAGTATCTCCGTCGCCATGAAGTGGCCGCTGTCGGCGAGTTGCGCCGCGTTGTCGGCGAGCCGTGTGGCGCGCCGCTCCCGGCCGTGACGTCAGCGGTGACGTCACCGGGCCGGGTGCACACACTCACCGCTTGACGGCGTCGCCGGCCTTGTCGAGTATCTCCGTCGCCATGAAGTGGCCGCTGTCGGCGAGTTGCGCCGCGTTGTCGGCGAGCTGCGTGGCGGCGTCGCTCCCGGCCGTGACGTCAGCGGTGACGTCACCGGGCCGGGTGCACACACTCACCGCTTGACGGCGTCGCCGGCCTTGTCGAGTATCTCCGTCGCCATGAAGTGGCCGCTGTCGGCGAGTTGCGCCGCGTTGTCGGCGAGCCGTGTGGCGCGCCGCTCCCGGCCGTGACGTCAGCGGTGACGTCACCGGGCCGGGTGCACACACTCACCGCTTGACGGCGTCGCCGGCCTTGTCGAGTATCTCCGTCGCCATGAAGTGGCCGCTGTCGGCGAGTTGCGCCGCGTTGTCGGCGAGCCGTGTGGCGCGCCGCTCCCGGCCGTGACGTCAGCGGTGACGTCACCGGGCCGGGTGCACACACTCACCGCTTGACGGCGTCGCCGGCCTTGTCGAGTATCTCCGTCGCCATGAAGTGGCCGCTGTCGGCGAGTTGCGCCGCGTTGTCGGCGAGCTGCGTGGCGGCGTCGCTCCCGGCCGTGACGTCAGCGGTGACGTCACCGGGCCGGGTGCACACACTCACCGCTTGACGGCGTCGCCGGCCTTGTCGAGTATCTCCGTCGCCATGAAGTGGCCGCTGTCGGCGAGTTGCGCCGCGTTGTCGGCGAGCCGTGTGGCGCGCCGCTCCCGGCCGTGACGTCAGCGGTGACGTCACCGGGCCGGGTGCACACACTCACCGCTTGACGGCGTCGCCGGCCTTGTCGAGTATCTCCGTCGCCATGAAGTGGCCGCTGTCGGCGAGTTGCGCCGCGTTGTCGGCGAGCCGTGTGGCGCGCCGCTCCCGGCCGTGACGTCAGCGGTGACGTCACCGGGCCGGGTGCACACACTCACCGCTTGACGGCGTCGCCGGCCTTGTCGAGTATCTCCGTCGCCATGAAGTGGCCGCTGTCGGCGAGTTGCGCCGCGTTGTCGGCGAGCCGTGTGGCGCGCCGCTCCCGGCCGTGACGTCAGCGGTGACGTCACCGGGCCGGGTGCACACACTCACCGCTTGACGGCGTCGCCGGCCTTGTCGAGTATCTCCGTCGCCATGAAGTGGCCGCTGTCGGCGAGTTGCGCCGCGTTGTCGGCGAGCCGTGTGGCGCGCCGCTCCCGGCCGTGACGTCAGCGGTGACGTCACCGGGCCGGGTGCACACACTCACCGCTTGACGGCGTCGCCGGCCTTGTCGAGTATCTCCGTCGCCATGAAGTGGCCGCTGTCGGCGAGTTGCGCCGCGTTGTCGGCGAGCCGTGTGGCGCGCCGCTCCCGGCCGTGACGTCAGCGGTGACGTCACCGGGCCGGGTGCACACACTCACCGCTTGACGGCGTCGCCGGCCTTGTCGAGTATCTCCGTCGCCATGAAGTGGCCGCTGTCGGCGAGTTGCGCCGCGTTGTCGGCGAGCTGCGTGGCGGCGTCGCTCCCGGCCGTGACGTCAGCGGTGACGTCACCGGGCCGGGTGCACACACTCACCGCTTGACGGCGTCGCCGGCCTTGTCGAGTATCTCCGTCGCCATGAAGTGGCCGCTGTCGGCGAGTTGCGCCGCGTTGTCGGCGAGCCGTGTGGCGCGCCGCTCCCGGCCGTGACGTCAGCGGTGACGTCACCGGGCCGGGTGCACACACTCACCGCTTGACGGCGTCGCCGGCCTTGTCGAGTATCTCCGTCGCCATGAAGTGGCCGCTGTCGGCGAGTTGCGCCGCGTTGTCGGCGAGCCGTGTGGCGCGCCGCTCCCGGCCGTGACGTCAGCGGTGACGTCACCGGGCCGGGTGCACACACTCACCGCTTGACGGCGTCGCCGGCCTTGTCGAGTATCTCCGTCGCCATGAAGTGGCCGCTGTCGGCGAGTTGCGCCGCGTTGTCGGCGAGCTGCGTGGCGGCGTCGCTCCCGGCCGTGACGTCAGCGGTGACGTCACCGGGCCGGGTGCACACACTCACCGCTTGACGGCGTCGCCGGCCTTGTCGAGTATCTCCGTCGCCATGAAGTGGCCGCTGTCGGCGAGTTGCGCCGCGTTGTCGGCGAGCCGTGTGGCGCGCCGCTCCCGGCCGTGACGTCAGCGGTGACGTCACCGGGCCGGGTGCACACACTCACCGCTTGACGGCGTCGCCGGCCTTGTCGAGTATCTCCGTCGCCATGAAGTGGCCGCTGTCGGCGAGTTGCGCCGCGTTGTCGGCGAGCCGTGTGGCGCGCCGCTCCCGGCCGTGACGTCAGCGGTGACGTCACCGGGCCGGGTGCACACACTCACCGCTTGACGGCGTCGCCGGCCTTGTCGAGTATCTCCGTCGCCATGAAGTGGCCGCTGTCGGCGAGTTGCGCCGCGTTGTCGGCGAGCTGCGTGGCGGCGTCGCTCCCGGCCGTGACGTCAGCGGTGACGTCACCGGGCCGGGTGCACACACTCACCGCTTGACGGCGTCGCCGGCCTTGTCGAGTATCTCCGTCGCCATGAAGTGGCCGCTGTCGGCGAGTTGCGCCGCGTTGTCGGCGAGCTGCGTGGCGGCGTCGCTCTTGCCGGCGACTTGTTGCTCCAGCCGTCCGTGACGCTTTAAAAGTGACGTCACTGACGCCAGGTCCTTGCCTACACAAATAAAATAAAATTTCTTAATTTCTCTAAATAACCAGTAGCAGTAGTACCCAAATAGTAACATAGGGCCCCAAAATTTCATTTCTCTAGCTATCGAAGAAGCCGAGATATAGTGAACAGCGTGATTTCGGAATCCGAAGTCTTTCTATGTGAAATTCTCGGGTACGCCAGCTTGACGGTGTGAAATTTTGTGCACCGTTAAGTCATGGAATATCTCGGCTTCTACGATAGCTAGAGAAATGAAATTTTATGGCCCTAGGGTACTATTTGGGTACTATTTTTTGAGATATAAAGCGTTTCCAAAAACAAAGCCGTTGCAGAGATACAAACGGAGTACGTTAGCTTGACGCCCGGTAGCGTGCACCGTGAACCGACCTTATATTTCAGAAAGTTTAAAGGTACTATTTTTTTCACCTAGATATTTCGTCGGTACTATTTGGGTATTTTGGGGTATTTTGGGGTTTGGGGTTATTGGCTGCATCAGATTCTGAATATCTTTTCTCTTAAATTTATGATGATGATGATGTACGCTATCTCGACGGACACCTTTGATTGTGCTGTAGCTAAATGCTTTTTATTTGCCGCTAGGCTTAAACGCCGCGAGCTGTATTGAGCGAATTTAATATACCGTGCAGGGTAACTATGTTTCTAAACACTTTATTGCACATAAAATTATTCAATAGCAATACAAAAATCAATGGTTATGTACAAAGGCGAACTTATCCCAGTAGGGGATCTTACAGCTAACCCTAGTAACTAGAATGTGACTGACCGTGGTCCTCGCTCAGCAGCTGTGACTCCACATCGTCGAGCCAGGCGGTGAAGTCGTCCAGCCCGCGCAGGTACACGCGCGCCTGATACGCTTCCTGAAGCCTCTCGCGACGCAGCTTCACTGCAGACTGGAAGATATACAACACTGAATCACTGACCCTCTTAAGGGGACCCCCGGCCCCATCTTGTCCGATCCACTCACGGTGGTCCGGCCAGCGACCTGGTTCGACCCCGGGGAACACCAAGGCGGCCTTGGGGGTCCGATTTTTGGTACATCCAGTAAGGATTGCAAGTTAGTCAGGCTTCAAAAAAAAAGCACTGAATCACTATAGTTCGTATAGGTAGTTTCACGAGAGTTGAGGTGAATGATTACAGCTACATGAAGTACTCATTGCAAAAAAAGTGAATGAATGAAATGAATGAGTGGGTAAATAAACACAAGGCTAACGTTTAACAAAACTTTTTGGTCCATCTTGCAATTCACTGTTGAACTTGCTATCGGTACGAAAAAGAACAGTAATTTCAAAACCTTGCTGTCATTACATGACAGTGTGGTTGTGTGCGTGGTCTCAACTCTCGTGAAACTACCTATAGTTATGATCAAATCGCGCTTAAGCGATAAGACCGCCTATATTTCACTGTTTTTACATAGAATTGGTTCGAGGTTCTGCAACCACCCAGAGGCTACAAACACATTGAATAACACTGGTTATAATAACTTCATGAGTAAAAACTCAATAAAACCCGACTGCGTCAAAAAATACATAAATCCGCCATTTTGTTTTATTTTTTTACGAATTTTACGTACCCAGAGACATGCGCGCTATTAAGACATATCTAATCAATCATGTATCATTTATCAAAATCAAGTGCATCGTTGAGTAGTTCGGTAGGACATACATACAACACATCAAACACATAACGTTCCATTTGAGCCTTCGCCGTAGTTGGGTAATGAATTAAAACCGTTTCGTGTACGAGTACATCGACATCGATAAGTACCTGCAGCTCTCGCCACTGGTGCTCGAGTTCCTCGACGTGCGTGGCGATCTCCTGCGACGCGTAGTGCTTCGCTTCTGAGGATAATAACATTATATATTGTCATACAGACCATATCAAATAATATCTACACCGTGGGCCCGTACAACCCGACCAACTTTAACCACGTATTCCTGATGGTATTACAAGTAAATAACCTTATATCAACATAGGTCAAATTTTGTCATTTTACATTAATAGTCTTATGAAACAAAACAAATCAATAAATTTAGTCCCTCGTTATAAACATGTCCTTACTGGAGGAAAAGTCATTAAAAAGGAAAAAAAAGCTGAAATGGAAACGAAAGGTCAATATTTTGGCTTTGTAATCGCTTACCATCTAATACTGCGAAGGTTAATTGCTGTTTAGTTAAAGGATTTTAAAAATCAGTAAAAGTATCTTGGTCATATTCATTAGGGCTTGTTACACACTTGGGAGTTTTTATTTTAAAAATTATGAATATCTCGGAAAGTAAGCGTTAATCGACTATACGTCACATAACTTTTTTTACTTCTAATAGTTGTTAGAATCTATAGTTAAAGTTTGTCGGTATAGTCCCTCCCACGCTGTATATTGTCATACAGAGCATATCAAATAATATCTATACCCTTTCAGACATTTTTTTTTCCAAATCATCCATCTTCATGTCATCGAAACTCCTAAGGACTAGTTGAGCCGTTTCAACCTCTCCCGCTGGTCCGTTGCTGACTTTGAGCAATCTGCAAATCTTCAAGGTAAATTCGCTAAGGCCTCACCTGGTCAGGATTCTAAGCCAAGAGTCAGTAGGACTCGTAGGTAAGTCAGGTACAGAAATAAGTATAACGAACCGATGAGCTCCTCGCCGCGGTTGGCGACGTCGTCGATGCGCTTCTTGTTGGCGGCGAGCTCGGCCTCGAACGCCAAGTGCTTCTGGATCTTGCTCTGCAGATTCGACAGCTCCCTGCACAGACAAACCGACATAGTGACGACACAGACAAACAAGTAGTAAGATACTTACACCTAAGCTTTTCAAAGTCGAAGTCAAAGTTAATCATCATTCATGTAACAATATAAAAATGTTTAGACTTTTAGAAAGATAAAACTTTTTTTCAAGTTGGTTTAATTTTTTTAAATTACTTTTCTAATTAACAGTTTATGTTATTGACACCTGCTGTCAAAAACTTCATTGAATTAAAAAAAAGGAAGGTAACCTGTAGTTCTGGTCGGTGGCGGTCTGCATCTTCAAGGCGATCCACTCCAGCTCGTGGTCCAGGTCCCTGAGGAACTCCAGCAGCTCCCGCGCCTGCGCCAACATCAGCCCGCGCGTGCGGCACGACTCCTGCACCACACAATACCAACATGTAACAACACGACAATATGATCCTATCAAAAAGATGCAAGTCTCGCAACGCAATTCTTCTACAATCTACAACAACAAAAGGTTTGAGATGTAATGTTAAATCAAGTTTAAGAGGAAATAGGAGGGCAGTTTTTCCATACAAACGTAGTCCCCTGTTTCCTCCCTGGATAATGCCAGTAGAGCAATAATTTTTTATCCAGAAATCTATGGCTACTATTGATATGTTCCTATGTTTTCCTTTTTACGATAAATTGATTCTCAAAAGAGATATTAACCTTCAAAAACCTAAAAAAAATGCCAGATTTTCCGCTGTGTTCACACATCCAGAAAACAAATTTGACTAGATTATTAAAAAAAAAGAAAACATAGGAACACGGCCGAAGCCTTTCTTTAATGTTTAATGAAAAAATTAGTTAAATAGGTTAAGTTTTGGGGAAGAAATCAGGGGACTACGAAACGTTGTTTTCATGAAATTTTAAAAGGTATTTTCGGTCCAAGCTGCAGTTGTCTCTATCGCGCTCTGCGCGGGAGAGGCGGGCAGTGCGGGACAGCGACACATTTTACAAATACCTAATTTTCAATTCTGTCCACCTTACTGTTTCCTCTTAACATTCATCATCATCATTTCAGCCATAGGACGTCCACTGCTGGACATAGGCCTCCCTCATAGATTTCCAATTAGTTCGGTTGGAAACAACCTGCATCCACCGTGAGCCAGCAGCCTTAACCAGATCATCTGTCCATCTTGTTGGTGGACGTGAAGTTTAACATTACGCGGGAAGAAAGTAGCACTTCCAGGCCACGGGAAGACGTCAAGACATGCCACGCCACGCCACATGCCACGGTTGGTAATTAGTAAAACCCTAGCCAAATGATCGCCTGGCTGAAGTTTCCAACTGGCACTGACCTCGAGCTTGTCCCGGCGCGCGAGGATGGCCGCGAGGCGGCGCTGCACGTAGGGCTGGTCGTAGTGTCCGTCCTGCAGCAGGGACTTGGCGAAGCTCTCCAGCTCCTCCACGCGGGTCCCGCCCGCCTCCAGCAGCTTGGAGAACTCCGAGTGCTTCCTGATCCTCGTCTCCAGCTCCTGACTCCTGCACTGACCTCGAGCTTGTCCCGGCGCGCGAGGATGGCCGCGAGGCGGCGCTGCACGTAGGGCTGGTCGTAGTGTCCGTCCTGCAGCAGGGACTTGGCGAAGCTCTCCAGCTCCTCCACGCGGGTCCCGCCCGCCTCCAGCAGCTTGGAGAACTCCGAGTGCTTCCTGATCCTCGTCTCCAGCTCCTGACTCCTGCACTGACCTCGAGCTTGTCCCGGCGCGCGAGGATGGCCGCGAGGCGGCGCTGCACGTAGGGCTGGTCGTAGTGTCCGTCCTGCAGCAGGGACTTGGCGAAGCTCTCCAGCTCCTCCACGCGGGTCCCGCCCGCCTCCAGCAGCTTGGAGAACTCCGAGTGCTTCCTGATCCTCGTCTCCAGCTCCTGACTCCTGCACTGACCTCGAGCTTGTCCCGGCGCGCGAGGATGGCCGCGAGGCGGCGCTGCACGTAGGGCTGGTCGTAGTGTCCGTCCTGCAGCAGGGACTTGGCGAAGCTCTCCAGCTCCTCCACGCGGGTCCCGCCCGCCTCCAGCAGCTTGGAGAACTCCGAGTGCTTCCTGATCCTCGTCTCCAGCTCCTGACTCCTGCACTGACCTCGAGCTTGTCCCGGCGCGCGAGGATGGCCGCGAGGCGGCGCTGCACGTAGGGCTGGTCGTAGTGTCCGTCCTGCAGCAGGGACTTGGCGAAGCTCTCCAGCTCCTCCACGCGGGTCCCGCCCGCCTCCAGCAGCTTGGAGAACTCCGAGTGCTTCCTGATCCTCGTCTCCAGCTCCTGACTCCTGCACTGACCTCGAGCTTGTCCCGGCGCGCGAGGATGGCCGCGAGGCGGCGCTGCACGTAGGGCTGGTCGTAGTGTCCGTCCTGCAGCAGGGACTTGGCGAAGCTCTCCAGCTCCTCCACGCGGGTCCCGCCCGCCTCCAGCAGCTTGGAGAACTCCGAGTGCTTCCTGATCCTCGTCTCCAGCTCCTGACTCCTGCACTGACCTCGAGCTTGTCCCGGCGCGCGAGGATGGCCGCGAGGCGGCGCTGCACGTAGGGCTGGTCGTAGTGTCCGTCCTGCAGCAGGGACTTGGCGAAGCTCTCCAGCTCCTCCACGCGGGTCCCGCCCGCCTCCAGCAGCTTGGAGAACTCCGAGTGCTTCCTGATCCTCGTCTCCAGCTCCTGACTCCTGCACTGACCTCGAGCTTGTCCCGGCGCGCGAGGATGGCCGCGAGGCGGCGCTGCACGTAGGGCTGGTCGTAGTGTCCGTCCTGCAGCAGGGACTTGGCGAAGCTCTCCAGCTCCTCCACGCGGGTCCCGCCCGCCTCCAGCAGCTTCGAGAACTCCGAGTGCTTCCTGATCAGCGTCTCCACGGCTGGGGGAAAACACAATTCTAAAGATAAGAAAAAAATATCTAGGAGTCGAGCTCTTTAAGACAATTAATGATACCACTCTATGCACGCCTGCAACATCTATTTCATAGTAGACTGTCAGAAGGGAGCAAAACTTTGTATGTGCGGTGAGGGCGTACAGTGAATCCAAACAGACAATAGTACATTACTTACCTAGGGCGGCAAAACAAGGAATGTCTCAGATCGCAGGTATTTGACGCCCGAGTCGAAGGCGATCTGAGGCCTTCTTTATTACCGCCCGTGGTAAGTACAAAATTGTACGTCTCCCCAGGCCATGAAGTGGGATTTTCCGCACGCATAGCGGGCGGTTATTGCCACTTCAAGGCCAGGTGTGACGTTGCGTTGACGTTTGTGTTCTCTTTTTCTACTTACTTACTGTCTACTTTTTTGTACTGTCAATAATAAGTATAATGTTCTTTCTTTCTAATAATTATTCCCAAGAGTAGTCAGAAATTCATTCACAAATAAAAAAATCATTAAGTTCCTTTCAGTTAACAGAGGTAATTTGGGTGAAATATTGAAGTTACCGTCTAGGTTCTCGCCGAGGTCGTCGTTGTTCAGGAAGGCCTCCTTGGCGGCGAGCCAGTCCTCGGTCTGGCGCGCCTGCTCCTTCAGTAGCTGCAGTTGGTGCGCCTGCCAACATCACATTAACAACACGTTACTAACCCTCCGGTCGAGTCTGACCACTTCCTAATTCGTCCATTTCCAAAGTTATCCACTTCCAAAGTTGCCCACTTCCTAACTTCCGCCGACACTCTCAAGGAAACCAAATTTATAGGGTACTTTCCGTTGACCTGTATGTGGCAAGTAATACCGTCTTATACTACATATATAGGGAAAAAACTGAAAACTATTTAAAGTATTTGTACGAAACCCTCGGGGGACGAGTCCGACTCGCACTTGTCCGGTGTTTTTTAGAATGTCGGTTACAAAGTTAAGTATACCATTTAGATATGTTAATTATTTAGTAATTTGCACAAGGATAATATTTAGGTTACCTGCGTGAGGTGTTGCTTGCGGCCCAGCCAAGCCTGCCCTAGGGTTTGAGACAGATCTTCCAACTTCTTTAGCTTCTCCGGACTCTGTTCCTGGCTCTGTAGCGCCGCTATGCTCTTCTGCCGGTTGTCTATCTCCGTCTACGGTACAAACAAAAAGGACAGATTATAATCAAATGTTTTTTTTAATTCAACGGTTGACCTATATAGTTGCATCGAACACGACCCTCATGTTTGTAGTTTTACTGTTCACTCACCTTTTTGTCAGTGTGTGCTTCGAGCATAGCCTCCGCGTCAGTGACGGAGTCGGGCGCGGCGCCCCCGCGCATGCTCTTCACCCCCTCCGACACCCACACCTCCAGTTCCTGCAATCACCCGATATATTAACAAAGTTTCAAAGATCAATTAAACTGGTAGTTTTCCTCAAACAGGAGCTTTTTTCTTACCTCCTTCCGAAATATCAGTTTATATGAGTATTCCACTGTTGGGCAAAAACCTCTCCATTTGATCTCCACAACTCTCTATTAAATCAGTCTAAATCAAATCGTTTGCCCTGTCGTCGACACCCATTCTGCGACATCCAGTTGGGGACTATGTGCGCCTATCTGTTCGAATGCAAGCACGTTTGATTTCTTGCTATTCAATGAGAAATTGTTAAATTATTACCACGCTCTAGCAGTCTAACTTAGTCCTCAAGGTTAGCAACGCATATGGAATTTTGAGATTGCATATGTTCATGGGTCACCGAGTCGCTTACCAGGTCTTGCCTACTGCGTATCAGAAAAAATGTATGAGATTATTAGAAGTTCTCATACTTGTCAGAACGTGGCGGGCGTTTTATCCTTATTCGTATCAGTCGCGACCATCATGGTCCGTACCTTAAGACTGTCGTCGAACTTGTGGTCAGCGATAGCTAGGTCGAGGCGCGCGGTGCGGTCGGCGGCGAGCTGCTGCAGGCGCTCCCAGTCCTTTTTGAGAGCTGTCAGCCGGTCTTCGATCTCCGCTTCTCGCTCCGGGTGTCTGTTGCAATATTTATCATTAGTAAATTTGTATTCAACGAAAGAAGGAAGATACAGTAAGCCAAGAAAGTGGTACCAGTTTGTGACTTTATTGAGTGATCTTAGAGCTCAAAACAAAGCTACCAAAAAAAATCTTGGCTATTTTGGCCACATTGCTCGCGGGTAACCGGATAATCTCTACAAATTGATTGTGGACGGGAAGAGACCCCACGGCGCTCGCAGCCGTTGGAGTGACCAAGTAACAACGATCACTGGTTTCTGTTGCAACCGCCCTAAGGACAGCCGTGCACCGAACTAAATGGAGAAAACTGGAGCATGAAGACTTTTAAGATTGAAGATATTGACTAAGAAGAGAAATGATAATATCGTCTTCGGTTTCCGCGATTATCACTCGTAGTAATTAAACAACTTAAACGGATTAAATCGCGTATATTACTACATTTCGTAACCTATAAGAGAAATGATAGTTCAAAACTGGTGCATCACTTTCTTTAGAATTTCGCGGGATCAGCGTCTGGCCTACGCTCCAGAGAAGCCCAATTTAATTTGTCCTAGAGATGACTAACATTTATAGACATTCGTATCATTATACATACACGGGCGGTAATGAAATTAAATTAGTTATTTATTTCTCGCATACGGTCTTAATCGATATAGATATGAGCATAGCGTAGCACGTTAACAGTAACATTCTCACGACCAACAATCTGCCTAGTAGGCGCTCGTAATTTTTGCTTAGATGCCGGCCGATTTTGCGCGGCACATTATTGGCCACACAAGCTCACCTAGCGGGCTCCGTATTTCTGGGGTATTGTTAATCTTTGGAGCTAGGTCTGGCTTATCTGGCACAGGTCTGCCGTATCATGGCAAAATAACGTAACCATGTATCGATGTCATAATAGGGAACGTGCTCGACGAAGATGCTGCCAACTGATGCCGCCAATCTAAATCATATACCCTCTCATGCTAGGGCCACATTGACGAAAACGCCGTTAATAACGTTAATTTATCGCGTTGAAGGACGATTAACGTCAGTGTAGCTACGACTTACTATATTTGACATTGACACTTACATATTATCATTGACAGCTTGATTTGACAGGGGCGATAGTTTCCTTTATTGTCCGCCCGTGTCTCTTTTGTCGTTTAGTGCTGCCACCTATAGTTCGTGCAAGTTCCCTACATCAAATAGTTTTGGCATGACATGGCAGAGGCAGTAAACTCACTTGCGCTGTAGCTGCTGGCCCTCCTTGCACAGCAGCTTGATCTTGTCGCCCACGGCGCCCGCCTCGGCGGCGCGCGCCAGGTGGCGCGTGCGCAGCTCGCGCGCCGCGTCGAGGTCGCGGCCGCGCTCGGTGCTGCTGAACAGCGCGGCTATGTGTGGGTTATGTGGCACTCACTTGCGCTGTAGCTGCTGGCCCTCCTTGCACAGCAGCTTGATCTTGTCGCCCACGGCGCCCGCCTCGGCGGCGCGCGCCAGGTGGCGCGTGCGCAGCTCGCGCGCCGCGTCGAGGTCGCGGCCGCGCTCGGTGCTGCTGAACAGCGCGGCTATGTGTGGGTTATGTGGCACTCACTTGCGCTGTAGCTGCTGGCCCTCCTTGCACAGCAGCTTGATCTTGTCGCCCACGGCGCCCGCCTCGGCGGCGCGCGCCAGGTGGCGCGTGCGCAGCTCGCGCGCCGCGTCGAGGTCGCGGCCGCGCTCGGTGCTGCTGAACAGCGCGGCTTTGGCCGCTATACGCTCCGCCGTGTCCTCTACGTCCCTGGAAATTCAAAAAATCTTGGTTTTTGTACTTGGACTAAAGCTAGATGGTGCTACATACGTCACCCAGAATGACGTCACATATCACTGGTTGAAATCGATGACTTGGACAGAGTTTCGGTAGCCTAGTTAGTAAGGCGCTTGTTGGCCCGGATAGCCGAGGAGATGCAGGTTCGAATCCTGCCCGAGACGGTAACCTATCGCAAACACTAAAAACCATTCACCGAATTTCATTTGGCCAAAAACTATTCGAATTATTATCGTTTGTCCGATGACAGCTTTCGTATTTTTTTCTGTTCACCATTTCACGTTTAGTAAAAGTTTCGTTTGTCCGAAAAACGTTTCCCATCTCATTCACTTGCCCTATGAATTGTTACGTATTTTGTTTCGTTGCCCATTTTTCATTTACCCAATGATACTTTTCGCACTGGATACGTTTAGACATATTTTCAGTTTACCTTTTAACGATATCCCAAGTTATTTCTCGGCAGAGGTATGTTTCCCTAAATCTAAAATAAATGTTATTTTAGAAAAGAAGTTATTATTAGTTTTTTAGGGAAAGGTCAGTAGGTTAGGTTGGTTCATAAAAAAGTGGCCGTTTGGGGAAGTGACTTTCACAGAAAACTTATATAGGCAGAAGGACAAAGGGGGGACGGGGGGGCGAAGCCCCCCACAAGGGGGGCTCGGGGGGCGAAGCCCCCCGCATGGAAAAAAAACTCAAAACAAAGGTTCAATTAGGTAAAAAAGTAGGTTAGGTTAGGTTTGAACTGCGTCCCCCAACAAAAACGAACTGCTACCAGAAAAATAGGTTAGGTTAGGTTTGAACTGCGTCCCTCAACAAAAACGAACTCCTACCAGAAAAATGGGTTAGGTTAGGTTTGAACTGCGTCCCCCAACAAAAACGAACTGCTAGGAAAAAAGTAGGTTAAGTCAGACATATTTAAATAAGTTTTCACTATCGCACTGTACTACTCAGTATTAGCTTTAATAACACACTATAACAAGTTTTATGTGGCGGGTAAGGTTATCTTTATCAAAGTACAAAGCGGGTAGATTCTTGCAGACTAGTTTGCCAGGTATAAAAATAAATAATTGTAAATTGTAATGCCAGCTGTACACATGTCGAATAGTTAAAAATCGAATCGTTACATCGGACAAATGAAATCAAAGTCAATCGAAAATGTCGAATGGTGAATAAATCGAAACGTTACTTCGGGTAACTGATATTACGGTGAAACGAGACTTAGGGCAAACCGTAATTTGTCGAATGATTAAAAAACCTAAACCAATAAATGCCGAATCGTAATAATTCGAAATGAAAATTCGGACAAACGAAAAAAAATTGAAACGATATTTGTCGAATAGTTTTTGCCGAAACGAAATTCGGACTAACGTTTTTAGTGTTTCAGATAGGTAACCGCCCGAGACATATAATTTTCAAATTTTTCTCTTCTTATAAAATATTAAGAAATCGTTGGCATTTGTTAATGCTACAAAAAAAAAATCAGAGCCATGATGTTCCTGTATAGCGATCCTGATCGAGTGGTAGGCGTATGATTCTGAATGACCCCTGACAGTGAACGGGCACGTTCCGAGTGAGTGTGCCCTATCATAGATCTCGTCTTCGCTTACTTTCTCTCAGGCGATGAAGCCAAAATAAGGTGATTCTAGTCGATCGGTTTTCCAAACAAGAACAAAGAGAATTATTTTTGTTTCCCTGGCATCATTTATGTTTTATTTTATAGCTAAATAAATATTTTAGCAAAATCGTTTCGTTTCATATAACAACACAAGATGGTTTCAAATAACGATAATGTCGCTTATCTCAAATGACCAATTGCACTTTTCTTCTGATTTTTTAAACTTGTCATTTCGGACAGACAAAATGCATGAAGCTATAAAATTAAACATATTTAAACCACAATAAATATCGTCATAAGCAAATAATGATCCCCTTTATATTTGTGTGGAGAATCAACCGACTCAAATCACCTCAAACGCTAAAAATCATAAAAATGGAGTCATCCCGGTAAGTTTAGCCCGACTAGCACGGTATACGGTAGTTTTTCTCCGAACAAAAGGTACATCGGGAGCGCGCATGTGTGCGCGCCGTGTACGGACGCACCACAGGCAAGCATTTGGGACTGCCACGTATGGCGTTCACTCACACAGACGCGCGTCGTGCGTCTGTGTAAATACGTGTCGCGCGCTCCTAAACGGCCGAAGTCGTACTACTTGGTTACTGGCTTAGTATAAATAGTTTGCTACTAGTAACCGACTGACCTGTTGAAGGCGTGTATCTCGCGGGCGGCGGAGAGATGGTCGCGGTAGCGCTGCAGGTCGCCGCTGAGCGCGCGCCACTTGGCGAGCAGCGCGTCGCGGCGCGCCGCCACCGCCGCCGCCTGCTGCGTCGGGCCCTGCACCACCGCATAGGGAAATCAGGGCTTGTGAAACGTGTGTCCATGCACACAGGGATCCGTGACATGAATGCCAGGGTTTAAATAAATAAATAAATATTAGAGGACAATCTTACACAAATCGAACTAGTCCCATAGTAAGCTCAATAAGGCTTGTGTTATGGATACTAGACGACGATATATTTAATAGATACATACATACAAATACTTAAATACATAGAAAACATCCATGACTCAGGAACAAATATTCGTGCTCATCACACAAATAAATGCCCTTACCGGGATTCGAACCCAGGACCTCTTGCTTCATAGGCAGGGTCACTACCAACTAAGCTAAAGCGGTCGTCATAATTCGGTCGGCGGTTTAATTTATAATAGATGACGGCGATCGTAAACCCCGATTGTATGCTGCTAATAATTAGTAGCATCGAAAAACAAAAGTTTTAATCCCAGCCCTCGGGCTTGCCCTGACAAAGTGAGGTATATGAGTTGTCACCTGTCTGAGCAGTTTATCGGCGAGCGCGCAGGTGGCCTTGACGCGTTGCTCGTCGACCTTCATGTCTGAATCGAGGTCATCAAGCTTGCGCACTAGAGCCGAGCAGTGCTCGTAGTCTCGCCCCAGCTCGTGCGCTTGCACCTGTCAATACAACACACCAGTTAAACACATGTCATATCACAAAAAAAAATACCAGAAAGCATGATACTGTCATGGTAACAAGCACGTAGTAAAATTTACAAGACTTGAGCCGTTTCTGCATTAACACCGTGTCCGTGCTTAACATCAGCGGACCAGATAAAAGGCAATAAACCCGATAAATGAGAAATCAGTTCTTAAGTATTTACAAAATGGTGCCGTGACCAGGATACCGTTCATTCGATTACTTCGTTCTGTCCAGCAGCATGGTGTTTTTTCAACTGTAAAATTAGAGTTTTCAAAAGTACAATACTAGTCGTTTCTTTCAGGACGACGGTGCAACGGCCTGTAAACGCGTAATAACTGTCACTTTAGTGTAATGTTCTACGCTAGCTGACGCGGGTGCACGGAGCGGACGCACGTGGCGAGTATGGACCCGCGCCCGCTTCACTTAGCGCTGTTCATACAGTTTCTTATTAGACGGGCGTCCGTTCCGGATAATCCGCGTCAACTAGCGGAGGCCCTTAAACGTACCATCATTTCCTTGTCGCGGATCCAAGCCTCGATCTTGTCCAGGTGCTGGTTGAACTCCAGGATGTCCTGTGCCTCTTCCAGCCCACGACCTGTCAGACAGTTAATAAAAGTTTAAAAAGCATAGAAGTTTATAAACTTAAAAGCATTTATAAATTCCAGTAGATGGTTTAATTTTATAGACTGGACCGTCGTCCTGGCGAGCCATTTTGAAAAGAGACCGCTCTTTAAAAAGGTAACCCTTCGTTTCCTCTTAAAAATATATCTAGCGGCAAGACAGTACCCCCGCCAAGTCGACCAAAACAAAGGCACGGCTGTACCATCCTTTACTCGAAGCCTTTCAGCTAGGAAAGGAAATCCCTCACCTCTCTCCTCAGTAGCCTTCTCCAGCTTCTCCCAGTCCTCACTGAGCTGCTGCATCTCTCTCTCGACCTCTGCATCAGGCCGCAACTGGGCGGCCAGCGCCTGCATCTCCTGGAGGCGCGCGCGGTTGGCGCCCAGCTCGGCCGTGAAGGCCTGGTGCTTCTGGAGCTTCTTGATCTTGTCTTCCAGGTCGGTCACCTCGCCTGGAAAGGGTTCGCGTGTTAAAGGAACCTAATAGGATAGATTAAGGCAAAACATAGTATAAGAGACCGCGTAACGACCATTCTGGGCTCCATGGTTTTTTCCTCGAATGTCCATTTTTCTGGAACAGATGACCATCCCTCATCTGTCGTCCTAGGTCTCCACCCTGGAGCGGCTAAATTTCATATTTGCACAGGCAGGAGTCTCCAGGAAATCGCCAGCCCAAGTTATAATTTTATGCTTAAATATTTTATTAATGTAATTTCATCATGCCTAATGTTTTTGAGAAGAGAAACTGGTGAGTTTCTTCCGGCGCTTCTTCCCATACCAATAGAATTAGTAGGCTTATGATGCTACGCTTTGTCGCGCGATAAATAAATGATAAAGCATCCTTCACGTGTGTGTGAGAGTGATGGATGCTTTATCATTTATTTATAGCGCGTTAAAGCGTAGCATCATAAGCCTATAGACCTGTAAGAGCCCTTGCAAAAATAAATGGTTTGATTTGATAACTCCCCCCCATCTGAGTGTAACCCTTCTCTACACATGCCGCCCGTTGCTATTAGAGTGACGTACCTGGGTGGTGGTCGGTGTTGAGCTTGGCGAGCTTGTCGGCGAGCCAGCCGCGCGTCTCGGCCGCGTCGCGCGCGAACTGTGCGCGCGCACGAGTGCGCAGCAACAACGCGCGCCGCCGCCCTGACGCCTCGTACAACTGCAACACGTTTATTTCAATCAACTCTAATATCAAACTTAAAGTGATTCGAGTCGGTCGATTTTTCATACAAACATAAATATGGTCATTATTTGATTCCATGGTATCAATTATAACAAGTTTTATTTGAGAGCTTGATATACTGCGCGAAATAACACAAAAACCTGAATTAACGTGCAATTGGGCCTTTAAGGTCAACACCATCTATCAACATCAGTTGAAACTAAACGTCTTTCTCTAAAATTATGTTTTATTTTTTATTTTTAAGGGTTCCCACGTTTTTTCACGGACACAAAATGTATCAATATTATAAATAAAACTCAATACAAACATTTGACAATTGATGCCGTAAAAGCAAACAATAACCCTATTTTAGTTTGATTATACCGGATGAAACAGCGTGAGTGAGCCCCTCATAAGTATTAATAGTCTGGTGACGGTTGCTGGAAAGTTCTGGACGCGAGCGGCACAAAACCGGTCATGGTGGCTTTCTTTGGAAGACGCCGACGTCCAATGTCCTCTAGCACAACTGTGACACGCGACTCTTTGTCTCTCCTTCCACTCCATATAGTGTGACAGTGACAGGTGATGCTCTATCGCGCGAGAAACGAAGTCGCGGCCAGTTCTTCTTGCTTTTCATTGTGATTAGCTTTGACGTGCTTAATTGCAGAACTATGAATGCTATACATTAATTTAAGTAATTGAATCTGTGTCATCACATGTAGTCATTATTATTATTTGTTATTTTTCTATTCATTGTGATAATCTTTGACGTGCTTAATTGCAGAACTATGCATGCTATACATTAATTTAACATAGGTTAAGTAATACTATTGCATTTAAGTATACTTTTTGATTGAATTTGACTGACCCTCCTCAGCAGTGGTCTCCTCTTTTAAAAAGAGCCAGTAAACTTTGACATGTAAAAGTGCCCTTGCGGCCTACTTGCAGAATAAAGTTAATTATTTCATTATGCTAGACAGACAGGCAGCTATGACCGTGTTGATCCGGCGGATCGCCGCCCATTTACCTTCTTCCGTCGCTCGTTGATGGCGCGCAGCTCGTCCGCGATCTTCTGGCTCTCCACGTGGTTCTGCTGCAGCAGCTTGTCGCCGTGCGTGTTCAGGGTTGTCAGCTTCTCGTCCTGACAACACATTCCAATACGCTATTTTACATTTTTTCTGTGGTGTGTTATAGAAAGACCTCTCACTAATGAAAAAAACTGCTTCAATATCATAAAAGCTCATGGAGATAGAAAAATGTTAAAATCAGTTTTTCCAAAAAACGATCCATACTAAAACATAGTAGCGGAGTGACGTCACACGCTTATAATTTGTATGGGGAAATCAAAAATTTGCCTTGCAGCTATGTTAAAACTTGCGTTTATCCTAATGCCCGGGCTACACGAGGCTAGATTTTCAAGCTAGGATAGCTAGCTAGTACGCTAGTTTACAAGTCAGGACAGTTTTTAATAGGATGGAGTTCTATTTTTAGGCTAGTAGCGTAATAGGTTATTGTATGGGTTATTCAATGGTATCAATAGTTTTTAATATTTTCATACTTTTAAAGTGGACTTTCCCGCGCAACTTTGAAGGTTCATATAACAAGTTACACTTTAGGTATCGAACTGAAATCTTCAACATATTTCCTTATGTAATATACAGGTTGGAGATGGGGACTATGGGGGTTTGAAGTAATAGTCTTTCATGATGATACTTGTTGTATTGAGTATAAGACAAGACTAAGACGAAGACGTGAAGACAAAGACGTGTCTTAAAGCTAGTTAAATCTATTTATAATATATTAATGCTTACTTGCTATAACCCAAATCCGTGCGTCACATGTCGTAAACAGTACGAAGAGTTACTGTTAATTCATCACATTACATCTCCCCCGAAAGTTCACTCTTCACCCCCTCATGCAACAAAAAAAAATGTGACGAACGCAGTTGAGTTTTACATTTTTGTTTCTTATTTGTAGCATTTAAACTAACACTTTATTTTATACAATTAACTAAAACATTTAAACATATTATAATAACTGAAATTACATAAATTACACCATTTAGTTAATACATAAGTTTATCAAAATTACTGTCCATATCGGTCAAGAAGGTGTTAAAATTTAATTCAAAATAACTTTTATTTAGCCATAAATTATAATCGTACACATTAGTAAACATTTCCTAGATATCGGTACATTTACCCAATAATAAAATATCTAATGCCATCGGAGTCCTTAGCTCCTAATAAAAAAAAAAACAAATGGGAATAGTTTCCCAAGGGCATGGTCACCCTTCAATCCTCTCAAAAACACAAATGGGAATGGTTACCCAAGGGCATGGTCACCCTTAATTACCGGCATATCAGGCCTAACTCTCGGTTGCCTGTACTTAGAGTCACAAATACATTAAGACGTTATTACGTCTCCAACGGTTTTCACGGAGGGCACGGTAGTCCAAAACACCATGAGCCAACACGAAGGACTAGTGCTCTAACTTCCCTACCACAAAAATCACAATAATATGTACCGTACCCGGATATTAAACCTTCTGTATATTAATTATTCAAGTTATATTGTTACTTAGACAATTTAAGGATTTGATGCTATCCCGAACTCTAGGTTGATCAGACCTAGAAATGCGGGTATATCTGGTGATAAACTCTTTGAAATATAAAAAAAAAAAACTGGAGAAATATTATTACTAGAATGCAAAATCAAATACATATTTTCGGTAAGTAGGTCATACTAAAATCTCATTATAATTGACATAATGCCGACGCTATGCGCGGGCGCGATGAGCGGCGCACGGGCGCAATGACCGCCGCGTGCTGACCGAGCAGAATATTGCTCTACATACTGTATCATATTGCGAAATACCTATATCTTTATACAAATAAAAAAAAATACTTTAAATTCCTGTAGAATCGTAATGGTCAAAACAGCGATTCAAATTTTTACGTAAAAAAAAACGAACTGATTAATTTTGCTAAGCACATCTTTTTATAAAATGCAATAATAAACTAGATTTTAATTATATTTAGTTTCTGAAATATTAGTTTATTTAAACCAATATCTACTATTTATTAACTTAATGTACAACCTTAATTATCGTGAAACTAAATAACATACTGTATCAGTAGTTAACACACATAGGTAAATAAACTATTTAAAAAAAAAAATCTTATGAGAACCCTAATCATATTACTTCACAATATTATTTTAAAAACTTACATTAGTTATAGTCAATCTACCAGTGGATCAATCTGACGCTGCGCTAGGTAGCCTCGGGGCGGGCCGCGGGTCACGTTGGCGGGCACGACGCTCGATGATGCTGCTGATGCTCGATGACGGGCCGGGCTAACCCTGGACTCCCTCGAACATGGGCCGGGATTTCCCTGGACACCTCTTGAAGTGGGCCAGGATAACCCTGGACACCTCTTGAATTGCGAGCCGGGATAACCCTGGACAACGCTCTTCTTTTCTTGAAAATATGTCTTTAAATTTTCATAATAATTTTTCAGTTTTCGGTTTGATCTTCTTTCTTCAATTCCTCAGAATATTTTTTTTTTGCAATGGTGTTCTAGGCTTCAATCTTCTTTCTTCTAGAGGTACAGTCTTCAATATGTTCTTCAAATATTTTTCTTCATAGCGCAGCTTGATTCTGTAACTTATTCTTTCTTCATTTTCCTTGGTTCGCTGGCAGGGTCGCCATGTAATATACAGGTTGGAGATGGGGACTATGGGGGTTTGAAGTAATAGTCTTTCATGATGATACTTGTTGTATTGAGTATAAGACAAGACTAAGACGAAGACGTGAAGACAAAGACGTGTCTTAAAGCTAGTTAAATCTATTTATAATATATTAATGCTTACTTGCTATAACCCAAATCCGTGCGTCACATGTCGTAAACAGTACGAAGAGTTACTGTTAATTCATCACATTACACTTATTTAATAAATCCTTACATATTTTTTACAAGCGGTTACAGTCAAGGACCCAATTGTGACAGTTCCACCTTGCTTAAGGGTGAGATACGTTGAGGTTTGGATGGGAGTTTTCAAGTAAAACCAGATATAGTACCGGAGATGTTGTATTCACGGTATGTCAAAATATAGAACACAGTCAATCTAGGTTAATGAATACTTACAGTTAATTATTGCTTACTGACTAATATCCCACTTCGTGCGTCATATGTTGCGAGGCGTATTGGTGAGTTGTAGTTAGTCGAGGCACACAGTACAGGGGGTAGTAAGGTTATGGGTGGGCGCGCTAGAAGATAACCGTACCTGAGTGGCGAGCAGCTTCTCGAACGCCTCGTGTTTCTTGAGGATGTTGTCCACCTCCTCCACGCTGCACGTCGGCGATATCTCCGTGCCTGCAACAACCAACTTGTCACAACATGCCTCTCTCTCCCCCTATACCTGCTACACGTGTAGTCTTAAAAACATTAAAGGATTTACTGATGACATGTCTGGCTAATGGCCGACATCGTCTTTTTTTGTTCACGGTGTGGCAATGCATTACGCATACTTCCAGGCATTACCAGAACCTTTCCCAGGCCTTTAATAGTACATTACACAACTAGGGTGGTAATACAAAGAAAGGCCGAGATCGCAGAAGTTTGCGGCCCGAGCTGCAAGCGAGGGACGTAAATATGCGATCGAGGGCTTTCTAAAACCTCCCGTGTTGTGTACATCGTTTTATGTCTACACTTGGCCAGGAAGCGGCTTTTTCCGTACGCCAGGTGTGGCATAAAAGGGTCCTTACCTTTCGGGGAGGTTATGTGGGGCCACTCGTCAGAAGGAGGAAATATGCCTATTAAAACTACACCGGTGATGGACCCTCTGCAGCGGAGCCTGCATCCGCGGCACGTCGCTGCACGACGGAAGTGGCCGGAACTCCTCAGGACGCGGCCGGGGTCGTGGGGGGCGCTGGCCTGACGTCTCGAACGCCAAGGCCGGACTGCAACTGCTGCTCTTCTGCTGTACCTCCCAACATCTGGTCGCTCGCCTGGCTCGCCATGAGATGTGGCACACGAGATACTCACTGAGAGCGGCCTCCTGCGCGGCGCTGTGCGCGTGCAGCTGCTTGGCGTCGCGCAGGAAGCAGTGCAGGTCGATGAGCTGGTCCAGCGCCACCTGCCGCGCCGCCCACGCGCCGTGCAGCAGCGCGCGCTCCTCCACCAGCGCCGCGCACTGCTCCGAGATCTCCTGCAACACACAACACTTCCATTAGTATCTACAGTAACACGCGCGGGGCGGAGAGTGTCAGGGTACCTGCGAGTTGGGGTGCGCGTCCAGCACCAGGCGCTGTCCCGCCTGCAGCGCGGCACGGAAGCTGTCGTCGCGCGCGTCCAGCCCGGCTCGTGCGGGGCGGAGAGTGTCAGGGTACCTGCGAGTTGGGGTGCGCGTCCAGCACCAGGCGCTGTCCCGCCTGCAGCGCGGCACGGAAGCTGTCGTCGCGCGCGTCCAGCCCGGCTCGTGCGGGGCGGAGAGTGTCAGGGTACCTGCGAGTTGGGGTGCGCGTCCAGCACCAGGCGCTGTCCCGCCTGCAGCGCGGCACGGAAGCTGTCGTCGCGCGCGTCCAGCCCGGCTCGTGCGGGGCGGAGAGTGTCAGGGTACCTGCGAGTTGGGGTGCGCGTCCAGCACCAGGCGCTGTCCCGCCTGCAGCGCGGCACGGAAGCTGTCGTCGCGCGCGTCCAGCCCGGCTCGTGCGGGGCGGAGAGTGTCAGGGTACCTGCGAGTTGGGGTGCGCGTCCAGCACCAGGCGCTGTCCCGCCTGCAGCGCGGCACGGAAGCTGTCGTCGCGCGCGTCCAGCCCGGCTCGTGCGGGGCGGAGAGTGTCAGGGTACCTGCGAGTTGGGGTGCGCGTCCAGCACCAGGCGCTGTCCCGCCTGCAGCGCGGCACGGAAGCTGTCGTCGCGCGCGTCCAGCCCGGCTCGTGCGGGGCGGAGAGTGTCAGGGTACCTGCGAGTTGGGGTGCGCGTCCAGCACCAGGCGCTGTCCCGCCTGCAGCGCGGCACGGAAGCTGTCGTCGCGCGCGTCCAGCCCGGCTCGTGCGGGGCGGAGAGTGTCAGGGTACCTGCGAGTTGGGGTGCGCGTCCAGCACCAGGCGCTGTCCCGCCTGCAGCGCGGCACGGAAGCTGTCGTCGCGCGCGTCCAGCCCGGCTCGTGCGGGGCGGAGAGTGTCAGGGTACCTGCGAGTTGGGGTGCGCGTCCAGCACCAGGCGCTGTCCCGCCTGCAGCGCGGCACGGAAGCTGTCGTCGCGCGCGTCCAGCCCGGCTCGTGCGGGGCGGAGAGTGTCAGGGTACCTGCGAGTTGGGGTGCGCGTCCAGCACCAGGCGCTGTCCCGCCTGCAGCGCGGCACGGAAGCTGTCGTCGCGCGCGTCCAGCCCGGCTCGTGCGGGGCGGAGAGTGTCAGGGTACCTGCGAGTTGGGGTGCGCGTCCAGCACCAGGCGCTGTCCCGCCTGCAGCGCGGCACGGAAGCTGTCGTCGCGCGCGTCCAGCCCGGCTCGTGCGGGGCGGAGAGTGTCAGGGTACCTGCGAGTTGGGGTGCGCGTCCAGCACCAGGCGCTGTCCCGCCTGCAGCGCGGCACGGAAGCTGTCGTCGCGCGCGTCCAGCCCGGCTCGTGCGGGGCGGAGAGTGTCAGGGTACCTGCGAGTTGGGGTGCGCGTCCAGCACCAGGCGCTGTCCCGCCTGCAGCGCGGCACGGAAGCTGTCGTCGCGCGCGTCCAGCCCGGCTCGTGCGGGGCGGAGAGTGTCAGGGTACCTGCGAGTTGGGGTGCGCGTCCAGCACCAGGCGCTGTCCCGCCTGCAGCGCGGCACGGAAGCTGTCGTCGCGCGCGTCCAGCCCGGCTCGTGCGGGGCGGAGAGTGTCAGGGTACCTGCGAGTTGGGGTGCGCGTCCAGCACCAGGCGCTGTCCCGCCTGCAGCGCGGCACGGAAGCTGTCGTCGCGCGCGTCCAGCTCGGCGCGTGCGGCGGCGTGCTCGGCGCGCGCGGCTTGCGCAGATACAGCATCGCGCACGCGCGGAGCTGACGCTGTGGCTGCTCGCAGCGCCGTCGACCAGGTGGTCAAGTCGCGGACCTGAGCACATGAGATGTGGAATAACGTAATCAATAAAAAACATTTTAAAAAATCAGCAAATTATTGGGAAAATACATAAACTAAGCACGTGACTGATAAACTCTGTTAAGTAAAGCCACCCATACAAATATGAAACAACCTAACGCTCCTTTTAAAAACCTAAAGTCTACGGGCCCTAAAAGGGCCATAATCCCACAACTTTTGTCAGTTTGCAGCATGTTGCACGCGTCGGTCGGGTGTTACTGCAACTGTTTCACAGCGGCGGGCATACTTCACGGGACGACGCGCTGTTGTCAAAACTGTTGCAGGGTAAGGTAATATGCGGCGGTACTGTTGCTGCAACCGACACGTACCTGTTGCCGGAACTGCTGCAGAGCGAGGTATTGCTGCAGCGTGTTGCGGCGCGCGTCGGCGGCGGCGCGCAGCATGTTCCACGCGTCGGTGAGCGCTTGTTGCTGCAACGCGATCTGTTGCACGTTGCCGCCGGGGCACAGGCGTTGCAGGCGCAGACCCTCTTCTTGAAGGACCTGGGGAATAGAGTAAAATAGAATCATTTATTGTTAGAAAGTGAGTAATTATAAATAAATGTTAACAATAGTATTTTAGTACTTCACAATCAGCCAGAATATGGCGTACAATATTTCCTACTCTCATTGCATGTCGGGAAGTTCATATAGTGCATTAATATGTATGTAGTTACCAGTGGCGTGGCGTAAAAGATATCCTTGGGCAAGCCGGTGCAGATTCGGCGTACATTTTCCTTAAGAGCTGTAGAATAAGGTGCTCAAATGCCTGATATTAGGCAAGCCGGTAGTGTTGGGGGTGCGAGTGTGTGAGAGTGATTTGTTAAGAAGTCCGGAATTAAGTTTTCAATATGTTTATTTATAAAACACAGGTAAAAGTAATAATGTTACAAAAATGTTGAAAATGTTAGTTGAATGCACCCGGTCGCGGCGGCTCCGAAATATGCATTGAATCGCCGATATGGCGTAAGTAGGTCGCCGCGGCCCGTGTCACATGTTTGTATGTATGTATGTATGTATGTAAACTCTTTATTGCACAAAATAATACAAGTACAGGGTTACAAAATAAAGGTATATGTACAAAGGCGAACTTATCCCTTTAAGGGATCTCTTCCAGTTAACCTTTGAGCAGTTGAGTGATGAGACAAGAGAGGTGGTAGACAAACAGGATCATGTACAAGAGATTATAGAGGTATTTATGTGTAAATAGATAATATGACTACATATACATTATTAATATATAAATACATACATATATATATATATATATATATGATTATAAACATAAATAAATACATAAAAATATACAGAACCTGTAAAAAAACAACTAAAAACGTGTCAAGTATTCAGTCAGAGGGCAACCACAACTTTTTGAGTTTTCCCTTAAGCGAGGCTACAGACCGACACTGCCTGAAAGACGGTGGCAATTTGTTCCATAATTTCACAGAGTGTACCGTGAAAGATTTGCCGTAAGAGCGATGATTATGAAGAGGTATTGAGAGAGACAGATCAGCACTAGAGCGCAGCCGGTGGCCACTATCATCCGCCATAAATGTAAACCTCTCGGTAAGGTAGAAAGGAGAGGAGGGGACAAACAAAACATTAAAGAGGAGAGACAAGGTATGTACGTCTCTACGGCGACGGATTGGTAACCACTTGAGCTGCGTGCGGAAGGAGGACACATGGTCGAATTTGCGGAGGCCGAAAATGTACCGAATGCAGACATTTTGCAAACGCTCAAGCTTGTCAAGCAGTTCCTCCTTTAAATCTAGGAACGCAGTATCCCCGTAATCCAGAAGAGGGAGTAAAAGAGAACGAGCAAGAGTAATCTTTGTTTGAAGCGGGAGGAAATTTTGGAGGCGCCTAAGAGAGTGCAAAGAAGCAAAGACCCTTCTACTGATATCGACCACATGGGCTGACCAGGAAAGAGTCTGGTCCATAGTGATACCCAGATTCTTGACTGTAGAGGAGAAAGGGATATGTGATCCATCAAAGAAAATGTCAGGTATCACTTGGTCAGACAATTTGGAGATGAAATAAGGACTACCAATCAGAATAGCTTGCGACTTCTTCGCGTTTACCTTTAACCCAAAGGATGAGGCCCAATCATTTATTAAACTCAGATCTACATTTATTTGTCCAATCAAAGACCCGAGATTATCAATGCTAGCCGCTGCATAGATCTGCAAATCATCGGCATAAAGGTGATATGAAGAAGAAAGAGATTTGGTGATTCCGTTGATAAAAATGGAGAAAAGGAGAGGAGAAAGCACTCCTCCCTGAGGGACACCAGCGGTCAGGTCACTCCAATTGGACAGTCTGTCTTCGAGCTTGACTCGCTGACGCCGCCCCTTTGGGCGGCGACTACCTCTTTAGGTAGTCGCGAAACCAGGCTAGAGCTGTAGGGGACAAGTTGAGATTTTGGAGTAATGCTAGGAGAATGTCAAAATCGACGGTGTTAAAAGCACTACTAAAGTCTAGCAAAACCAAGACGGTCAACTTTTTATTTTCAACATTAAGACGAATGTCGTCAGTGACCTTAACCAGAGCAGTAACAGTGCTATGCCCAGGGCGGAAACCGGATTGGAAGGGATTAAAAAGGTTGTGTCTATTGAGGTGAGAGGAAAGTCGGTCATTTACAAAATGCTCAATAATTTTAGATAGGATCGGAAGAATAGATATAGGACGATACTGGGAAAAGGAAGTGGGATTTGATACTTTTGGAAAGGGGATGACGTGTGCATGTTTCCATGCCGAAGGAAAGGAGCCAGAAGATAAGGAACAATTAATAATTTGGGCTAAAGTGGGGGCAATGTACTCCGCCACAAGCATAATCATGTCCAAACTAAGATTATCTTCACCGACGGCTTTCGTCTTAATAGTTTTGAGAATGGCTAATACTTTTTGTGGCGAAATATTACCAATATCAAACGTAGATGAATCGGGGTGTATAGAATTGGCAAGATGAGATAATGTCCGTTGCTTGACTGTAGGGTCAAGACAAACAGGAGAAGTGCTGAAGTGTTGATTGATAGCGTCTAAATCTAGAACACCAGGAGAGTTTTCTTGAGTTTTGCCCACCCCAAGTGATTTGAGAAATTTCCACAATTTTGTGGGAGGACAGTCGTCTATGGACTGGTGAATATACCGACGTCTTGCATTTCTACAAACTCTGTTACAGCGGTTTCGCAAAGATATGTACACCTGATGGTTGATCTCGGATGGGTCGTGCCGGAGTTTGATTCGGGCTCGGTTCCTTTTGGCCATGAGCGATTTAATATCTGGAGTTAGCCATGGTGCGGGGAAATGCTTTACTCGAGTCGGTCTTAAAGGAGCGTGCTTGTCAAAAATAGCTAGCAATATCTCGTTGAAAGTCGTGACTTTATGGTCGATATCAGTAGAGGCTTCACACCTTAACCAATTTGCACCTTGCAGGTCCTCAAGAAGCACCTGCATGTTGATATTTTGGAGGTTACGACGCATAACTACTTTATGTCGCCGTTTAGGGGGCCGAATTTTGAAAGAGGCGTAAATTAAATCATGATTCGAGAAGGCTGCCGCATTGAATTGGCCATGACAGGAAACAAGGTCACGAGATGAGGTGAGAATTAAATCTAAAAGCGAGGGTGGGCCATTGTGCGGAAAATGAGTAGGACTGAGAGGCAGAACATGAAGGTTTAAAGAAGATGCTAGGGATTGGAGCTTACGCGAACGGTGGTCATTTTTTAAAAGGCACGTGTTAAAGTCACCCATAATAATACGGTGTTCGAACTGTGGAGAAATATCCATCAATGTACTCTCTAGACTGTCAAAGTAGTTGACGTTAGAAGAGGGGCTGTAATATACGCCGAGAAGAACATTACTATGATGTAGGGTGACGTTAAGAAAGAGGTATTCAGGAGAATTGGAATATTCTGGGGGTGACTGCGCAACCACTTGACAAGCAAAGTCACTTTTTAAATAGATGGCAACACCGCCACCACGCACCGTGTTACTTCCGCCGTTCCTAGTGCCAGTTCTGTCATTTCGTATTAATCGATATCCGGGAAGTGGATAGTGGGTAGATGGAAGAGAAGGCTTGAGCCACGTTTCAGAGATAAGTATAGCGTGAATATTTTTAGTGTCGAAGGATGCAAGTAAATCAGGAAAGTGAGCTGGTACACTCTGTGCATTAATATGGACGACGTTGAAGTTCTTAGTAGCTGAAATAAAAGTGGTGTGCAACCGTTCATGCAGATCGGGCATGTCAGATACATCGCTTAAGGAATCGTAAATGCTAGACGAAGATAAAGAATAGTACATTGTGCACCGAGGGTAGTAAGAAGGGGATTACTAACGAGAGTCTATTAGAAGCCCGACGCCGTAGGCGGAGGGCTTTTAATGACTCGAGTTTGTAATCTTCTTACTGCCCGTGATACACACAATGTTTTTCATCACATTTGCGAGGAAAAAAAATAAAACATAAAAATGAAATAAACTAAACGTACCCGCTAAGAGACAACTTCAACTGTCAACTTTTTTAATTTAGTCTTCCACAGATAATGCTAAGAACTGCGTTTAGTTTTTAAACTTGACAGGCAATGTCACCAGATTGTACCGATTTTCAAAATAAAATTTTAAACTAAATTAATTTAATTGCATTAAAATAATCGCAAAAACTACGGAAATAATAGTAAAATATACCATATAAGTTTTATTTTACACTAAAATTGGTTTTGTAGCCAAGTTTTGAAGATGTGAAATAGCCTTGGCTGATTCGAAACCTCCTTAGTCTGAAATGACGTACGACTTTTAAAACTAAACTCATAACTCCCGAGGGAGTTATAGATTTTCATACAGTTTTTCCTCCCGTGGGAGTTATAGATATTTGTAACCCACGGGGGGTAAATCGGCTCGAGTTGGTCTATAAGCGCGCGTGTTATAACACCCTTTACGAGCAAGTGTGATGAAAAAGAATTCGCTGTCTACGCTCGCATTAAATACATCAGACATCGAAATTAAATAGCTTCTCCGAACCGGATACTATATCAGGTAACTGTATATTTAATAAATATTATATTATATTGTATGTGAATATTATATGATATTAATATATATATAAATTTAAATCCTAACTGATATAACAAAATAAAGCTTAAAACGTATTTTCGTTAATATTCTCCTCACTTGCTCGCCAGTAACAAGTAACACATTATAATTACAGTTAAACAAAATAGAGACTATAAAAAGGTACGTTGCTTTTGCTGAAGTTTAACACAGTCAAGAAGAGGAAGAAAAACATAGCCAATACAAACACAAATAGAAAAATACACTTCTGCAACCGCAATAACGAAACGTAAGTTTGAACTGTCAGTGGTGACAGCTACTGCTACTGTCAGTGTCAGTTATGTTATTTGCAGAATGAACCTACGCTTCCGTATTATTTGTGTTGTTTGTCTTGTCGGCAAAGCCGGTAGGAAGCTAAAGTGGCCTGGACAATACCAAGTACCTACAAATTGGAGAACAAGACAATGACACACAGGAGCATAGAGAGACACTATTTCAGTAAACACTAAACAAAGGAACGACAACACACAACATGAGGATGCTAGTCTTGCGATTCTGAGGCGACGGGACTTTTTTTGGCGGCACGATGAGGTCGAGCTTTCCGCGGGGCTTCAGGGGGAGGTGCACTGACGTCTGGGAGCGTCAGCGTTGCCCCGGAGGCCGTATTGCCTTTAACAGCCTCCGTTGTCGCTCCAGTCGCAGCAGCGGCCTCAGTGGAGGTCCCGGCGGCCGGTTCGGCGCGGAACGCAGGGCGGGGTAGTGCCCGCAATTGCTCCATGGAGGTGACTTTGCGCCGCGACCCATCCGGACACACCACAATAATCCGTCCATCGCTGGTCCAGCTGCCCTTTACGCCATACATGCGCCTGGCCTCCAAAAACACACTGTGTCGGGTGTTGGTCAGAAATTCAGAAAGTGTCATACCGGAGCCCTTCAACCGTTTCTTGGCTGCCCATGCTGTGTCTCGGGTCCGGACGCAGGAGAACTTTATAAGTATTGCCCGGGCCTTGGAAGCTGCTGCATTCTTACCAAGACGATGGCAGCTAACAAAAGAAGAGTCAGCAACACCCTGCATTAGTAACTTGTTCTCGCAGATATTGCGCACCGTGTTGCAAACATTTTCATTTGTAGCCTCCGGGACGCCATGCAGCAGTAAGATTCCTGACCGGGAGCGGGCCTCCATGTCCTCCAGCATCTTCAGCGTGAGATTCATCTGATTCTGCAGGCTCGCAAATGCCTTCCAAATAAGGTCTTTGAAGCTGCGGAACTCAGACTCTATGTCAGAGGAGTTTTTCGGTCCCCGAGCAGAGACAGACTTCTCAAAATTGTCCATCCGTGATGAGAAGAACTCCTTCATGTCAGCCATCCCCTTCTGCAGTTGTGACAGATGATCCATGATAGTTTGTGTGATAATTTGGTGACTTGCAAAAGAAGAAAAAATATGTGACCTTTGAACTCTCGCTGTCTGTGTAAATAAAGTTGAGAAAACACTTGTAGCTGGCACTGAGGTGAATATTAACACATTACACTTAGTTTTTTGAATATATAGTTCCAATAAATATTTTTTAAATAATTTAATACACTTTAGGTATTTTTTGACGTGTTGATTGTTTGCCTACCCTTTTTTTTTTTTCTGGTTTGGTGCATGTGCACCGAACATCTTGCCGGGGGCAAAAGATAAGAAAGTATACAAAACAAATATAAATGGTTAAAAACTTAATCTAATAATAAACTAGTAACGTTTATACAGAGTCACCACTAAACGCAATTTTTCTTAGCACTGGGGTCGTACCCCGTTCTGTATAACGCTCACTGATATTGCACTCGGTTGTTTGCACTCGCGCACTATCTTGTCCATTGTTGTTGTTGTTGTTGCGGGGGGTGGGCTGAGGAACTGCCTCCCCGCCAGCGTTCTCCGTAGCTTGCCCTTCGCCGCTCGGTGATGCTGTTTGTTGCGGACGCCGGAGACGTCTCCAAACAAATATTGATGCTGCTATCATACCCACCAGCATCATGCCGTATATCAGTGTATAATGGTGTATATCATGTGCAGAAACTCCATCAGTTAGAGCTGTTAGAGGTTCCTCTTGTTTCATAATCTTAATTTTTTGTTCGATACTATCCAACATGTTTTTGTTGTCCTGCGTAGAACTTTCCACTTCGACTTTTTGGATTGTTATGTTTATTACATTATTTATTGGGGCTATATTAGGGACTTCAATTTCTGGTGTTATGCTGACAGTACTTTCTATTCTTTTGTGGGTGTACACAGTCAAGTTGTCCATTTTTATGAGGCAGTTTTCAGGAATGTTAACAATGTTCTCGCCCTCCAGCTGATGTGCTGTAACCTGATCTTTGCACAAAGCTCGTAAGTTGCAGGTGCCACAGCAAAACGAAAGGTATTGATTTATATTAGACAGACGTATCCATTTATTTTGGCATGCAACAATGTTTGTTTTGCAACTCTCCACGGTGTTGATTTCTCTCACGCATAAGTCATGGTCTGTTTTCAATTTGTAGATAGGAGTGTTTAATTGGCATAAATATGTTGAAGAGTCACGTGACATGCAGTGGTCTAACTCACTCGCAGTCACCGGCAAGTAAACGTCTTTGTGAAGGTTCATTGCAATATGGGTCTCAATTGGTATCACCATGAGCATGTTTCTGCCAACTTGATGCGGTATTGGTTGAATGTTGTATAGATCATAACTATCTCGACTGATCAAAGGTACTCTTATTTCCAAAAGGAGGTATAATTTCGTCATAGTGCACTTGATCCGTAGCAAGCGATAAATATTCGGTAAATCAAGTTGAATGTTATCGATAGGGAGGGTAAGTTCTTTATCTAATTGCCCAGCAATGATACTTAGTTCGTTTTGGAGTTGTTGAGGACTTATTAAGTTTGTGTTTATGTGCCCATTGTAGATGTCGGTAATTGTATCCAGGAGCGAAATTTGAATACTTTTTAGATGGGTCAGTATGTTATTCGCGGCCATTGCCGTTAGTGTGAATTCCGCTGTGAAATCAATTTCTTCGACTCGTTTTAGTAGGGTATATGTATTCGTTTCTAAATGTGTTAAATGTTGATTAATAATCTTGTGTTGTTTTTGCATCGTGTCCTCTGTTCTTTGTAATAAGTTATACTCTGCTTCAACAATAGATGTTTGGTTTTTCCATAACTGCGCTAAATGTTTTTCGTTCTCTTTGACTAGACTAATGTCTCGTTGATACTGTTCGGCGAAACGGCTATCGAGTACTCCGAATAGGCTATTTGCGATATTTCCGACACCGTCGATAAGGCCGCGCCTCCCTCGGCCACGTGCTTGTTTGAATTGTTGTTTTAATAAAAGTTTGTTATGGTGTTCTAGCTCATCGTAGCCATGACGTAATTGTAACATAATGATTTCGCAATGAGACACTTGTTTAATTTGCGTACATATGTTGTCTAAGTGTTGATAATATTTCATGAATGCTACCGTTCCGTCCCAGTATGGGTTCAAATTGTAATAGGCTATTATTTTCCATTCATCTCGGATAATTTGCATGTTGGCCATTTTATCGAAATAAAGCGCTTGGTTTTCTTTTAACTGGGTTGATTTTAAACAGTTTCCTTGAGTAAGTATGGTCATGAAATAGATAAACATCATTGCTAGTGATAGGAAACCGGGTCTTTGGTGGTTGTTATGCGATTGTTTCTTTTCTTCTTGTTTTGGTTGATGTTGTTGTTCGATGGGAAGAAGGGATAACTTCACCACGGGTCTTTTTAGAATGCCGTTTTTTGTTTTTAAAGTTACTACTCTTACGTAATCGTCTTTACCAGGATGGACGTCTATCACTCGACCCATCGCCCATTTCCCGGGAGGAAGGTTGTCTTCGTGGATTATCACCATGTTTCCGATCTCAATATTTTGTTGAGGAACTTGCCACTTCTTTCTCGCTGTTAAATTTGTTAGGTATTCCGTTTTCCACCTTTTCCAAATGTCCTGGAACAACTTCTGACTTAGATGCCAACGGGTTCGTGCATCTTCTTCGGTTTCTATGATTGTTACTCCTGGTCTTCCTGCAGATAAAAAGTGGGCTGGAGTTAAGAAATCAAGATTCTCTACGTCGTTGCTTAACGGGCACAACGGACGGGAGTTAAGGCACGCTTCGATTTGTGCCAAGATGGTGTAGTACTCTTCGTACGTTAGCTTCTGCTCTCCAACCACACGTTTAAGATGGTGCTTAAGGGATCTACAAGCCCTTTCCCAAAGCCCTCCTGCGCTGGGGTTAGCGGGGGCATTGAAGTGCCATTCAATGTTCATTTCAGTTACTTCTGTCAGAAAGTTGCTGTCTATGATGCGGTGCAGATGTTGATGTTCCTCTTGCAGTATCCTGTTTGCTTTCACGAAATTTGACCCATTATCTGAGTAAATATGGCATGGGGCTCCTCTTCTCGATGCCATCCTCCTTAGTGCCGCCAAAAAGGCTGAACTCGTCATGTCAGTGACTAATTCCAGGTGCACCGCCTTAGTCACCATGCAGACAAAGATTGCTACATATCCTTTAATTGTTCTTGCTCCTCTTCCTTTGTTAGCTTTGATATCTACAAATCCGGTATAGTCAAGCCACGTATGGTAAAAAGGCTTGGCCAGATTGCATCGAGCGGCGGGTAAATCCCCCATAAGTTGATGTTGTTTCCTGCCCTCCTGTTTGCGGCAAGTTACACATTTTCTGAGTTCTTTTTTCACCGTATCGTATCCACCAGTTATCCAATATTCTTGTCTCAGGGCTGCCAATGTTAGCGTGGCACCTCCATGTAATGTTAATCTATGTGCTCGGTCAATAAGTAGGGTGGCCAGGCGGGAATGTTTTGGAATAATCTTCGGATGTTTCATCTCTTCGTTTAAAAAAGCTTGGTTAAGTCGCCCGTGCACTCTTAAGACTTGTTGTTGATCGACGAATGGTCGTAAGTCTTTTAATTTACTTTGCGACTTCACACCTTCGTGCTTGCGCAAGTGATCTAATTCCTCTTTAAAATCACGTTGTTGTACATATTTAATTATTGTTAATTTAGCTTTACGTAGCTCATGTAATGTGAGATAGCTCGGGCGTTGTTTTTGTTTAGGTGTCAATGCTCTTTGTATCCATGCTAGTATGCGTATTATTTTATCGAATGAGCTATATTTTTGTAATAATTGTTCGATAATGTTTTCGTCAGTGTTGGAATGTTGCACAATATTGGATTGGAATGTTTTCTTTTCTTGTTCTGTTGTAAATGTTTCGGGCTGAATGTTTTCCGACTGGAATGTAGATAACCAAGCCGGCCCCGTTTTCCATAACGATTGTTCAGTTAGCAATTGTGACATATACAAGCCTCGACTCGCGGCGTCTGCTGGATTCTCGTTTGTTTTTACATAACGCCACTGATCTGCGGGCATGATTTCAGTGACTTGTTTTACTCTGTTTGCTACAAAGGGTCTCCAACGGTCGGGCTCGCCCTGTAGCCATCCCAAGACCACTTTAGAGTCGGTCCAGCCGTATGTGTGGAGTTCGTGTTGATTTAATGCTTGTTTCACTTTGTTCATAAGTTTCGCTAGTAAATGGGCTCCGTTTAATTCCAACTTCGGCAATGTTATTTTTGTTTTTAAAGGCACGAGTTTTGTTTTGGCTGCAACTAGCACCACTTTGTTCTGGTTTTTAATGCGTGCGTATATAACACACCCGAAAGCAGCCAGAGATGAGTCACAGAAACCATGAAGCTCGATGACGTCATGTTCACTGCAATTAAACCACCTCGGAATTTCGTATTCGTTTATCCTGCTTAGGTCTGCTTGTGCCTTTGTCCACTCTTTGTAAATGTTTTCGGGAACTTCGTGATCCCACGGAATGTCCGATTTCCACACGGATTGAAATAATAACTTCAATTTTGCTACTACTGGCGCTACCCATCCTAGAGGGTCAAACAGTTTCGAAATTTCAGATAAAAGCGTTCTTTTTGTTAATTTTGCGTGTTTTGTTACTTCGTACTTGAAAGTAAATATGTCTTCATTTTGATTCCAACGAATTCCAAGAGTTTTAGGTACCCCGTCCGACTTGAGGTTAAAAATGACGCTACTGTTGTCCTTTTCTTCTGTTATATCTTGTAATAATTCTAAATTGTTGGCTGACCATTTTCGAAGACGGAACCCTCCTGCCTTCAATAAAAGATCGAGGTCTCTTATCATTTTTCTTCCTTGTTCTATGGAGTACGCGCCATGGACCAAATCGTCCATATAAAAGGAATCTCGCAGCACCTTTGATGCTTCCGGAAACTTTTCCTGTTCATCTTCAGCCAATTGCTTGAGCGTCATCATTGCCAGGAATGGCGCTGCCTTTGTTCCGTACGTAACTGTTCTTAGCTCAAATGTTTGAATCGGTTGTTCTGGAGATTCACGCCAAATTATCCTTTGCAATGTTGCGTCTTCGTCATGTATCCTGATCTGTCGGTACATTTTCTCAATATCTGATGTGTAGGCGTATTGGTACTGTCTCCATTTTAGTAGTAAAAATTGTAAATCTTGTTGCAAATTTGGACCCTTGTACATAAGGTCATTTAAGGAGTGCCCTTCCGAATTTTTCGCTGACGCGTTGAAAACGACACGGTAACGTGACGTCAATGATTCTGCTCTTTCTACACCGTGATGCGGTAAATAACATTCGAGTGTTTTGTTACCCTTTGCTAGCGTCATATGTTTTAGGTCGGCATATTCATTCATAAATGTTTTGTAGTCGGATGCTAACTTAGGCTGTTTTTCAAATTTTTGTTCCAAGTTGCGAAATTGGGCTAAAGCTTTTTGTTTTGATGCTCCTAGTTTTTCCTCAAAATTCGGTTTCATTGGTAGTCGCACTGTATACCTCCCGTCTTGATTACGCATAGTTGTTTCGTGATAATATTTGACACATTGTATCTCTTCCGATGATAAGTTTTCTTCTTCTGTTATGTCTTCAACTTCCCAAAATTGTTGTAAGCTTTCAAGGTTATCTATTACTACGTTACAATGAAATGTTTTTGCGTTTCCAGAAAGCACCCAACCCAATCTTGTTTGTTGCGCTAAGGGTTGAGAAATATCCTCACTTTGTATAATTCCGTTCATAATAATGTTTTGAAAGACGTCAGCTCCTAATAGCAAGTCGACCGGCCTGCTTATGTAGAACTCTGGATCGGCCAAGTCAATGTTTTGAATGTTGGACCATGATGGCTTGTTAAATGTTTTATTTGGAAGATTTTTAATTAAGTTGTTCATGATTACTACTTCTGCATTGAATTTGTAATCGTTGTAAATAGACTTGCATGTTATGTTCATTTTTCCCTTGCAGTTGTTTTCTTGTTGACCTATTCCAAAAATCATTCCTCGGCATCTTTCTCTCTTGATCCTTAATGTTTGAGCGGCTTGTTCCGATATCAGTGAAATCTGAGACCCCTGGTCTACTAGGACTCGCATGTTATAGTATGTTCCGTCAGCTCCCAGTACTTTTACCTGGGCGGTAGCTAGTAAAATCTCGCAATGTTTGTCTTGAGGCTGCGCCACGTGCGTCGTGTTACCTACATGTTCCTTACTGTGTGACGTCATAGGTGCGGTCGTTGACTTACTTAATGCTTCATGTAAAATAGTATTGTGCGGCGCTTGGCAATTGCGACACTTTTTTGTGGAGTTGCATGCTTTTCCATTATGCGAAAATAAGCAATTTGCGCATAGCGATAATCTATTTACTGTATTTAATTTTTTGTCATTCGGCATCTGTAGAAAAAACTTGCAATTGTAGATTCCGTGGTCGCCTTTGCATAGTGGGCACTTGAAACCCGATACATGATATGTTTTAGCTATTGGGAAATTTCCGTTGTTTTTATAATTGTTGAATGCATTAACCGATTTACGATAATTTGAGTTATGTTGCTGAATATTTGTTGATTGTTGCGTGTTAGATTTTTGCTGTCCCTCTTGACGGCGACGAGCTGATGTTTCTAGGGTTGTAAATTTGGTTTCCAAGAAGTCTAGAAGCTCTTGTAGTTTCGGCATCTCTCTGGTGTTTTTCAGTGATTCCAAATAATCGGTGTAGGTATCTGTATCTAACTTTTGACACAATATGTGTACTAAAAGCGGATCCCAGGTTGAAATATCTAACCCCAGATTTTTTATAGCATTCAAAGTTTCCATCGAGACATCATGCATCTTTTTAATTTGAGACATGGAATTTTGTTGTATGTTTGGTAGGCTAAATAAGATGTTCATGTGTGATGTAAATATCATCCTTTTGTTATCATAGCGATGATTGAGAATTTCCCAGCAAGTTAAGTAGTTTTCGGATGTAATGGGCAAATGTTGAATAAGCCTCTCGGCTTCGCCTCTGAGTTTGGATTTTAAAAACTGCATCTTTTGCGCATTCGATAATGTAGGGTTAGTGTGGATAGCCTCGGAGAATAAGTCCTTGAATGAGACCCATAAATTGTAATTTCCGTTGAAGATCGGAATCTCTAGAGTAGGGGTAGTTTTTTCCCTATGCGACACTGCCCACATCTGTTTGTTGATATTTTTCTTCAAAATGTTGTATTGAGCCTCATACCTCGCAAAACTGTCCTCATATGTTAAATTTTCGCCATTCAACTCGCTATCGATCTCTAAGTGGAGCGCATCGATCGCTGCCCATCTGGTGTTCAATGCTTTCAATGCGTCTTCATACTCCCATTTAGCAGAGAGCGTCTCTATGTTAATGTTACTCACTGTTCTCTGAAATGCTCTAAAGTTCGCCTCTTGCTTGCGAAGTGCCTCATCTATGCGACTATGGACTCCTTGACTTTTGTACGTCCCTTGCCCCGCTTGTTCGATTATTGTTTGTCTGGATGAATCAAGTGGCCCCTGTGCGTGGTTGCGTGGACCCACTCCCTCCTCTTGTGGTTTTGACGACCCTTGTCCGTCCATGTTCGAGCCCGCCTGTGATTTATCTCCTTTTCGTTCAGGTCTCATCAAAGTCGGTGCGCTTCCTTTGATTTTGCGATACTCTTCATGAATTAATTGCTTCAGAACACCATACATTTCCTTCGTCGCTTCGTAATGTTTCTCTGTAAAATAGGTATCTGTTTGGCTTGCCTCCATACACAGCCTTTCATGATTGAATTGAAATTCTTTCCATAACTCTTCTAACTTGTTTAATTTCCTGCGTAGATACTCTTCATTAGCCTTTCTCTCCGCTCCATCTTTTTTAAAGTTTGTTAAACTTGACTTAATTTCCTCCTCTATCAAGTACTGATTTTCTTGTACGGAATCAGACATCTCGATGTTAGTGTTATAAAATATGGAAAGATCTTACTTGAATGTCTCCTGTCGTTGAAATCACCTGACCCCGAACTGATGAAAGTTCACTTCTGCTGTTCCACCTCTGCTACCACTGTTAAGTCCACTACTACTGCACACTGCACTACCCAAATGTTCTGCTAGTTCATGCACCTCCCCCGTCAACACTTAGGCCAGTACCGACGCGCGAGGTACTTTGCTCGAAGGACCAAAATGTTGGGGGTGCGAGTGTGTGAGAGTGATTTGTTAAGAAGTCCGGAATTAAGTTTTCAATATGTTTATTTATAAAACACAGGTAAAAGTAATAATGTTACAAAAATGTTGAAAATGTTAGTTGAATGCACCCGGTCGCGGCGGCTCCGAAATATGCATTGAATCGCCGATATGGCGTAAGTAGGTCGCCGCGGCCCGTGTCACATGTTTGGTGCATGTGCACCGAACAGGTAGGAATCGAGTTCTTTGGACGCCACGCTACTGGTAGTTACACCGAATTACAGAACTCAAATAGGTATAGACAGGTTTTTTTTATTCTGACGAAATAAGAATCGGAGAGTCGGGCAATGGGCTGGGCAAGGGTATACGGTGAGGAGCCGACGGCCAGCAAGTCGTACCCAGCGGCATCGAGCGCGCGCAGGAGGGGAGGATGGAGGGCACTGACCTGTAGCTGCGCGTCTATAGCCAGCAGATCGTTCTCGGCGGCATCGTGCGCACGCAGCAGCGCGGCAGCAGCCGGCAGATCCCTGGGCGGGTCGGGCGGTGCGAGCTGCGCGCGGCGGTCGGCGCAGCGGGCCAGCAGTTCACCCACGTCGCGATGGAAGCGGTGGATCTCGCCGGCCGCGTGCAGCCGCGTGCCGCGCGAGCGCAGCTGCTCCACCAGCCGCTGCCACGACTCGCTACAACACATAGACTTATTGTAACACATGTTTCTGTCCTCCGGCCGGAAGGCGTCACCTTGCCGGCCGCTGCGCTAAACGGAGATGCCGCTTTCTGGCTCCGTCGAACAGACAAATAGTATACGAACCTTAGCCGGTAAATAAGAAAGCCTCGGATCACATGTTGGATTACTTGTGATCCGAGACATTTCTTACTTTACTGGCCTCTGTATGTATACAAATTTTTACATATGTCACCCAGGTGGGCGTCACAAATGAAGAGACTGGTTGAAAAAATACATGGCTCGGGCATCGCTTCAGTGGCGCAATCGGTAGCGCGCCCGCGTTGGCCCGGAAAGTCCTTGGAGACGCAGGTTCAAATTTCGCCCGAGATAGATGTAGTTTTTCAATTTTTCTCTTCTAATAATATTGGCATTGTTACATTGGTATATGTATGTATGTATGATATTCTATGTCGTTCATGACATGACTTTATTATATTGACTTCCATTATATTAAGATCATCATCATTCCTTTGGGGTTTCATTCATTTGGGGTCGGCGCAGCATGTCCTCTTCTTCCATACCTCTCTATCACCCGTCATCTCAGCGTTTACATCCTTCCTAGCCATATCATCTCTCACACAATCCATCCACCTCTTTCTTGGTCTACCTCTTCTTCCAGTACCTTCGACATTCATATCTAACACTCGTCTTATCATATGACTTTCATCTCTCCGCATCACATGCCCATACCAAGCTAAGCGGTGTCCTCGTAACTTTTCTACGATTAGCGCTACTTTCAGACTTCCTCTTGATTCTAGCCATTCTCGTCACACCACACATCCATCTTAACATTCTCATCTCAGCCACATGTAATCTTCCTTTAATTATACCGAAAGAGATAGAACATAAAAAGCACCCGTGAATATTTATTAGTTTCACAAAATGGCAACGACATATTACAAATGGCCAATGAACATTTCATTAGGACACACAAATAACAATGACGAAACCCATAAAGAAACCGCTGACGCGTCACATAACAATAAGGAACATTTTGCAGGCAGTGATGTAACTATCAATGTGTGGTCCATTTCCCGTACATAACTGAGTTTGATGATGGGTGTTCTACAAGGAAAAAATATTCTTCATAGCTAACCCAGTTATCTAATGGGATTTTTGTGTCCTCGTAGAAAACTGACACTTTATTTGGTTTTCAATAAAGGACATATTTATTTTAAAATGTACGGTAAGGCGAAACTTAAGCTATGTTCAAATTCCGTCTAACCTGTCAGTCGGTGTCGAAACATATGGAGTTCTACTAATCGTCAGTTTAGTGACGACCTGTTAACCGCCAGGTAAGAGGACACTTTAAATAAAAAAGCCCTAAAGAAGAATTTATCCTTCGTAGCTAACTTAGTTATGAAACAGGCATTTGTTTTCCTCGTAGAAATCGATGTTCGTGATTGTGCTAGAAGAGATGCACACGGACAGACAGATGCACACAAAGCGGCGAGGTGCCACAGTACCGTATGTGATTGAGGACCTCCAGTGCCTCCTGCCGCGTCTCCTCCCGGACCCTGGCAGATATAACAGTGACGTCACTGCCACAACACTAGCCGAGACGCACATCAAATAAATATCAGGGGACAATGAACACAAATTGAGGTAGTCCCAAACTGACCAATGCTTACAATACTAGTGGGCAATGCTTATAATATATGACGACTTCATTACTGTTTTAGAACTCATTAGCTATTTATTCCCCCAATTAAAAACTACGATTCCGTTCCAATAATGTTGTGGATTTGTTTTTTTAGATACGCGGATGTGGATGCGTGTTAATTTTTTGGGCCTTACATCCACAGTAAAAAGACAAAAAAAAATTTTAGGGAAATCTCATTAATAAATGAAAATGTTTTATTTCGGGTGTAAATACTTAAATTAATGCGTTAATGATATGAATATCCACAACATCCCTGTTCCGTATAATTTTATGTTTGTACAAAAAACTGTTGACTAGTAACGTTATTGTTAACAAATTACATTACCGATATTGTAATTCTAACCACTACAACATATAAGTAATCCTTAAATATTAATACAATCGAACGAACGAAATTGTGTGTAACATGAAAAATCTACAAACAACAAAAAATTAAGGAACTGGAACCCGTATAAAAACCTGCTTTATTGTACAATAAGCCAAACCATTTCTGCTTTAAAACCAACGGGGGGTATCATTCCAATTGTGGTGCCGGGAACAGGATTATTCGAACAAAAACATTTGTCATTCGACAATTTACAAACAGAAATTAAGGCTTCAGAACAATGCCACATCCTGTCAATAAGCATGTTTTTTTCACCTTGTTCCCATTTTCATCAGCTGAGACCAAGGTCCAACCTAAACCTGTTAAACAAAAGGTGGCCTACCCTAACGCCTCCTGTCGCTGCTCGATGTCAGCGATGTAGGGGCTGTCGGAGGCGAGCAGCTTCTTGGCGAGCTCCTCGCACTGCCCGAACCGCTCCGCGCCGGACTCTACGCGGTGCCGCAGCTCCTCGAACTTGGAGCGGAGGATCTGGTGACAAAAAAATATATCACGTCACCAATTTCACATGCGACACAGTCAATAAATCTTTAAAATCGCCTTTTAACTTTTTCGTTGTAAGGCCGCTGACCCACCGGAAATGTATTGTGCACAATAGTGCCGCAATAGGGTATCTATCAACTCTCAAAATACATTAATTACCTTTCCAAACCTGCTCGGATAAACTGCATACTCTCTGAGCGGTTTGACACTTCATGAAAAGCTAATTTGTTCTGTCACCAAATATTCTATTTTATGAATTGGTCAACATGGTCAAATTGGTGCCTTACTTTTAGATCCTGTAACTTTAAAATCGTACGTTGGTTAGGGCTCGTTTACTGGTATCTTTAGCGTTGGTTAATTTATTTTGATTATTGGAAAATACCCTGTTGTGCCCAATATGTTACGCACAATGATATTGTAGACGGGTGGGTCGCCTAAAGATGAGAAGTCATCGTTTTATTATTATTCGCTTAGACCATTGCTTATCTATTGTGGCAGCCCTTTTGTTAGATTTCACTGCAGAGGCCCGTTGAGTCTAGGAAGTTCCAGATTCTTTGAGCAGTGTGTAGTTGTATTGTATCTCGTCCCGAAACAGAATATTTCGCCCTAGATGGATACTGCGTTTGCGCATGAAGCCATAGTTACCAGCAGATGCTCGTAGTCCTGTCCGTAGTCCTCGCTGGCGGCCGCCGCGAACTGCTCGCCGATCCACTCCTCCAGCTCCGCGCTCTCCGCCAGGTACTCGTGTCTGCAACCACAACACAACACAATACATCATATGAGTCTCATACGAGTACAACACACCACACCAATAGTGAATTAGTAGTGCCGTGGCGTCCATACAACCCGATTCCCACCGGCTTGCCTACTTTAGAGCATATGACAGGAGTATATACTACTCCTGAAGAAAAAGTTATTCAAATCTGGTCCGGCTTTACAAAGAATATATTTGACGCCACGCCACTGGTATCAAAGGTGTACAGAATGTCCCAGATTGCCGGATTTTGTGGCCCAAACCGCGGTGGGGGGAAAATCAAATAGAATAAATCAAAAATCATCTCTGGTGTTGCAGATATTCATGGGCGACGATGGCTGCTTTCCATCAGGCAGTAAAGCTAAATCTGTATCAAAAGGGTCATAAATCAAGCATTTAAACCGCCTCACCTCTGTGGACACATTTTTGTCGAAATTCCTGCTGATTTTAATGGGATATCAGACTATTTATTAGGAGTCCGGGATCACTGCCAAATAGATTAAAACGCCACAAAAATTTGCGGGGATTTCGACAACAATGTGTCCACAAAAGTGAGGCGGTTTAAACGTTCAATTTATAACCTAAATATAGTGCTCTTGACAGACACTCGTATAATTCTAAAGTTTAATATTTTTGAAAATTAGCTGTCCCAATATTACACAGTTCTAGTCAGGTTTTTAGTTTTTCAAGTAGCTACTTGAGCATTGCCTTTGCATGCTATCTTTTACTATGATAATACTGACCTGCACACACTCTCGACGAGCGCGCGCTGCCGCTGGGCCGCTAATCTCTGTAGCCGCTGTAGCGAGTCATCCAGAGCCTTGTGTCTGGCGACGAGCGCGGCGCCGGCCTCGTGCCCGCCCGCCGCCATGGACGCCGCGGCGTGACCCATCTCTGAGATTATCGCGGCGTATGTGTCCAGTTCTAACTCCACAGCCTTTAAAAATACATTCAAATTACAGTTGTTGCAGCCAACTGGTTTAATTAGCTATTCGGTTAACCGCCTAGCCTTTTCACTAAACTATGACCCGCCAGCAGGTCGACGAAGGCTTCTATTTCTGCTCTGAGAGACCCAAGCTGACTAACAAACCTAACCTAACATAAGAAGTGTGTTTAATGAAAAAGCTAGGCAGCTAACCAAATGGCTAACTAAACCAGATGGCTGCGACATACATATCGAAACGGAACGGTTTAACATTAAACATGCAGGTCCTGATATTGATATTCAAGGGTAAGAAGAGCATGGGTTTTTGAACAAATTTCATCTCGACTTATCTTCACAAACTTTCAGAATATACGACTAGATTAGATTATTTATGTCATTTTAAAATTACATGTCGCGTTATAAGATCATAAAAGGCATCGCCAATTAATGGAACAAATGAATTAAATATTGAAATTTATAATTTAGACAAATCAAGATAAAATATAAGTTAGATTACCTTATGTCTTGTCAGCAGTTGTGTGGCTCGGTGACGGTCTCTGCCGACGTCCGCGGAAGCCAGCGCCGCAGCCTGGAATAGACAATAGACATAGAAAAAGATGGCCATAGACACAGCAAGGGCGGTAATACAAAGAATATTCCTAGATCGCAGGTTGTGGCTCCAACCGTAGGTTAGACTCATTAATATGCGATTCGAGAGAGATCTTCTCCGGCCAGGAAGGGGGATTTTATCCTCGCGTAAAAACCATAAGCGGCTACGGCCTGTGATGACATATAATATTGTATATTATGAATAAATTGATATGATATGATATGATATGATATGATGCCGTAAACTTTATTGATAGAACTAAAATCGGACAAAGATATCGATATTTAATAATATCAAACTTTACGTCTGTGAAAATTAAAAAAAAACGTAGCATTCGGGAAGGCCAATATTCGGCCTTTTAACACCGCCTTAATAAATATTGATCAATAGATTAAATTAAATATCAATTTATTTTGGACACTGGGCCCATAGTTGTTAGTAACAATGATCTTAAATTCTAATGTTAGTAAACAATAACATATTTTTAACAACGGACGTAAGCACAGACTGGAGTATGCGCCTCAGTCCAATGTCTCATTATCGGGCAATCCACCCGTTCAGCCAGTGAGCTCAAGATGCTCAATGGATGGATCAATGATGTGATACTTTGTGTTAACTTTTTATGAAATCGTGACAGGCCCGAGGCTGCGTTCAGTTTGATCAAAGTTGTAGCGATTTGTCCTTGCGTTGTAGTAAATAACGGTGAGCTTTCGAACCCGTTCGAGTCGCTCAGAGATTCGGCCGGGACCAGAGTACTATACAATAATAGTATAGTCAGTATTGTGGTGTTACCTTGTGTTACGTTACCTTGTCTGCGAGCCAGGAGTCGACCTCCAGCGCATCGTGCAGGAACTGCTGCGCGCGCAGCGCCGCGTCCAACCGTGCCGCGCGCGTCTCCGCCGCCGACACCACGCTTAAGTACGTGTCCTCCAGCTTCTGGCACAGCATAGCGATCTGTTAACAGAACAATCCGTTCATTATTTCCTTACAATTTATTTAAGAAAAACTTGGTTTGCCAAACGAAAAAATTGGTACTTTATATGAAAGAAACATTTTGTCTTTTCATCGGTTTTTTAATGCGGGTGAATTACACCACATTTTTCACCACAGAGGTACCGGGTTCGATTCCCTGTCTGGACACAGGCGAGTGCCATTTAATTTTTCTATGTACTTTGATTTCTTGTATTTATATATGGAAAAAATTGGTGTCATTCAGAAAAAGGAACCAGTTTAAAGTTATTAGCAGTAACATAGGATGAAACGGAATCTGCAAAATATCTGACCCGAGTTCATTACTACGACAATGAGGTCGTGTCAGATATTTATGCAAGCAGAGTTTCATCACATATTGCCGGTGACTGTACGAGTCAATAATTTAATAAAAAACCGGCCAAGTGTGAAACAGATTCGTACAAATCGACAGCGAAGTAACATTTCTCCAACTAACATTTTTTGCGATTTTGAAATTTTTATGTGGTTACGCTCGAAATTTAATTTATGTCACACCTGGCCATAAAGTGGCTGTTTGACCAAGTGTACACATAAAATTATGTACACAACACGGGAGGTAATAAAGAAAGCTCTCGATCGCATATTTACGTCCCTCGCTTACAGCTCGGGCCACAAACTTCTGCGATCTCGGCCTTTCTCTGTATTACCACCCTAGTTGTGTAATGTACTATTGTTAGTTAGGATTTCATGGTACTTCGCCGTCGAAATGTACAGTTAACAGTGTGTCCGATTGTGCCGCCGTCGAGCAAAAGATGCCAAAACACACGTTTCTTGTATAGAGACCTCCTTTTTGAACTTGAACAACATGGATCATTCTACAATACCTTCTCATCGTGCTGGTAGTGTTCCCGTCCATGCTTCAACACCCGCTGTATGGGCGCCTCCCGGCCGCGCAGCTCCTCGCGCAGCTTGGCGTGCTTCTTCTGCTGCGCCTGCGCCGCGTGCAGGTCGGCGGGCAGGGCCTCGGACGCCGCTGCCGCGGAGCGCTCCGCCAGCCAGTCCAGCTCCCCGTCCAGTTCCAGCGCGAACTTGTGCAACCTGTCACATGTGTAAGGTTTTAATGTTTATGCCACACCTGGCCATAAAGTGACGTGAGGCCGCTTTCTGGCCAAGTGTAGACATAAAATGATGTACACAACACGTGAGGTAATAAAGAAAGCCCTCGATCGCATATTTACATCCCTCGCTTGCAGCTCGGGCCGCAAACTTGTGCGATCTCGGTCTTTCTTTCTATTACCACTCTAGTTGTGTAATGTACTATTTTATTTGGGCACAAACGGTATATTGTTCTTGATACTAATATAATCACAAAAATCAAACAGTAAAGTTGCTACTACTTACTGTTACATGTACATGAGAACATTGGTAAAGAATAACAATCTGTTACATACAAATGCTAGCATAAAGCAAAAGCTAGTAAGCTAGTGTAGCAGTTTGAACCGGATATTCGTTTTAACACGTGTCAAAATCCCGACTATCGGATTAATTTCTGAATTAATGAGAATTAGAAGTTTGGCACTGAAAATGTCCATATTTGGTCGTTTAATGTATTTGCGAGTTTATAGTTTCTAATTATCATGTAAATTGACTCACTTCTCGGACTTAACATCTCGATTGAAATACGATATCAGAGAGTGTTTTAAATCACCGACGTTCCAGACTATTTAAATAAAAGTAAAAAGGAAGATAGAGAACGTCCTTGTCGAATTCGTCGAAGCATAAAGACCTTTGCTAAAGTTGTTCTTCGCACAGCGCTCAGTTACCTCGCAAAGCTCTTCGGCGGAAACGCAGCCTAAAATAAGAACTTCCACCGGGAGGTGGATGTTTATACAGGGAATCGATAATTTCTCAAGAAACGCATATAAAATTCTAAATCTATCCGGAAGAAACCGCAGGTGAAATCTACTTGATAAATAGTGTCGCGATAGCCTGTACTTTTAGGTATTTAAAAAAAGGTAAACAAAAAAACCACGTGACTCGGGTGTTCAGCCAGTGGTATTGTGCCACAGATACAAAACTTTACTTCGATTGGCTGAACGACCCGAATCACGTGGTTTTTTGTTTACCTTTTTTTAAATACCTAAAAGTATAGACTATAGGGAACGTGCATGACGAAGGTGTTGCCAACTGGTGCCGCCAATCTAAATCATATACCTTCTCATGCTGGGGCCACATTGACGAAAACGCCGTTAATTACGTTAATTTATCGCGTTGAAGGGCGATTAACGTCAGTGTAGCTACGACTTACTATATTTGACATTGACACTTACATATTATCATTGACATTGACAGCTTGATTTGACAGGGGCGATAGCTTCCTTTATTGTCCGCCCGTGTCTCTTTTGTCGTTTAGTGCTGCCACCTATAGTTCGTGCCCGTTCCTTATAGATAGATGAAGTAGATGACAGTGTCGTCTCAAGTATAATGTCAGTCGTATACTAACTGCAGACTCTCTGTGAGCTTGGCGCGCCGCTGCTGCGCGTGCGGCTGCAGCTTGCGCACGGCGGCGCGCAGGGCGCCGGACTCGCGCTCGATGGCGGCCGCGTCGAAGTGCCCCAGCGACACCAGGTCGGCGCCCTGCCGGTCCAGGCCGGCCGCCTTCTGCTCCCAGCTTGTCAGCTCCTGCTCCAGGGTCTGAGGGGATGCCAATAAGTTGAACGAGTCGAGCCACGATCAGTGGCGTGCATAAGGAGAATGAGACACTTCTGACCCTCTAATTTCCCCCCTAATAAGGGTGGGATGGTAGAAATAGATACGCGGTATTTTAACACGCTACCTACCCTACCAACTTCAACCCTACTACCCTTAATAGGGTAGAAAAAAGAGGGTAAGCAGTATCTTTTTGTCTTTATGGAGTGCACGCTACTGACGATGTACAACCAATCATCATCAGGAATATTAGACTAAGAAGTACAAAGCTATGCAATTATAGGTACATTATTGGATCTTTAAGTTTATAACTATTGTTCCATATAAAGTAACGATCTCATGCGCTCATTTTTTAAAAGTCAGATAAACAAAAATTTCACAAAAATTGGGCCACGGTTCAGGATTCGCCCATATGCCAAGGAAGCCCATAAGTTTTTAATAAATCGGGCGTCAATTTACAACCTAGTTCCATTACAAAAAATAAACAAAACTCGGAAATATTTACAGATCAGAAAACCGTTAAATAAATGACAACGACCATTTACAAAATTCGAACCGCTTAAAATAAGTTAGTGTAATGTTTAAAATAGTGGTGCCGTGACCAAGATACGGTAGATCCCATAAACTGTTTTGTCTTACCTGGTGTTGGTGTAGCAGACGCTTGCAGCTGCGCAGGTCGGAGCCTGTCTCCTCACTCAGTAGAGCCCGTTCTAACTCCACCAGTCGCGCCTTCGCGTCTTCCACACTCCTGTAAGAATATAAAAATAGAAATTTTCATTTATAATACACCGCGTTAACACAATTCCCAATAGAAACTTTATAGTTAATTTTAGAGTTACAATTATCAGATATCCTTCATCTTAATGGATCGCTATGATTAGTGCCACAAGTTCCGTAGACAAGAACCAAACCGCGACAATAAGCTGAGATGAGACAGAAAGTTAGGTTTCTCGACCCGGAGGCAGGCTCCCCTGTAACGGTGTGCCAATAAACACAGTGATATGATACTGTACGCACCTTCTGTGCTGGCTCTGCAGCGCGGCTTGGCGCAGCTTGCCGCCCTTGTCGCGGGAGGCGGCCACGAGCGCCTCCCAGGCCGCGTGCACAGCCTCCAACCGCTGGGAGACTTCTGTCGCCCGCGCCGGGTCAGACTTCTGCAGCGACTGACCGATCTACAAACAATCATCATCAGGAATGTTAGACTACGAAGTACAAAGCTATGCAATACTACATTACACAACTAGGGTGGTAAAACAAAGAGCGATCGAGGGCTTTCTTAATTACCTCCCGTGTTATGTACATCATTTCATGACTACACTTTTTGTCTACGCTTTTACCGCACGCTACGCGTACGGAAAAAGGCGCTTTCTGGCCAGGTGTGGCATAAATAACGTTGCACAAACGCAACAAATTTTTACTTACACTATCCACGTTTCTGAGCTGCTTCTCATTAGCCTGCAGCTCCGCTTCGAAAGCTTCGTGCTTCTGCAGTTTGCGCTCCAGGTTCGCCAGGTCCCTGACACAGGGAAACGAAATATTATAACCCAGTTTTCACATTATTTGACAAGTATACAACTTATTACCAAGGACCATTAAAACAAGAGAACTGTCATTCTCCATACTTTGGATCGTACCCCGACCGCAAAGGGATATCCAGGCAAAAACTAGATGGCGCTAAAAAACTAAACATTTAACGATGTTATAATTGAACAAAGAAACATAGTACAGTAACAATTAGTTCGTAAACAGCTAATAATAAATAAATTCTAACATTTAAATACTGTGTCACGCTTGCAAATTTGAATAATTGTAAATAATATAATTCTTATACCAAGCTTATACATAGATGGCGTTGTAAATATCGGGGAACAGCTTTTTGTATGGAGAATGACAGTCCTCATGTTTTAATGGTGCTTGATTTAGGGGAAACCCATGTTTAGCAGTGGACGTGTTAAGACCGAAATGATGATGATGACTAGAGAAAATTAGTGAGACTGTATCAGAAGTTTCATTAAAGTTTGACTTACCTATAGCTTTGGTCCTTGGCTGTTCGCGTCTTGTCCTGGATCCAGGTCTGAAGCTCCTCGGTGGCGTCCAGGAACTGCCGAGAAAAACGATCAATTCATAATGATTTCTGACCAAGCAATTAATATTATTTTACAGGTAATATCGACATTTTGGAATAATTTAAAACGAAACCTAATGTACTCTCTGTGACTGACGTAAAAGATTTTCCAAATTATTTTCCGTTAAAGCTAGAGAAAATTGATGTAAAGTGAAATTCAGACTACCAATGCTTTCGGACAAACAAAACATGCCAAATAGAGAGCCATAGACATCTCGATTTTTAGATGAGATCTATCTGTCAGCTTATTTGTGGATTTCATTTTCTAATTATTCTGCCCTGCAATTTAATATTACGTCTTCCTTTGGCCAAGGAGTGGAATTTAGTCGCCACCGTTTGGGCAGTAATTTGGCAATGATGTCCTGGTATAGGCCTTACCTGTTGATGCGCCAGGTTGGCGAGCAGCGCCTTGCGGCGGTCGGCGGCCGCGCCGCGCACCGCCTCGCGCCGCGCCGCCACGCTCGCCATGCGCGCCGTTATACTGCAACACATCACCGGTGCTTGTCATTGCTGACTACACAACTACAACTCGCAGAAACAACCCAAAATGTTGTGGTTCAAAAACTTCTGGAAATGTTCACAGTTAAGTTGCCACATTGAAATTACCATTTATTCTAAAGGCCACAGAGACAATTGTGGAAGAGAGGACAATAGAGAGATCTCTCTCCAGGCGGGTGTTGTGGGGATCGAAGTCCGAAGGAAGTCGGTTGGAAGCGGTAAATGTAGTGTTAGCGTTATTCGCTGGGTGCGCGATGACAGCGCCAACTAGCGGTTACAAATACGGCGGACTTTTTTTTTGTGTTTTGTGGCTTTTGCTGCAAGGCACTTTGCCAACTAAAAACGTAAATTTCGCTAGTAAAAAGTGACAGCTGGTCTGCCGAAAGTTCCTTTTTGGCCATGACGCGCGCTGCGATCGTTTCGTGGTTCGCCCACCTTATACTTCGCACCCAGCGAATAAACACTTCGATAGTGTGATGCAGAACAGTATGGGGATTGTGCCGTTTGTATGGGCGTTGATATAAGCCCCATTTGTCGTGGAATTGCTGTAGCTGTCCTCTTCTTCCTCTGTCGCTAGGTGGCAGTGTCGCCACACACTTTTAAAAATTTGAATTGTTTGAATAACAGCGCTTGAAGGACGTCTGAAGAGAAGAACTTACTGCGCGGCAGCATGGTGAGGTCGCTGCGCGAGAGTGTGTGCCCGGGCGTGGAGCGCCTGCAGCCTCTCCCCCTGGGCACTCAGGCGAGCCTCCAACTCCTCGTGACGTTTCAAGAGTGCTGACGCCTCGTCCACGGATGTCTGCGGACAGAGTTCATTTATATGCTGGAGTGTCGAAGTACGAAGGAGTGTCAAGTTTGGTTGCAATATAGAGTGGCGTGCGCTCCATAAAGAATACTCGCAGTTACGCCACCCAGTCTGGTTCCACCGGAAAACCAGCGCCAGCTCTGGAGTTGGCATTATGCTGAGGTGGAACCTTTTGGTGGCAGCGAGGTTTTAATTTTTTTGTATTTTCTTGTTTTTTATTTTTTCCTATGTTTTGTAACTTTTTGCCGTCATAAATAAATGTATTTTCTTTCTTTTTTTCCATAAAGACAAAAAATCTCTGTCTACCCTGTAATTCTTACCCTATTAAGAGTAGGAGGGTAGAAATAAGTAGGGTAGGTAGCGTGTTAAGATACCGCCAACCGTACTAATCTCTACCCTCCTTACTAGGGAAGACATTAGAGGGTAGTCTAGTCAGTGCCTTTTTGTAGTTATGAAGCGCACGTCACTGGCCAATATGTATGAATGAATCAAAGTTTATTTCGCATACAAATACACACACACAGATACATTATAACGAAAAGAAAGTGAATATCGACTTTTTCTGAAGTGCACTCAACATGCAATGTAAGATTTGGGTTCTTTGGTATTGAGCTGGACAAGGAAATGGCGCCGGTGGTGGTTGAGGCCTTCTGATCGAAGGGGCGTAACTATGGCATCTTCGCTGTTCGGAATTTGGGTGTTCCCATCACTAGCACGGCAAAGCACTAATGACTCACCCCGCTCTGGCTGTACTCGAGGAAGGCCTCGTGCGCGCCGCTGGACGCGTCGATCTGGTCGGCTTCACGGTTGAAGGCCTGCAGCTCCACCACCTCTCGTAGATGGGCGTCCTTCTCTTCCCAACCTGACGGAAAGAGACAGCATTAAATCAGTTAACAGCAATAGTACAGCTAAGAAACGCAGATGTGGAGGGGATCAACTTGTAACGTCCCTACGATACCTTACATTTTGCTTCTGCGTAACCAAGATCATTGTTAGACTATCGTGTGACGAGCTGTATATTCTTGTAAAAACCGGAAAATCAACAATAGATGAATGAATAAGTTCGATCAGATGAGGGCCTTAAGCAATACGAGTCCATATATTGCACTTTCGACCGAGACTTAACATGCTTGCTTTTCACGTTTATTGCGAGGAAATAAAATAATGTAGCTTAACTAACAACACGTCTCGAATCATCTCAAATATTTTTGGCAGTTTTAGGATAATCACTTTATGACAGGCAAAGTTTTATAAGAATAGTGACAGTGTCGTAACATTCCTATGTTATAACTGTATATATACGAGTATATAGCCTATTAATACAATAAAGATCTATCTATCCATAGAAGAAATCTCCTCACCTTTCCTGACGGCTTTCTGTTCGGCCTCGAGATGCTGGATTTTGTCGGCGACGTCCGTGAGCGAGGGGTTGTTGCCCAGCAGCTGTCGGCCCAGACCGATCACCTCCTTGAACCTGACGAACAAACGATGAGAGATTCAGATGTTGGATGATTGTCCGACACGATACCAGCCCTGCATTTTCTCCGGTTTCTTTTTGTTATCCTCCTACATACATACCATACATGCAAAATTGACAATGGACTTTGAATCTACATTACATGGAATAGAGTTCAGTTTATTTTTTTCCAGTTTAAAAATAAAAAAAATCCTTTTTGATAAAAATTTAAAATACATTGAAATTAATAATATCCTTTTCACAGAACATATGTAGGCAGATGGTTAATATGGTTATGGCTGGTGAAGTGGGTTAGGAAGAGGCACTCACTCGTCATCATGCGTCTTGATGTCGTCCTCCAGCTCCCTGTGTTCCTTGAGGAGGTGCTCGGCCGTCGCCACGTCCTTGGCGGTCGGCTCCTGTGCCAACTGCTCGTGCACTTTCTGTAACACAATGCAAACTTATTGCATGAAGGTTCAGGAGAAACTTCATTTGGCAAAGGATCAAACCAATCATCTTCACTCAGATATCCATATGCAACACCAGAGGAGCTGCCCCTTGTTGCCGACTTTTGAGAAGACATCCACCATATTGTGTAGAAGACCTCAATTCCACGAGTCTTTATAATCCCCCCGCCTCTCTTCACTCTTGAGGAGTTCCGGCCACTTCCGATGTGCAGCAACGAGCCGCGTATGTCTCCTCCTTCTGAGGGGTGAATCCTACATAACTTCCCCAAAGGGCGATTTTAAGGGCCTAGGAAAGGGCACTGGACCAAGAGGTATGTGTAATGCATTTCCACAGCGTTAACAAAAAACATTCAATATTTTCTCTTTGAAACGGTCGGTGTTAACCTCTTTGGGTGGTCAGTTAACTGTGTTCGTTTGTACCGTGGCTGTCGCTTCCTGCAGTCTTCACTCCACTCCGCGTTAGAAGATATTACCGACCTGCAGCCAGTCTTGCAGCATGTTGGCGCTCCGCTGGAAGATCTGGTGTCCGACGGCGCTCTCGAGCCTGGCGCGGCGGGCGGCGGCGGCGGCGCGGCAGCGCTCCCACACGGCCTGGATCTCCTGCTGCCGGGCCTCCACGTTCGCTCGCTCCGTTGGGTATTGGGACTTCACACTGAAATAAAGAAACGTGTAGTTAAACTTCTGAAACACGCCATCACGTTACTACACTGTTGACGCGCGTTTCGTAGTGCTGTGTCTCTTTATTTATAGTGTAAAAGCGACGCCGCGTTTTAAAGACGCCGCGTGCATAGGCCATAAGCAGGGACGGTGCTGATATGGGTGAAAATTACTTATAAAGAAGATGATTTAAGAATTAGTAAAAGACGAGAAGTAAATACACAAGGAAAATAAAGTATTGGTTAATAAGTTGGAGTTAATTCTTATTACGCCTGCAGAGAGTCACATAAACGAAGCAGACTCTTCATTGGCTTGTCAATAAAAGTATTAAACTAAATATCTATGCGATGAAATTGTTTCCCAAAAGTATAAAATGTCATAAAAATGTTGGGCACATCTAAGTTGCATCTAGCAGGTACTAGATAAGATAGGCGGGTACCTGTGTGTTCGCAACCACATGAGCAGGCTGCGTGAAACAGAAACAACATTGAGAAATGTTCCGGGACACCACAGGTTGGTAGCGTCAAAAACTACTCTGAAGCTTGTACTTGTACCTATTATGCGAACACGTCATAGGCCACCTTTTAATTATTTACAGCTACAGAAAGTTACGCTCCCCATCTTATATGTATATTAGTTGTTTCTCCACTATTTAATCACTTTGACATAACTTGAGGCACAGAATTTTCCTCAGGCAGAAGAGGTTCGCTCCGAAGTTTCCTCGCGCGGCCACTAGTGCCAAATTTTGCTGGGTTTAGGCTAGCGACCAGAAAGAGCACGCGTTGTGCGATAGAGAGTCGGTTGGAAGCAGTGCGTTCCGCCCTGTGGTCACTTTTGTTAGAAAGAGAAACTTCTGTATTAACTATAACTTATTATGTGCTTCAGGCGACTAAGGCTCCATCATGGTAGTCTTGTCAAAGCGTTTGATGACAATGCTCCTCCTTGCCCATTCAATTTTACATAGGGCTGGGGCACACACTGCCCGTCTGGGTAGGTAGTGTGCAGTGGCGTGGCGTCCAAAGAACTCGATTCCTACCAGCTTGCCTAATATCAGGCATTTGAGCACCTTATTCTACAGCTCTTAAGGAAAATGTACGCCAAATCTGCACCGGCTTGCCCAAAGACATCTTTTACGCCACGCCACTGGTAGTGTGGCAAGGTACCATCTACCATATCAATTTCTATCCTCCTATTTCCGGGACGTTTCCGGGAAACAATCTCGTTCTGCAGGCCGGCTGAGGACTTTCCCGCGTCGCATGGCGCTCGCGAGCAAAAACCCGCGCATCATAGGTCCGTCCTACTATGAACATCTACCCGCCGAACTTAAATCCGAGACATCCGGTGAAACATTCAAACGCAAACTCAAAATCCTTTTATTGAATAACCCCGTGTATTCCGTCAGTGAATATATGGGGATGACATTTGTTTAATTATAAAATAATTGACATTTATTTTTCCTGCACTGTTATGTTATTATTATTGCTCATTTAATTTTTATTTTTAAATTTTAATGATATATGACATTCTGTACTTTTTGACTATTCCTGTTTTAACTTATTCTTTGTGCCCAATTTATTTTGACATTTAATGTGTATTTTGACCTTGTTAATTGATTTTTTATTTTGTTTTAGTATTATTATTTTTTATTTTTATTTTCATTGTATAATTTGATTTTGTAATTGTTTATTCCATTTAACTATCCCTGTTTTGACATATTCTTTGTGCTTAATTTATTTTGACATTTAATGTGTATCTCGACCTTGCTAATTGATGTTTTATTTTGTTTTTATTATTTATTTTTATTCTTTCATTGTATAATTTGATTTATTCCATTATTGGACGATCTAGCTTTAAATTCTTGTAACTTGACATGCAATGCAACTTATAATGTAATTTTAAAACGAGAAATAAATAATCTAATCTATTCTCCTTAGTAAGGAAAAAAATAAAGGATATGCTGTGTCTTTTTGTTGTTATGGAGTGTACGCCACGGTGTTGGGGTTACTCACTCGTCGGCAAGCAGGCTGACAGTGTGAACTTTCTCCCGGAGGGGTTGTAGCTCGCGCTCGAGCTGCGCGTGGCGGCGCTGCAAGGCCTGCACGGTGCGCAGGTCGGCGGCCGGGGCTCCGCTGGCGGCCAGCTGCTGCTCCTTCTCGCCCATCCAGTCCAGGGCTTCGTCACAGGTGCGGCTGAATAGCTCCACGCTGAAACAGAGCGATCATTCAAATTCAACGTTCATCTTTTAGTTTATCTATTGGCTATTTGTGAACAGAAAAGCATGGTGGGGTAAACGATCGCAATATTTTTAAAAAATGTGCTTGTACATACGCCAAAACACTTCGTGCGAAGTTCATGCACTTAGAGGAATAGACTCTGTATTTTCCTCAATACAGAATTACTGACATAAAACACCCGACCCGTTTAAATCCAGCTCAGCACCATACAAGTTAATTATTAACAGCGGTCGGCACTATCGGTGCAAAATTTCAACAAAACTTGCCAAGCGGACAATATTAATATATTAACCCTCAAGTATTGGAAATCCGAGATTTCTATATAGAGTTCTGACTGATCTGCCAATAATATTCTTATTTGCTTGGTTGTAAGTTGTCCTTTATGTCAGCTTTACAAGTTTTGTTCAAGTTTTGCACCGATACTGCCGGTTACTGGTTATTATACCACGAAGTCTTGAATGCCCAATTTTGAGTGTCTAAAAGAACGCTGTATGATGTTACACCTACCTGGAAGCGCCCTCGAGACTCTTCTCCTTCTGCTGTTTGAGCCGCAGCAGCCGGTCCCACTGCTGGCGCAGCTGCTGCCTCCTGGCGGCCGCCTTGCTGGCCTGGCCGTGCGCCGTGGCCACCAGCTCCTCGGCCGCCGCGTCGATCTGCTCCAGGCGCTTGGAAGCCGCGGAGAGGTCTGTCACGAATTTCTGGAAAAATACAGGTCATTTGATTCATTTTGTTAGTTCCAAACTTTAAGCTTCTATTTGTACTGTATGTATTGCGAACTGTCCATAATAGAAAACGTCAAGAGCTGTTGAAAAAAATATTACCTCTAAATATAACTAATCACAGATCATTAGTTAACTTGTACATACACTATTGGCATGCTTAGTACATTACTATTTACAACAAAATATCTCAAAAAAATCATCACAATGGAAAAAAGCCCGTTTGAAATCAATCGTCATTTATTACGATTTGAACGATAGTCCAAATATGTGTACAAATGGTATCGAGAAAAACTACTACTGGAATAGAAGTCCACGCTCATTTAACCAACAGTACAGATAGAAATAGATGAAATTAGTTTTTCATTTGGTTGAGCGAATTGGCGCAGTCGGTAGAATAAAAACTCTATTAATATATTTGCGGGTCACGAAATAACGTAGTCGTAAAGTACGCAATTGGTGGGCCAAAAGGGAACCCTTTACCTATTTCCAAATATTTTTGTCGTAATCCTTGCAGAGTCTCGACAGCGACCTATGAGGCTCTGTGGAACACACTTTAAACGCTGCTATAGAGGTCCAGCATACCTCATCTTTCCCACTACTTGTCGAAGTCGTCAAACTCAGCGAAGAAACCCTACAGCTTGATGGCTCCTCGAGCTACATATAGAGGTGCAGCATACCTCGTATTTCCTCTTGGCGGTGTCGACACTATCTCCGGCGTCCTCGGCCCGCAGCATGCGCTCCTTGTCGCGGCACCACTTGTCGAAGTCGTCGCACTCAGCAAAGAAACCGTACAGCTTGATGGCGTCCTCCAGCTGCGCTCGTCGCGCCGCCGACAGCGTCAGTAACTCGTCTGAGGGAAGAATACCACGATGAGGCATACGTACATATATCAAGTAGATTCAATTATGAAAAACAAATGGGACCAATCAGGAAGAAGGAAAAAATTGGTTTATTAATGACTTTGTGAATTTAAAGTTTTTAAATCCAAAATATCCGGTATCTTTGTCACGGCATCCAAATTGTAACCCACCCCCCACTCACCGTAGTCACGTTTGATATCGGCGATGCGCGCGCCGACGGCGGGCGGCGGCGGCGCGGGCTGCGCGCGCGTCCTGCGGGCGGCGGAGGCGGGGCGCCCGCGCCGCACCGGCACCACTTGTTTCACCAGCACCGTCTTCTTCACGCGCTGGATGGTGCGCACCTTCTCCGGACGACGGACTTGCACCTGAGGATACATCATCATGATTTACACTTCTCATAAATAGAGCTTCCAAAACCTGGTTATAGTAGCCCTTTAGGTAAAGTCCTTGTATATGTTTATGCTCGATGGAATGAAGATGAGGAATGGCAGTTGGCTGCGACATTTATAATGGACGGATGACGTAAAATTGTGCACACCGAAGCGTGCCAATAATCTCCCTATTCTAAAAAAACTTTTAGTACTGCCTGACTTGTCATCCACGTGTATTACGTCACGAGCATAGAGGCAGGCGGCGTTGGTCGGGGGGGGGGGGGGGGGGGGGGTGCCGGTGGTGTCATGGTGGAAGTGCTGGCACGATCCCATGGCTTCACCACTAAAGAACAGGACGGAAGCATCCCAAAGTTTTAGTGGGTAGGCCAATCCCTTCTGGAGCGGAGAGCCCCACGTAACCAATCTGGCTCTGGCTGTCCCCCCGATGGCCTTAGATTACGTAGTGGTATGCAGTTTCATGCATTTATCCGGCTCAAAAACGGGCAGGAGGGGTGTAATATTTACCCAAATATGAAAGATTGTGTAACGTGTAGGCGCCAGACGTTTTAATACGAAAAAAATTACTCACCGGCACAACTCTGGGCTCTATCTCCCGCACGTAGTTGGCGGGCACAAAGCCGTCGGCGCGGTCGGCCTTGCGCACCGACCACCAGTCCGGATTGGTCTTGTTGATGAGGAACATCACCTCGCCCTTCGCCATGGAGATGCCTTGCCCCGTGAACGCGTATAGCGCCTTCACCTGCGGAACAAACGAATTAAAACATTGTTTTAGTCATATTACATGATATTTGTGGGCATTTTTATTTTAAAATATACAGTTAGGTGAAATTTAAGCTATGTTCAAATACCGTCTAACCTGTCAGTTGGTGACGAAATATATGGAGTTTGACACTAATCGTCAGTTTTGTGACGACCTGTTAACTGCCAGTTAAGAGGACATTTTAAATAAAAAAGCCCTTGTACAAACGAACCCACTTAACCGACCACCCATAGACTAATACGTTGCTATAAAGTTGACGTTTACAAATGTACAGTTAACAGTGTGATTGTACATACAGGTCTTATTAAGTACTAGCATTTACCCCTGGCTTTGCCCACATTATTCCTGTTAATGTTCCAAGGTAACTCTTTACTGGAATACAAGTATCCTATGTTACAATCCAGGACTTGGTCTACTTGCATACCAAACAGTTCAAACCATTCAGTTGTTACTGCGTTATTTAGTAATAAACATCCAAACATCTTCACAAACATTCGTATTTATAATATTAGTGGGATATTTGTACATACAAATTCAAACTCGTATAAAAATATACAATCTTTTTATTTCGACCTACTGGTATCATAAAAGAATGTTAATAACGATTTGTTATCCTATAGTTAGTGACAACAATACGAGAAAACCTTGAAAGAATCCCTGAGAACGGACAAAGACCCTGGTAGGATATAGCAATATTAGCCAACATTGCAGATAAATGTTGGATGGCAATCCACACAACACAAAAAAAGGTGTCTTTATCGCTATCTTAAAGAACGAGAGTTATAAAGAGCGTTCTCTCATATGAAATGCAGACAAGGCAATAGGCTACTTGATGACAGTTCAAATCAGCTTCTTTTTATAAAGTGTCAAAACGCTCCGAAAGTATGCAGTTTAGTATTAAATACTATCTTGTGACGTCATCATGGTGTCTTATTTTTAGTTTTCGTCATTGTAAAATCGTTGATGGCGTGAAAATAAGTTTGAATGATTTTATCCGGGCTGTTTTGGAAGCGTAATTTGCTGGTTAGGGAATTTATTTTGATTGCTGTCAAATACCCTATCGTGACTCCTTTAGAGTTGTAGGTGTAATATGATGAATTAACAGTAACTCTTCGTTACTGTTTACGACATGTGACGCACGGATTTGGGTTATAGCAAGTAAGCATTAATATATTATAAATAGATTTAACTAGCTTTAAGACACGTCTTTTATCTTTGGTCTTCGTCTTAGTCTTGTCTTGTACTCAATATAACAAGTATCACCATGAAAGACTATTACTTCAAACCCCCATAGTCCCCATTTGCAACCTCTCTATTACATGGCGACCTTGCCAGCGAACCGAAAAAATTAAGAAAGAATAACTTACAAAATCAAGCTGCGCTATGAAGAAAAATATTTGAAGAACATATTGAAGACTGTGCCTCTAGAAGAAAGAAGATTGAAGCCTAGAACACCATTGCAAAAAAAAATATTCTGAGGAATTGAAGAAAGAAGATCAAACCGAAAACTGAAAAATTATTATGAAAATTGAAAGACATATTTTCAAGAATGAAGATTTAAAAATTATGAAGAAGACAACAAGAAAGAAGAGCGCTGTCCAGGGTTATCCCGGCTCGCAATTCAAGAGGTGTCCAGGGTTATCCCGGCCCATTTCAAGAGGTGTCCAGGGAAATCCCGGCCCATGTTCCAGGGTGTCCAGGGTTAGCCCGGCCCGTCATCGAGCATCAGCAGCATCATCGAGCGTCGTGCCCGCCAACGTGACCCGTCCCGACATTACATAGCGCAGTGTCAGCATGACTCACTTACCAGTAGATTGATTCCGATTAATGTAAGTTTTTAATTATAACAATATTGTAATATAATTTGTCAATGTGTTTAGTCAATAGCCATACGATTTTTTTTATCTGTGTTAAATACAGCTATGCAATATAATATTTAGTTGCGAATTAAGAATAATAACAGTAGAGTTCAGTTGAAATAAAATATATATTGATATATTATTCAGATACTTAACGTAATGTGATTGCGAATTTTTTGGCGGATAATGTGTTGCAATTTATCAGACATGATTTAAAATATTTAAATAGAAGTAAAAATGTATATAATCTCAATAATAAAAGCGATATAGGTATTTCGCAATATGATATATTATGTAGAACAGTATTCCGCACGGTCAGCACGCAGCGGTCATCGCGCTCATGCCCCGCGCCCGCGCCCGCGTATTACGTCGGCATGTGTCCATTATAGTAAGATTTTAGTTTGACCTACTTATCAAAAAATTGTATTGAGTTTATTTCAGTAATAATATTTTGTCCAGATTTTTTTTTTATATTTTTAAATCAATAACTTTAACCACACCAGATATACCTGCAATTTTAGGCTTGATCAACCTAGAGTTCGGAATAGCAACAAAGCACTTAAAATTGTCTAGATAACAATATAACTCCAATAATTAATATACATACAAGAGATTTGATGTCCAGGTACGGTACATATTATTGTGATTTTTGTGTTAGGGAAGTTAGAGCACTAGTCCTTCGTGTTGGCTCATGGTGTTTTGGACTACCGTGCCCTCCGTGAAAACCGTTGGAGACTTATAACGTCTTAATGTATTTGTGACTCTAAGTACAGGCAACCGAGAGTTAGGCCTGATATGCCGGTAATTAAGGGTGACCATGCCCTTGGGTAACCATTCCCATTTGTGTTTTTGAGAGGATTGAAGGGTGACCATGCCCTTGGGAAACTATTCCCATTTTTTTTTTATAAGGAGTTAAGGACTCCGATGGCATTAGATATTTTATTGTGTAAATGTACCGATACCTAGGAAATGTTTACTAATGTGTACAATTATAAATTATGGCAAAATAAAAGTAATTTTGAATTAAAATTTTAACACCTTGACCGATGTGGACAGTAATTTAGATAAACTTATGTATTAATTTCAGATATTATAAATACCTACCATGTGTTTAATTTTTTTTTTTAGTTCATTTTATCACATAAAGTCTTAGTTTAAATGCTAATAATAAGAAACAAAAATGTAAAACTCAACTGCGTTCGTCACATTTTTTTTGTTGCATGAGGGGGTGAAGAGTGAACTTTCGGGGGAGATGTAATATGATGAATTAACAGTAACTCTTCGTTACTGTTTACGACATGTGACGCACGGATTTGGGTTATAGCAAGTAAGCATTAATATATTATAAATAGATTTAACTAGCTTTAAGACACGTCTTTTATCTTTGGTCTTCGTCTTAGTCTTGTCTTGTACTCAATATAACAAGTATCATCATGAAGGAGTATTACTTCAAACCCCCATAGACTCCACCTCCAACTTCTCTATTACATAGGTATGGGCAGCGGTAATCGCTTACCATCAGGCGATCCGTCTGATTGTTTGCCCCTAGCATACAAATAACTTACTTGAGGCACTGATCTCTCCTCGGTGACGGTGCGGTGTTCCAGTCGTTCCACCTCCTCTTCCTCCCAGACTTCGGTGGGCACCAGCCGGGACTCGTTCACCCATTCCTCTTCCTCCATGGCTGGCGCTGTCTCCACCTCTGTCGGGAGCTGCGGAACACAAATACAACAACGTCAGTGTGCCTAACATGAGTTGACTTTTCGATCGGCGCTAGCGAGTATCGAGCGCTCGATGACAGTCTATCTCTTTCGTACTATTGGCGCGTGCGAGAGAGGTGCACTGACTCTCGATACGAGAAACTCGATAGCGCCGATCGTACACTCAACTCATGGTAGGCACACAGGTCAGTCATATATATTTGACGACCGCTTTAGCTTAGTTGGTAGTGACCCTGCCTACGAAGCAAGAGGTCCTGGGTTCGAATCCCGGCAAGGGCATTTATTTGTGTGATGAACACGAATATTTGTTGCTGAGTCATGGATGTTTTCTACGTATTTAAGTATTTGTATCTATTAAATATATCGTCGTCTAGTATCCATAACACAAGCCTTATTGAGCTTACTATGGGGCTAGTTCGATTTGTGTAAGATTGTCCCCTAATATTTATTTATTTATTTATTTATATTTCGGCTGATAGGAGAAAATAATTCTGTCGAAACCCAAGGTTTATTTTGACTTTCTGCGAAACGAGTCTACTATGTTGTTGTTGTTGTATACCACTCATTTCAATCTCAACATAATCACAATATATCAATATCTTGTTTATTTAAGCTACACGTTGCATGGCGCTATATGCTCGTTATTAGAACTACCCGCACTGGGTCTCGATTATTACTTTGCATATTAGGGTTGTCACTCGACCGGCACACAACATCAGGCGATTTGCCGGAAGACACTTGATGATATTGACACATGCTGATGACTGGATTTCACGACGAAGAAACCCAGCCAGTCCCTTCGCGACCATGGACGTCACGGCACGTCCGAAACGTCGAGGTAATAGCATGTTTTACGCGATCAAGTCCCGTTTCGTTATAATAATGAGTGAAAATCGTGAAAGTTTAAATGAATATTTTGCTATATGCTCAAATTGAGTAAGTAACTCTATGTTATCTGTTGCGTCACCTGCAGCGTCTGGATGCCCGCGGCGTCCAGCCGCGCCGCATGCGCAGTGAGCGTGTCGAGCTCGGCGCTGTAGGCGCGGATCTCGTCGTGCAGCGCCTTGTGGCGCGCCAGCAGCGCGGCGGCGGACGGCGCGTCGCGCCCCATGTCCAAGCTCGCCACCAGAGGCCGCTTCTCCTTCATCCACGACTCCGACTCGTTCGCGTCGCCGTAGAACTGAAACGTACATAAAGACTCTTTACAAATCTTTCAAATGAGGGCTACCGTTTTTATGCTCACCGGTTGGCGCCACTGTCGACTAGGGTTCTGAAGTACAGCTGTCACTTTATTGTTACGGGTGTGAAAACGAAGTTTATATTTTAATCGTATTTTATGACTTAAAACCGTATCATAAAAAGATCGAACATGCCGCATGATATTTGCATATATGTTTGCCATAAATAATCTCAGATATTGCAAAATATTATTAACATAATTCTAATAACAAATAAACCCGTGTAGCCCCCCAACAGTGGCATTGGACATTTCGGAGACCACGCGCTACACTAGCGCCCCTAGCGGCGAAATCAATTCGCGATAGCCCTCATTGACCCTGGTTAAGAGCGTATGATTAATACAGCGACGGCTGTATTAATCAAAATGAACACTAAATCGGTTATTTTAGGTCTCGGTGCACTGCCGTTGGACAACAAATCGGTGTAATGTGCGCACTGTACTTGTTCATACTGATTAACAGCCCAAGTTGCGGACACACACTAGTATTTAGCAATTCACAACGCAATGTTAATCATTTGCTAAATCGAAGAAAAGAGTCGTATGTTAAAATATGTTCGCTTCGCCACACACATAATACATACCTGTTGAACACAGACAGAGAGAGAGAGGGAAGTGAGAGAGTGGGTTAATGTGATAGGCAAACACTGTAATCTACACGTACGTAGATTACCCGATTTAAGGAAGATATAGTGCTATCCACTGATAAGGGCTTTCCTCTCATGAGCACGTAGGTTAGTTATATATATAGTCATAGTATTGCATCTTAAGGGGACATAACTACAGTATAGTGGAGGAAGGTGATTACAATCATGTCCAAGTACATCGAGTTCTTTTGGTTAAAACCACCCATCCCGACTCCACATATTACATAAAGAATGATAGGAGAAAGGGAGAGAGGGAGAGAGCCAGGCAGACACACATACCTGATGTGCTTCCGCGGCGTCCACCAGCTGCTTCTCCCGGGCGTCGGCCAGCTCGCGGAGCGTCGCCCACTGCTGCGCCAGCGACGCCAGCCGACGCTCGATAGATAACCAGGCAGACACACATACCTGATGTGCTTCCGCGGCGTCCACCAGCTGCTTCTCCCGGGCGTCGGCCAGCTCGCGGAGCGTCGCCCACTGCTGCGCCAGCGACGCCAGCCGACGCTCGATAGATAACCAGGCAGACACACATACCTGATGTGCTTCCGCGGCGTCCACCAGCTGCTTCTCCCGGGCGTCGGCCAGCTCGCGGAGCGTCGCCCACTGCTGCGCCAGCGACGCCAGCCGACGCTCGATAGATAACCAGGCAGACACACATACCTGATGTGCTTCCGCGGCGTCCACCAGCTGCTTCTCCCGGGCGTCGGCCAGCTCGCGGAGCGTCGCCCACTGCTGCGCCAGCGACGCCAGCCGACGCTCGATAGATAACCAGGCAGACACACATACCTGATGTGCTTCCGCGGCGTCCACCAGCTGCTTCTCCCGGGCGTCGGCCAGCTCGCGGAGCGTCGCCCACTGCTGCGCCAGCGACGCCAGCCGACGCTCGATAGATAACCAGGCAGACACACATACCTGATGTGCTTCCGCGGCGTCCACCAGCTGCTTCTCCCGGGCGTCGGCCAGCTCGCGGAGCGTCGCCCACTGCTGCGCCAGCGCCGCCAGCCGACGCTCGATAGATAACCAGGCAGACACACATACCTGATGTGCTTCCGCGGCGTCCACCAGCTGCTTCTCCCGGGCGTCGGCCAGCTCGCGGAGCGTCGCCCACTGCTGCGCCAGCGACGCCAGCCGACGCTCGATAGATAACCAGGCAGACACACATACCTGATGTGCTTCCGCGGCGTCCACCAGCTGCTTCTCCCGGGCGTCGGCCAGCTCGCGGAGCGTCGCCCACTGCTGCGCCAGCGACGCCAGCCGACGCTCGATAGATAACCAGGCAGACACACATACCTGATGTGCTTCCGCGGCGTCCACCAGCTGCTTCTCCCGGGCGTCGGCCAGCTCGCGGAGCGTCGCCCACTGCTGCGCCAGCGACGCCAGCCGACGCTCGATAGATAACCAGGCAGACACACATACCTGATGTGCTTCCGCGGCGTCCACCAGCTGCTTCTCCCGGGCGTCGGCCAGCTCGCGGAGCGTCGCCCACTGCTGCGCCAGCGACGCCAGCCGACGCTCGATAGATAACCAGGCAGACACACATACCTGATGTGCTTCCGCGGCGTCCACCAGCTGCTTCTCCCGGGCGTCGGCCAGCTCGCGGAGCGTCGCCCACTGCTGCGCCAGCGACGCCAGCCGACGCTCGATAGATAACCAGGCAGACACACATACCTGATGTGCTTCCGCGGCGTCCACCAGCTGCTTCTCCCGGGCGTCGGCCAGCTCGCGGAGCGTCGCCCACTGCTGCGCCAGCGCCGCCAGCCGACGCTCGATAGATAACCAGGCAGACACACATACCTGATGTGCTTCCGCGGCGTCCACCAGCTGCTTCTCCCGGGCGTCGGCCAGCTCGCGGAGCGTCGCCCACTGCTGCGCCAGCGACGCCAGCCGACGCTCGATAGATAACCAGGCAGACACACATACCTGATGTGCTTCCGCGGCGTCCACCAGCTGCTTCTCCCGGGCGTCGGCCAGCTCGCGGAGCGTCGCCCACTGCTGCGCCAGCGACGCCAGCCGACGCTCGATAGATAACCAGGCAGACACACATACCTGATGTGCTTCCGCGGCGTCCACCAGCTGCTTCTCCCGGGCGTCGGCCAGCTCGCGGAGCGTCGCCCACTGCTGCGCCAGCGCCGCCAGCCGACGCTCGATAGATAACCAGGCAGACACACATACCTGATGTGCTTCCGCGGCGTCCACCAGCTGCTTCTCCCGGGCGTCGGCCAGCTCGCGGAGCGTCGCCCACTGCTGCGCCAGCGACGCCAGCCGACGCTCGATAGATAACCAGGCAGACACACATACCTGATGTGCTTCCGCGGCGTCCACCAGCTGCTTCTCCCGGGCGTCGGCCAGCTCGCGGAGCGTCGCCCACTGCTGCGCCAGCGACGCCAGCCGACGCTCGATAGATAACCAGGCAGACACACATACCTGATGTGCTTCCGCGGCGTCCACCAGCTGCTTCTCCCGGGCGTCGGCCAGCTCGCGGAGCGTCGCCCACTGCTGCGCCAGCGACGCCAGCCGACGCTCGATAGATAACCAGGCAGACACACATACCTGATGTGCTTCCGCGGCGTCCACCAGCTGCTTCTCCCGGGCGTCGGCCAGCTCGCGGAGCGTCGCCCACTGCTGCGCCAGCGACGCCAGCCGACGCTCGATAGATAACCAGGCAGACACACATACCTGATGTGCTTCCGCGGCGTCCACCAGCTGCTTCTCCCGGGCGTCGGCCAGCTCGCGGAGCGTCGCCCACTGCTGCGCCAGCGACGCCAGCCGACGCTCGATAGATAACCAGGCAGACACACATACCTGATGTGCTTCCGCGGCGTCCACCAGCTGCTTCTCCCGGGCGTCGGCCAGCTCGCGGAGCGTCGCCCACTGCTGCGCCAGCGACGCCAGCCGACGCTCGATAGATAACCAGGCAGACACACATACCTGATGTGCTTCCGCGGCGTCCACCAGCTGCTTCTCCCGGGCGTCGGCCAGCTCGCGGAGCGTCGCCCACTGCTGCGCCAGCGACGCCAGCCGACGCTCGATAGATAACCAGGCAGACACACATACCTGATGTGCTTCCGCGGCGTCCACCAGCTGCTTCTCCCGGGCGTCGGCCAGCTCGCGGAGCGTCGCCCACTGCTGCGCCAGCGACGCCAGCCGACGCTCGATAGATAACCAGGCAGACACACATACCTGATGTGCTTCCGCGGCGTCCACCAGCTGCTTCTCCCGGGCGTCGGCCAGCTCGCGGAGCGTCGCCCACTGCTGCGCCAGCGACGCCAGCCGACGCTCGATAGATAACCAGGCAGACACACATACCTGATGTGCTTCCGCGGCGTCCACCAGCTGCTTCTCCCGGGCGTCGGCCAGCTCGCGGAGCGTCGCCCACTGCTGCGCCAGCGACGCCAGCCGACGCTCGATAGATAACCAGGCAGACACACATACCTGATGTGCTTCCGCGGCGTCCACCAGCTGCTTCTCCCGGGCGTCGGCCAGCTCGCGGAGCGTCGCCCACTGCTGCGCCAGCGACGCCAGCCGACGCTCGATCTCTGCGCTCTTTGGGTGCGCCGCGTCGATTAAACTGGAAAATAAAAGGGTGAGTATTGTGGAAGAGAGGACAATAGAGAGATCTCTCTCCAGGCGGGTGTCGTGCCTGGGGACCGAACTCCGAAGGAAGTCGGTTGGAAGTGGTATATGTAGCTTTAGCTTTAGTTTCATTGTTTAATGAAATTGCATGTTTTTTTTTCACAATTATTGTAATGCAGTTCTTTTTGAAAAGAGAAACTGGTGAGTTTCTTCCGGCGCTTCTTCTCACCAGAATGTCTTTTGCCGAAGCGCCAAAAGAATCAGACATGTGAAAGAGCCTTTGAGGCCTACTTGCAGAAATAAATGACTTCATTTCATTTCATTAGCGTTATAAACACTTCGATAGTGTGATGCAGAACTGTATGGGAATTGTGCCGTTTGTATGGGCGTTGATGTAAGCGCCATCTGTCGTGGAATTGCTGTAACTGTCTTCTTCCAACGAGTGTCGCTAGGTGGCAGTGTCGCCACAATATTAATTCGTCTAAAAAGTAACCGGTGGAAACGGAAAGTGGGCTAAATAGTGGCCGGTCGATCGGTTTACTGATCTAAAAAGTAACCAGTCAATAGGTAACTGATCTAAAAAGTGACCGGTCGAAGGGGTATCTGATTTAAAAAGTAGCATTACGTTGCGGATCTGGAAAGGTTAATCGATCACACGGTACCTCATCAGCCCTTTGCGGTGTGGTCCCAGCTGACATATCAGCTGATAGATGGAATGTGTTACAAAGTAACACGATATAATAATTAATTTAATATTAGATCAGAGGCAACGCTCCTTATATGTAATGTATGTCGTAGCCTTGGCACTAATGTAAATCCTTTATTCTCCTATTCAATATTGTGTAATAGATCATATGTAAGCCAGTATAAAAAGGCATGTAATATTATAATAAACGTTCATTATTCCTACGAATCTCGTGTTGTTACTATCTACTAACACCAAACACTTCACCCCAATTAACGAATACTTGCCCAGTTTCACTCGCCGGCAGTGGGAAAAGTAGCTAGCCAGACTTACCTTTGTCCCTTAGCGCGGTGGCGCTGCGAGACGTGGTCCCTCGCCCGCAGCTCGTGCAGCAAAGCCGTGTGCTTTTGTCGCAACGCGAGGACGCCGCGCAAGTCTTTCGCGGCGACGTCGGCGCGACAGATGCGCTGTTTGTCCGTCACCCAACCTAAAGTAACAAAACGTTGTCAAATCAAATAGTACATTATACAACTAGGGTGGTAATACAAAGAAAGGCCGAGATCGCAGAAGTTTGCGGCCCGAGCTGCAAGCAAGGGACGTAAATATGCGATCGAGGGCTTTCTTTATTACCTCCCGTGTTGTGTTCATCATTTTATGTCTACACGCTGCGCGTACGGAAAAAGCCGCTTTCTGGCCAGGTGTGGCATAAAATATATAAATATAGATATCACGAACCTTCTTCTTCGTCGTGGTCCTCAAGGAACTGGTAGAGGTTTCGGGCGTCCTCCAGCCGAGCCTTGCGATCCTTGGCGGCCGCCACCAAACTGCAAATAGAGATGACGACTGGGTTAAAACTATATCATTCTATTTCGTCCGTCAGTTAGATTATGGAAAAATATGAGTCACGTATTTTTTGGTTTATCAAAATATAAAAAATCGACAAAGTTATAGATCAACTATACAATTTTTAAGAATCCACCCCCTCACCTGTCGTATCCGTCCTGCAGCGCCTGCAGCCTGGCCTGCAGCTCCTTCCGGCTCTCGCCCTCACCCTGGCGCGCCAGCCGCCGGATGCTCTCGTGCAGGGCTCCCAGCTGCAGCTCCTGCAGCGCCACGTCCACCAGGTGCTGGACCAGTATCCCTCACCTGTCGTATCCGTCCTGCAGCGCCTGCAGTCTGGCCTGCAGCTCCTTCCGGCTCTCGCCCTCGCCCTGGCGCGCCAGCCGCCGGATGCTCTCGTGCAGGGCTCCCAGCTGCAGCTCCTGCAGCGCGTGCGCCTGCAGCAGACGCTCCACGTCCACCAGGTGACGACCTACTTCTTCTGACTGGAACTGCGCCTGGAGACACAACGATAGACTATAGAAACTTGCGTTTTGTGCAATGGCTACGAAGGTTTATTGCCTTATGTTGTCCAGATACAAGTCTTAAACATATACATTGTATACAAAAAACAGAAGGAAACCAAGCGCAAACTTAGCTCAACCGGTTAGTATGAGAAAGTTAGGATTAAGTCGGCACGGGTTCCCGTTCACAGAATTAGCTGATTTTCGGTTTAGGGGCATTTTAGCACATAACAAACATAATTAGAGGGTATCCGTTACTCAGTTTCCATTTTCGCAAAATAAGGGACAACCTAGCCCATATGTCGTCAGCAAGGTCTGGCAGCTTCCACCACATACCTGCATGTCCTGCAGTGTAGTGGCCACGGTCTCGCACTCCCTCAGCAGTGCCGTAAGGCGGGCCAGGGTCGCCAGCGAGGAGCGGTGCCGCTCCAGCAAGGCGAGGAGCTCCTTCCAGCGCGCCAGCACGGCTTGCTCCGTGCGGGCGACGGCCTCCGCGCCGTGGTATTGCTCGCGGACTAGTTCTGCCGCCATGGCTGACAGGTCCTCGAAACGCTCGGTCCTGCAATGAAATTAATTATCAGCACATTTCTGGGCAATAGACAGAGCGGCCGTACACTGGGCCACTAAACGCGACCACAAAATGTATGAAACAGCACGCCCACAGCGTGTGGTGACCACCAGTGGCCGAGCTGTAGCCGTCACCAGTGGCGCAATGTACGAAGAGATCGAATTATTGACAGCTTCCCTGTTGATTTTAATGCTATTTGGGGCTATTCTATGCTGAAATCTTTGTGAGTGTCCTTAAAATGTAATTGATTGTGGCCTCAACCTACAACCATTCCCAAAAACCGAGCATACTAAATACCAGTGGCGTGGCGTCCATATAACCCGATTCCCACCGGCTTGCCTATTTTAAAGCATATGACCGGAGTTTTTGCTACTACTCCTGAAGAAAAAGTAGTCCAAATCTGCTCCGGCTTTACTAAGAATATATTTGACGCCACGCCACTGATATATACCCATGACTGTTTCGGAAAAAGTCTTCCAACCGACTAGCCCAGCAGCTAGAAATAAATTTAACTTTCGCGTCCACCTGTGACAGCTGGACCAGCCAAGTAACAAGTTAAGTTTCTAGGCTAAGTTGGATCCGCAGCGTGAGATCAACAGCTAGACTACGTACACTAACAGAGCATTCCATAAAAAAAAAACATTTACTTTACGTAACGCTATGGTAGCTACCCTAAAGAAACAACATATTAACTGCTATGGGAACACTATTAATCTTAAAGCGAATTGATTTATGATATTACTACACCTGTTCAGGTTCCAAATTTTACATGTCAAAAGTATTAACGCTGCTAACGAGACTCACCTGGCGAGGATATCTGCAGAGATGGCCTCGTGTTTCTTTACGGTGGCGTCGACCTGGGCCAAGTTGGACCCGTACCGCGGGTCCGACAATACTTGGATCATCTCCTTCAGGTATCCTTTGCGGAGCACAGACTGCAAAAAAGGGTTTAAAAATTAAAGTCAATATAAAGAGGTACGGTCAGGGTCACATTTAGGGCATGCAATATATGACAAGATAAGATTCGATGAGATCTAAAGACACGCGCTCATAGGGATTTACTGAACCGGCGAGCTATATTCGCTGTCGTCAGCTTACCATCACGCGAGACTCTTGATTATTAGGCTCGCAATCCTAATTTCTAACTCATCATCATCATCTCCCTGCCCTTATCCCACTTTACGTGGGGTCGGCACAACATATTTTTTGCTTCCATTCTCCTCTATCATTCGTCATCTCAGCACTCACTCCTTTCTTTCTAACTATTACATCGAATTTCCACTGATTTTGGATAAATATTAGGGGACAATCTTACACAAATCGAACTAATCCCATAGTAAGCTCAATAAGGCTTGTGTTATGGATACTAGACGACGATATATTTAATAAATAGACAAATACTTAAATACATAGAAAACATCCAAGACTCAGAAACAGATATCATCACACAAATAATATTTGCTCTTACCGGGATTCGAACCCAGGACCGTCAGCTTCGTAGGTAGAGTCACTAACCACTAGGCTCAATTGGTCGTAGTACGTTTTGTAGACGGGTCACCTATTTTTGGCATAATTTTATTTGTTGTTCTATTTGCCCGAATACTATTTACGCATAATTATTATTTTACAGATAATATTGACTTTTCAGAATAACTATAAAAGAAACCTAAGCTAACCTAATATGTTCTAAATGGCTGATGTAAAAGATTTTGCAAAACATTTTCCGTTAAAGCTAGAGAAAAATTATGCGAAATAAAATTCAGGCTAAACAATACATTCGGACAAATAAAATTATGCCAAATAAAGGGCACCCTTTGTAGACTGAGTGTTTATGATACCGACCCGCGTCATGTCGGCAGCCAATGATGAGATGCAGACGTACCTTGGTGTTGAACTTGTAGTTGAGTTGCTCGAGCCGTTGTTGCCGCAGCAGCTCCGTGCGGAGCGCGATCTCGCGCGCGTGCTCCGCCTGCAAACATAAACACGCCGTTATAATATACAGGGTGGAAAGTTTAGATGGGCCCTGGAGGGGAACTACCTTAAATCCTTTAGACAACTCATTTGACTGAAAGGAAACGTTCCTTTATTATTAAAATTAAACAAATCTGCATTTGAAGATTTTCTAAAATTCGCTTGTCCCACCCGGAAATCGAACCAGCTAAAAAATCAAAACATAAGCACTCACTATTTTATTCTACTCATCGATAGGACTATTAGTCAGGATAAAATTTCTCTAATAAACATTTGGTCTTACAAGTAAAAAAAATCGTGAAATCTATCATTAATTTTATTTTACTATAAATTCCAATACAAAAGTCAAGAAAATTAAAAAAAATCTATGAATGCAGTTTTGTTTAGTTTTAAAAATAAAGGAATGTTTCCTTTCAGTAAAATGAGCTAACTAAAGGATTTAGGGTAGTTCCCCTACAGGGCCCATCAAAACTTTCCACCCTGTATAGCCGAAGCGGAGGGCACGGCCACGGTATACGGTACTTTTTCTCCGAACAAAAGGTACATCGGGAGCGCGCATGTGTGCGCGCCGTGTACGGACGCACCACAGGCAAGCATTTGGGACTGCACGCGACTGCTCAGTATGGTGTTCACTCACACAGACGCGCGTCGTGCGTCTGTGTAAATACGTGTCGCGCGCTCCTAAGCGGCCGAACTCGTACTACTTGGTTGTCTTTATAATTTGACATGGTGGTACAGTTGCCGGCAAAAAATACAGGGTGTTTGGATATTGAATACATTCCTTTTAAGGGGTTATAGTACAACTCATTTGCAACAAAAAAAGTCATATAGTACCCTGTCCGAAAATTATTAGTTTCTGAGATATTAGCGTTATTGGATAGTTTTATATCCAAAATTGCCGAATTTCTTTGAAAATAACATGTAATTATTTTAATGACTTTAATTATTTTTGTTAAGTTTGTAGCCTCATTAGATATCAAGGTTATTTTTTTAATAATTTGTACGCTGGCTGTCCTAATTTTTTATTCATTTAAACACCATCTCGCAATTGTGTGATAAATGTTGAGCATTTTTTATTAATTTACTTAAATTTTGCAGTATTTCATGAATTATTTGTCGTGAAATAAAATAGATGACATTTGAAATTTTGGAAAATACGAAAAATAATCACAAAATAACTGAAATTCAATTTTTACACGATTATTTTCAATGAAATTCGACAAACTGAATTCGCCAATATCTCAGAAATTATAATTTTGGGACAGAGTAGAGTACTATATAACTGTTTTTGTTGCAAATAAGTTGTACTATAAACTATAACCCATTAAAATCAATGTATTCAATATCCAACACTGGCGTGGCGTAAAAGATATCTTTGGGCAAACCGGAGCAGGTTCGGCTGACGATTTCCTTGATATCCATAAGATAAGGTGCTAATGTTATGCAACCCGGTGGGAATCGAGTTCTACGGACGCCACGCCACTGATATCATAACACGCATAAATATGTTCGGATAACCTGTCTCGCGCGCGATACATGTACCAGTGAAAGACCGCGCGTGCGTTGCGCTGCTACAGATGCCTATTCCCATTTAGTTGTCACGCGCTTGTAATGCGCGAGATATGTCGCGGCCATCTCGTGTCAGGCGGGCTGGTCTCACCTGCTCCAGTTTTTGCCAGGCGCGCTCCAGGTCCTGCGGCAGCTGCCCCTCGAGCGGCGCCCAGGCCTCCCCCACCAGACTCTTGTTCATCGTGTTTATGTCGAAATATAGCGCCTCGATCTCTGATCTCTCCTTGTATCTGCACAAATTAATAAGTTTGTGTCATTGAACGAGGAAGAACAATTAAGAAAAGAGATATGATGAATTCGGGTCAGTGAAATACCGCCATATGAAATTATTGAATCCCGTTTTGATCTTTAATTAATTTTAGATATTATTTGCAAAAATAACACTAAAATAAATAGCAACTTCAAGTTTAGATCGAACTCGTAAAAACCCATGAAAAATAATGACGTTAACGGAGTGAAATATCGCAAAAATCACCATTTTTGGATAATAATATTTTAATGACGGGTTAGCGCATATTGCTAATACAGCCAGGTATTGAAGAATAGTATATTATGTAAATGAAACAAGTGTCAAATATTGAAAAACAGCTATTTCTATTATTTAATTTGTGTGGGGTGATCGCGAGTGTATTTATAGGGGACAAAATTTGAATAAACCCTGAAAATGCAATGTTTTTTGGGTGTGGTATATGAAGAGTAACAGTAAATAACAGAAGGCCATCCAGAGTGAGCAGCTATGAGTCTCTGAACTCGATCCTAAGCCGACGCTGCTGCAGCCGTCAGCGATGCAATAAACACTAACTTGAGTGTTTCTCCCGCCCCAGTACCGCTTGAAGTCCAGTAGGCTTATGCGTAGCTTTGACACGCGATAAATAAATGATAAAGCATCCGTCACGTTCTGAAAAACAGTGTGTGAGAGTGACGGATGTTTTATTAGGGTTCCGTACCAAAATGGTAAAAAAGGAACCCTTATGGTGCGACTCTGTCTGTCTGTCTGTCTGTCTGTCTGTCTGTCTGTCCGTCTGTCCGTCTGTCACAGCAAGATATCTCAGGATCTACTGATGCTATCGACTTGAAATTTGGAATAGTGTTAAAAACCGCTAATTTGAGCCTATGGAACAGAAAAAAAATCCTATACCTTTTTTACTTTTTTTTTAAAGGGGACCGAAATGGGATGTCGAAAATCAAAAGTTGAGCTAATATATCGAGTGGGATATCAAATGAAAGGGCTTAACAGAAAAATCTGTAAACATTACCGATTATTAATATTATCCTACATATTACAGGAAAAATAAAACGGTTTTCCTAACTTGCAGCGTTTTTTAGAAATTCGCAATAATCGTAAGACAACCTTATTTGCTCCTACTAAACTAACCGCGGCATATGTCGATGTATAGGGACAACAGTTTTACAAAAGCAAAGTTAAGTTTGTCCCACCATACAATTTTTCTTGAATTATTCACATATCTACAGACGATTATGTACGGAACCCTCGGTGCGCGAGTCCGACTCGCACTTGACCTGTTTTTATCATTTGTTTATCGCGCGACAAACCGTAGCATCATAAGCCCACAGCAGTGTAGCCAGTAGTTGCACAGCCCTCAACCTCTGAACTCCTCGTTTTATTAGCGATACCGGCTAGCCTGACGACGGCAAAGCACGCAATCGGCGGCTTTTGAGTAGCCGCTGTTACTAAGCTACACTCCTAAATAGAGAGAGGACTCACTTGGGCGGTTTCTCCACAGTCCGGTACTGCTTGAAGGCCAGCAGCAACCTCTGGATGCCGTCCAGGGCGTTGGGCAGGTCTCGGCCGTTCAGCTCCTCGATCTTGAGGCGGATCCACTCCAGCAATGCGGTGACCAGACGGCTGTACTCCGTTTTGCGGCCGTCACAGTCCATGAGTTGACCGATTATCTGGAAATAGGTAAATTCAGTAAGAAACAGTGGAGGAACTTGTCTAAAATACCCAAAACGCATAGGTAAGAAATTTACAAATGCCTAAGCAAGGACCATTAAAACAAGAGGACTGTCACTCTCCATACTTTGGCTCGTGCCCCGACCACAAGGAGATATCCGGGCAAAAACTAGATGGCGCTAAAAAACTAAACATTTAACGATGTTATAATTGAACAAAGAAACTTAGTACAGTAACAATTAGTTCGTAAACAGCTAATAATAAATAAATTCTAACATTTAAATACTGTGTCACGCCTGCAAAGTTGAATAATTGTAAATAATATAATTCTTATACCAAGCTTATACATAGATGGCGTTGTAAATATCGGGGAACAACAGCCTTTTGTATGGAGAATGTCCTCTTGTTTTAATGGTCCTTGGCCTAAGTATAATATTTGACCAGTACGACCGATTTTCCTAAGATGCCATCATCGGATTCCGACATGGGTCCAACTAAGTCTCTAAAGCATCTTGGGGTAATCGGGCAACATTACTTGAAAAAGGATTCGGACGAACTTTTTGACCAGATGCTATGTAGTCAGTCAAATATCTTCAGTGTTTTACGTACCATCAGACATGATCGAACTCAAGGGCAAATTAACCCATCCATAGTAAAAATATGAACCTCCTTTTATAAAGGCGGTTAAACTGTACAGCTAAGCTACGGAGATTGAGATTGGGACCGTAGTGGTAAACAAGCAGGCTCACGTTGGCGATCCTGCGGCCGCTCTTCTGCTCGTTCTTCATGCGCGCGAACGTGTGGTAGTAGCTCGCCACGTACGTCATCACCGACTTCTCGTCCGGCCGGTTGATGTCCACATCTAAACATCATAACAATTAAATAATTTATACACAACTAAATACATTAAAAACCTTCTAAGTAATCTATTTTATTAAAAGGGGGAGGGGGGGGTCTAGCCAAATGTGACAGCTTATATTAAAAAGATGAAATATGTTAGGAAAAGGATGACCCCTAACCAGTCTACAGTACAGTCTTCGATTATCATGCATATGTCGCCGCCAAACTAGCTTAATCAGCTATTTGGTTAGCTGCCTAGCCTTTTCATTAACCTCTAGTATGCCGCGTATATTTTTTAATACACTTGCTCAAAAAGTGATACTTTTCGTAGCTTAAATCGTGCGCAAAGTTTGTATTTATTACACACATCACTATTATTTTGCACACTAGTGCTATTTACTTTTCATCTCATTTTTGAACACTAAATAACACATTTATTTGCAAATAAGTAAAGTACAAAGTAATAATAAATATATTTCTTGCTTTTTCATGTTTTAATTTAATTAAATTCTGTATGTTTCTTTTCAAAATAATTTCTTTTGATTAGGCTGAATGGTGACAGTCGGTGCCATGTTTTTATTTCATCGACATTTTTTTGCAAATGTATTAAAAAACGTCGTTTGACACACGTGCGGAAGTGTCATTTCCACTCGTCCCGAGTATTTACACCTGTAGCGTATGTACGTGAGTAGCCATAAGTATATTATCTACAGGGTGTCCCTAAAACCAACTTTTATACGATCAGGGCTGATAGACCAGCTCATAAGAACCTAGATTAAGCAAATTTGACCTCAGTAAAAATCTCTTAGTTTTCGAGATATTGACGTTTTTGTAAAACTCGTGCTAAGTGATACCCTGACTCGGTGTTTTGAGTGTCATTGCTAAAATATCAAGTATTTTACAAATCTGTATTTTGCTATGTGTGGCCAAATAACTATGCTATTGAACGTATTTTCTATTTTTGCTAATTTATTCATGCTGTGGACACAGTACAATAACAAAAAAAAATTATTCGATTTTTTTCAAATTTCACCTCTGACTTCGAACTAGCGTGGTGAAAAAAAAATGTACCAACATAACCAGGCACTCAACGTAAAAAAATTGCGCATTTATTGTAGTTTCTAAAATGGTATAAAATTTACTAAGCACTGTAATAATTTTTGAAATAATGATATTTTGTTACAAAATTAACTGTCTGCCGCCTTCATCTCATACGATCCGGTTGAACTAAGTTTGCACCTGGCGTTCTTGACATCACATACAAATTAGGTGCAAACTTCACGTAATCGTCAATATCTCGAAAACTAAGAAATTTTTATGAGGTCGATTTTACTCAGTCTCGTTTTTTATGAGCTGGTTTATCAGCCCTGTTCGCCATTTTGTAAAAGTCGCGAATTTTGATAGCCTGGATCAGTCTTTCGAAAGTCATGACTTCAAATTTCAGTATTTTCTTAATCTGCTTTTTGTTTTAAACATTACTTAATAATTATGCTATCATACCTTATCAAAATAAATTAGATTTTACGTGATTCAAAATATGACCTCGGATTTGAATCGCGTAATACTTAAAACAAATTTACCATGCTAAAATAAAAAAAAAGAATGTAGTTTAAAATAAGATTTTACACACTAAACACCGTAGTTTTTAAGATAATAATAGCATTTTAATTCAAAAGGAGGTTATACTACAATATTCCATTGGTTAAATTTCGTACCAGAATTTGAATTTCGAACAGAAAAGGTATGATAGCATAATTATTAAGTAATGTTTAACAAAAAGCAGATTAAGAAAATACTGAAATTTGAAGTCATGACATTCCAAAGACTGATCCAGGCTATCAAAATTCGCGACTTTTACAAAATGGCGAACAGGGCTGATAAACCAGCTCATAAAAAACGAGACTGAGTAAAATCGACCTCATAAAAATTTCTTAGTTTTCGAGATATTGACGATTACGTGAAGTTTGCACCTAATTTGTATGTGATGTCAAGCACACCAGGTGCAAACTTAGTTCAACCGGATCGTATGAGATGAAGGCGGCAGACAGTTAATTTTGTAACAAAATATCATTAATTCAAAAATTATTACAGTGTTTAGTAAATTTTATACCATTTTAGAAACTACAATAAATGCGCAATTTTTTTACGTTGAGTGCCTGGTTATGTTGGTACATTTTTTTTTCACCACGCTAGTTCGAAGTCAGAGGTGAAATTTGAAAAAAATCGAATAATTTTTTTTTGTTATTGTACTGTGTCCACAGCATGAATAAATTAGCAAAAATAGAAAATACGTTCAATAGCATAGTTATTTGGCCACACATAGCAAAATACAGATTTGTAAAATACTTGATATTTTAGCAATGACACTCAAAACACCGAGTCAGGGTATCACTTAGCACGAGATTTACAAAAACGTCAATATCTCGAAAACTAAGAGATTTTTACTGAGGTCAAATTTGCTTAATCTAGGTTCTTATGAGCTGGTATATCAGCCCTGATCGTATAAAAGTTGGTTTTAGGGACACCCTGTATATGTAACTACATGTAACTAGAGTGAACTGTTCAGCTACGAATAAAGCCAGTTCGCACTCGGATCTCGTTGTATTAATACACCCGAACTCCCGTCCTCTCCACATGGCCTACGCTGCACTATGGCGCTGCACATGGCATATACTTATGGCTACTGTAATAGAATGCTTTTGATGGTACTGATTGACATTATTTCACAGTGTTTTAATAGATTGAATTCATAATGTAATTGATTAGTGTTACGTGCACGCGCCCACACAGCCCGCGATCTTTTCATTTTAAACAACCTTAACGTTCTAATGGAGCGTAAGTATTTATTTCAAAAAATAAAGTTTCTATACTGCTCTATTTATATTCTGTGACAAGTGGTGACGCAACCCTATTGATCAACGCCAAAGCGGCATTGACAAAGAAACTTGTGCCGACAAGTTTCTTTGTGTCGCGCCGCCTGTATTGTTAGATTCGAATAGCGAGGGAGCGGCCTTGAATACATTGAAGGCATTGAAGACATTGAAGACATTGAAGACATTGAAGACACTGAAGACACTGAAGACATTGAAGACATTGAAGACATTGAAGACATTGAAGACATTGAAGATATTGAAGACATTGAAGACACTGAAGACATTGAAGACATTGAAGGAAGACGTTGAAGACATTGAAGACATTGAAGACATTGAAGACATTGAAGACACTGAAGACGTTGACGCAAGTGACGAGCGTGGTTTAAATACGAGTCGTGCGCTACGGTCGAAAAAACATTTTCTTTGCAAACCCGAACAGTACGGACGTCTGGCTGACGTAGATTCTCGCCGCGTAAATTGTTTCGTATTTAAATTGTTTTATGGAATGGTTTGGTGTTTGATGGATTTTAATGACTGACTATGACTGTGACTAATTGTCCATTAAATATTAAACCATTTTATTGTTATTTTATAATTGAAATATCACGCATTTAAATTGTTTTGTGGAGTGATTTGGTGTTTGATGGATTTTAATTGTCCGTTAAGTATTAAATCATTCTATTATTATTTTATAATTGATTTTAAATGTATTTTTGAAATTACGGTTTTACATGATTGAATGGCGGAGTGTTTTGAGGATTTATCCACTGACTATTTGGCTATTTAATTATTGTTTTAATCGTAAGTTTCGTGTGATATTATTTGATTTGATTTACGCCAGAATCCGTACATTAGCGAAGTGTGCTAAACAGAGCTTTTAACAACGAATAACGGTGACAAACGTTGAAAGCTCTGTGTTCATAGTTTAACGTAGCTTTCAAGGGTGGCATCCTTGACTCCAGATCTTATATAATGCTGGAGAATGCCTCGAGGTTCAATGGGGTCCAGCTAGCGTATATCTGAGAGGACCACAGAGTTGGACATTTGGGATACCATACTCTTGGAGCTGCGCTAGTCCCGAATCTCGGTCTTGTTAAATATATTTATCTATTAATTTATATACACGGATAGAATTGTCTTACTTTGCGTATCCATAGCTGTTTCATCAAGCTTATTGCGCAAGGGGGAGGCACTCACACTGGGTTGTAAGTTGCTTTCTCAGTCACCCAACTGAATTTTAGTTGCATAGTTAGGGACACACTACACTCACGCATTTAAATATGAGGCCGGCCTCTTTGATATACAAACTTTAGTAGTGATGGGAAACAGATAGATTTAGAGTCACACACATTGGGGGTGGGATAGTGCAGGCGGATAGGAAGCTATTTTGTAGCTAATTTATTATTTAGGTAGCAATATTATTTTTAACTCATTTTAATTAGTTATAGTTATCGTTTGATAATAATTATCTGGGTTTATTGGAATCTGATGGGATTCCTGGTTATTTTAACTGTTTACTTGTATCTTTCTAAGATGTCACGAATTCTAATTATAATGTTGAAACAATTAAGTAAATTTTACTTGCAAATAATTTATTCAGGAAAGTATAAGCTAAGAATGGCTTACCCCAGTCTAGATTTAGACTACCAGAATGTTCTGGGCTTGCTGAGCTGCCCCAGACTTCTATCTACCTCATCATGCTATCTTGAATAAAATAAAAGATATAGGCTTGCGGAGCTGTCCTGTATCTTATTTAACTATACCATTTCAGACCGTTATATTGGAGATTGTGACATCTATCTTTAACATTAATTGAATATTTTGTTCTGGAGAGTATAAGCTAAGAATAGCTTCAGTCTAGATTTAGACTTATAGAATGTTCTATGCAGGCAGAGCAGACATAGACTTCTATTACCTCATCATACTATCTTGAATGAAATCAAATCTAAGGCTGATTGAATTGCCTAACATCACTGAAGATTGAAACTTCTTTATTGATTTATTTGAATATTACTTTTACGAAAAATATTAGCTAAGAATGGCTTAAGCCTAGATTTAGGCTTGCAGATGTTTAGAGCTTGCTAAAGCCGTCTCTAACTTCTGTTGTCTCATCATACTATTCTGAATGATTGTAATAACATAGGCTTATGAAGCTGGCCTATATTCGACAAGGTATAAAGGAAGGATTCCATCCTTTCCTTAGACATCGACTCGTTGACAAGACCTTTACAGAAGTAATTACCTACCGGCGGACAAATGTTTCGTTGCTTTATTTTGTCCTCAACGGCCCTTGGTTACAAAGCGATAGTAGATTGAATTCTGTGGGAAAAGGATGCTTAATATGGCACCCACATATCAGAGTATAATTTGCATTAGCTTCCTTGAAATAAGCCTGAAATGGTGAATGTTCTGCTTTCTTTGGAGAGTAAGAATGTAATACCCAATCAGCACAAAAAAAAAATACTCCCTTTGCATATCTCCTCTCAAAATGATTAGATTGCGTGCTAATCACCATTGAACTCTGAGAAGCCTCTTCCAGGCTGGGGGGGGGAGGTTGCCCTGCATCAGGCCGAAACCTATCACGGCAGCGGGGTGGAGCTGCCGTCCTAGAGCCCCGTGATATCAGAGTTCAATAGTAGTAGTTAGGTACATTCAGACAGACCTTGACTTTGACAATATGATTAAACCACTTCCGACTGGTTATCTTTACCTCTACCAAATACCATACTAACCTTCATTGACTATAGACTTTAGTATTAATAGGTAACGAATAAATAGGTATAGGTATTACTCGTAGGGATAAATAGGTATAGGTGTGTGCAAAGAAATAGCTGAGTTCTGTGTGTTACATTAAAGAATATGGGTTCTCGGTTCATAATGTAGTGTCCTACCATTAGACTAGACGATCATACGGCTGGCCAATTAATTAAGACGAAACGCACGATAGGTTAATTAGGTACCATTTTAAAAATACACGCATAAAGTTAACATTAAAGTATCGTTAAAATTTAATAAACTAAGAGCGTTAGATTAACTTTTACACTACTCACGTACATACGCTACACACCAATACACCTCGAGACTCGTGAAAAATGACATACTTTCCGCACTTATATCGAAAAGTGTCTCCTCGGGCTCCTAATAGACTCTCGTTAGTAATCCCCTTACTACCCTCGGAGCACAATGTACTATTATAGCTTGGCAACTTCATTGGTGACACCCACCAGTGTGCTTTTTGTTCTGTGCAGTCGCAACTACTTACACAAGTTACCGCCAACACGAACGGCGACCGACGGAGGCTTTAAAAAAGGATCTCACCCTCAGCGTCGAGCAGCTTGGGGATGCCGAGGTTCTTGTGCGCGACGTCGAAGGCGTGGTTGAGCGTCTCCACGGGCTCGCTCACCGGCAGCTCCGACCAGCGGAACAGGTCCGGCCTGGGAACATCCATTATTAGTAACAGAAATCCATTGGCGTATACAAAGGCTAAACGAGCCGCAGGTTCCAACGCTTTGCCGGTAAAATACCGCCAAATCAGTGCCAGCCGGCAATGCGACACGACAGTGCGCGGCTGGTCTTTATAGCTGTTTTTTTGTTACGGGAAAATAGTTCCGAACTGTTTAGGATGGGCCTATCCGTACTTTTGAAATCATTGCAGAAATCATATTCAGCTTACTTACTGCTAGACACAGGCATACTCTCATACATTGTCGTTTACATTGTAATCTATGGATTATCAGAAATAAATATAGATAAAAAAATCAAAGTACAAAAACTAATGAAGAAATATCACGTTTCTTTCATTATAACTGTTTGTGTTGATGGTGCATTTTACTGATATCAAAGATATGGATGGATAGAGTAATAAAATTACTAAAAACATGGCTCACTTATGATCTGAGTGTCGCACCCGTGCTAAACTTGCGAATGTGCAATATTGGTGAACTTGGATTTTAGACCTAAACCTATAAAAATTACGATCGCATTGGCGAATCTCCCAAACTGGTAGATTCGTGAACGCTTGAGTGACACCGCTGTAAAGGAGTTGCACCTGTGCGCGTGGATGAGGGCGTTGAACCCGAGCCCGGAGCGCCAGGAGTCGGAGAAGTTGTGGATGTGGACGCCGTGGTAGCCGCTCGTCTTGTGTAGCTACTGGTGGGGGGGGGGGGGGGGACGCACCTGTGCGCGTGGATGAGGGCGTTGAACCCGAGCCCGGAGCGCCAGGAGTCGGAGAAGTTGTGGATGTGGACGCCGTGGTAGCCGCTCGTCTTGTGTAGCTACTGGTGGGGGGGGGGGGGGGGGGGGACGCACCTGTGCGCGTGGATGAGGGCGTTGAACCCGAGCCCGGAGCGCCAGGAGTCGGAGAAGTTGTGGATGTGGACGCCGTGGTAGCCGCTCGTCTTGTGTAGCTACTGGTGGGGGGGGGGGGGGGGAACGCACCTGTGCGCGTGGATGAGGGCGTTGAACCCGAGCCCGGAGCGCCAGGAGTCGGAGAAGTTGTGGATGTGGACGCCGTGGTAGCCGCTCGTGTTGTGTAGCTACTGGTGGGGGGGGGGGGGGGACGCACCTGTGCGCGTGGATGAGGGCGTTGAACCCGAGCCCGGAGCGCCAGGAGTCGGAGAAGTTGTGGATGTGGACGCCGTGGTAGCCGCTCGTCTTGCGCTGGCACCACAGCAGCAGCGCGTCCTTGGCTGACTTCTTCTCTGAGGACTCATTCTCTTCGTCCTGGAAATTAGAGTCGAGTGAGCAATAGGAGCAATCAACGACAATAACTTAATTACACACCAAAACGAAACATTTAGTTTACACTTAAAATGATGGCACAGTTGCCGTCTGTAATATGTGTGTGTAATACTTTTCGACCTTATTCCAAGGAGATAAGGTCGAAAAGAGTAAACTTCTTTCTCACGTTCGACTGCACACAGCTATGATGATGGTTTATTTACCTCCACTAGAAACCATGTATTATAGCTTGGCAACTTAGTTGGTGACACTCACCTGTGTGCTTTTTGTTATGTGCAGCCGTAACTACTTACACCAAGTTGCCGCCAACACGAACGGCGACCGACGGAGGCAGCCCCCGGAGGCCCCCGTCCCAACCCAAGTAGACCCAACAAATGCTTATACTTCGCGTGCCATGACTTTTGCGCTTTGCGCAAATTATCTCTATGCTTCGCGCTGTTTTCTTTCTGCATCTGCTATGTATTGATACTGACCACGTCGATCTCGATCTCCTGGATCTGGAACCGCAGGATGATGGTCCACACCAGCCCGAGGATGAGGCGCGGGTTGCCGTCCACGATGTCTTCCGCGCCGATCGACTCCAGCCGCACCTGCGGACAACGTACCCATGTCACCAGTTCTAAATCTTCTAATGCTTAACTCCTTAAACTAGGGATGTAACGATACCGATACCGATATATCGGTATCGCCGATTATAGGTATACAACCGATATTTTAAGAGCGCGAAAAGAATTTGATGTATGAAATAAAATCTGCGAAAAGTAATTTCAATTACTGATTTTATTTATAAATTGGTCTATTACCTTGTGCAATAATAATTACTATGTTAATTATATATTTGTTCATGATTAAAAAATATACATATTGTGTTGACAATTTATTTATTTTCACTTTATACCTTCAAGGTTGACTCTCTGTTAAATATAGGCAAGTTTTAGGTACAATAAGGACATACAAATAATAAATCTGAAGTTCATACTTCATTAGTTAGCTAAGATATCGGTATCGCCGATAATTGACGACGGAGCAGCCATTCCCAGCCCTAACTAACGCCTGACTGTGCATTGGAGAGATGGGAATTATTTTACTATTATTATTTTGCTGTACATTATTATTATTATATTTTTAATTTACTACAAATATCGGTATCGGTATCGTATCGGCAAAATTATGTATCGTTACATCCCTACTTTAAACCTTCACCGTTTGTACAGTCGAGTTCATTTACATCTCCACACTTACGGGAACAAAAATATCTGTACTCTTATATGTAAATGAACTCGACTGTGAGTGGGCCAGAGTTCCCCGACAAATGTCAACCATAGATTATATTCTATTCTTGATGTATAAAAAGCTTACGGGTCGTTTTTAAAAAAGATGTCTGTAGTCCGAAAAAAAAATCTCCTAATTAAGAGTTAATTGATACTTAATTGATAGTGAAGCATCAATTAACTCATAATTAGGAGATATTTTTTACGCGACTTCGTGGTTGTCCCCATAGTGAAAGTTGCTCAGTGTGACTCTCCCCAGTACCCCGTTCACTCCTGCTACATGACCCCAAAATCACCCTGTACATACAAGGTGTTTCATTGAACGTAATACAACTCATGTTTTTTAAACTCCTCTCCTGGTGCTAAAACCCTGTGCTAGGTCTCGCGTTGTTAAAGTCATCTTAATTAATTAATATCACTGTTTTAATTATTCATGTTTTTTTGGTCTCATCGTGGTTACCCTACTTAGAGTTAAGAGAAAAAAGTTTGAATCTAATTTTGTAGTGAAAACTTACATTTTTACTTATCTAGGTCGATAATTTATGAATAAAATGCATGCATTCTGACACATTATTGAAGTTATTGGTCATAACAAACAAACAGGTCACGTAAGCGTGACGTCATGAGGGATGCCCACACTACGAGATTGTAATTTCTTAATTCTGTTAGCAAACTAGGAAAAGTTAATTAAGACGAATTTTAATAATTTAGTGCATTTTGTTCTCGGTCGTTAACTGAGCCGGAATTGCTTAAGTTGTATTACGTTCAATGAAACACCTTGTATAATTGTATATAGACCCGTTAAGGTCGACTCGCGCTTGCCACAAGCCCGGAAGCCGTACAAGCCACGTCGGGTTTCCTCTGAGAGTTTTCCAAAAATAATACCAGGGTAGCTACTTTCTCAAAATATGGACTTTTGAGGTTTTTCTGGCTCAGAATCGTTAGTACATTCGAACCTTATACGTAAAAAAAGTGTCCATTTGTATGGGATTTTTGTCTTTCCACTACGTCACGTTCATACAAACACTATGCAAAATGGTGACGTAATGGAAAAAAAAATTGGGACACTTTTTTTTACGTATAAGGTTCGAAAGTACTAACGATTCTGAGCCAAAAAACCTCACAAGTCCATATTTTGAGAAAGTAGCAACCCTGGTATTTTTTTTGGAAAACGCTCCTCTACACTCACTACACATACACTAATGTATGTTTGTACAGCTGGCCGCTTTGTCGCTGCCTACTCTGCAAAATAGCTGAATATACACGCCGCACTTTCTTGACATAATGACGCGCCGTATAGTCACTATACGTGCTTCAGATCAAATTTTAAAAAGGGCGTAATACATTTTTATGTTTATGTTTTTACGCCCTTATATGATCTGGAGCACTTGGTCTTGATAAGCAGCTGAGTGTGTCTGGGACTAAATAGAACAATGCTTGTGAATATCAAGGCCATTTTTAATCGATTTGTAAAGAGAATTAAACCGACTGTGAGATTTTAAACGATTTCACCGTCGATTACTGATACATGTGCATTTTATTTAACTTATTAGGAAAATAGCCGCCTTTTTCTATGCATATACGAGTATTAAGCAATATCCTACAGAGAAGAAGTGCAGTTCAGTATTATTGGCGGGGAAGAAGGAAGGCAAAAAAAAATAGAATCAGACATGTAAAAGAGCCCTTGGGGGCCTACTTGCAGAAATAAATTATTTTGAATTTTATTTTATTGGCTGTGATAGACACACGAGTGAGGGTTCCGTTTTTTTCCTTTTGCGGTACGGAACCCTAAAAAACAATTTACTATTTCTTTTTCCTGGGGTGCTATCTTCTATCGAAGATCGGCGATGATTAAGAAGAATTGCACTCTCGACAAAGCACATCAAAACAGCGAATGGGTGCGTTTATTGTACCACTAGCGTAAGTCCTTAAGCCAGAATGCTCGTCTTCTCCCAACTTTATACAATTTAAAAAGTCCCATACATTACCTAACGCCAAAAGTGCCCATCAGAAACAATAGCCCGTGTGAAGTAACAAAGATAAGTTAATTAACGCCGGAATGTGTTGCGTAAGGCGCCGGCTCGAAGGCCGCTGTGATAACGCGGCTACAGCTGAACCTACGTCACAATCACAGCTAATTCGTTGATAAAAAATAGTGTTACATGAGAAACTAGCGCCCTAGATCCTTTGGGTCCAAATATTTGCCTATAGCTTGGCAACTTCGTTGGTGACACTCACCTGTGTGCTTTTAGTTCTGTGCAGCCGTAACTAGTTACACAAGTTAGCGCCAACAAGAACGGCGACCGACGGATGGCCTCCGCAGGCCCCCGTTCATGTTGGCGGTAACTTGTGTAAATAGTTACGGCTGCACATAACAAAAATCAGACAAGTGTCACCAATGAAGTTGCCAAGCTATAGTGTCTGTCAGCATCTTACATCTCAGGCTCCCTCGAGTGCATGGGTCGAAGGAACGGGGTGCAAGTCCAATATTGACCAATAAAATTTAAGATTTTCTCAGCTCTGCTTCAGTAGACATGGATTATTGCAATTTAGTACGATTATTAATACAAGGACTTTAAACACACGAATTATTGCGATTCTATTGGACTCTTAACTTGCCAATGTGCACCACAGTTCACAAACTCTTTGGCCATCTTTTTGTATTTTTTACCCGACTGCGGCGAAGCCCAAAGGAGGGTTATGTGTTTGACCTGTAACGGACCAGACCTGTAAGCGGACACAGGAACGGACATACATACATACATGTATGTATGTCCGTTCCTGTGTCCGCTCGTAACTACTCAACGGCACATCCGATTTTGATAAATGATACATCATTAGATTCGTCTTGATGGTGCGAGTGTCACTGGGTATCAAGTTCGTTAAAATAAACAAAATGGCGGATTTCATGCAGTTTCAAAGTGCACCGCGGTCGGGTATTTTTTAGTAAAAATGTGGTTATTTCCAACTCCTATCGTTACTGTCGAATCCCGGCGAGGCTTGAATTGAGGATATTCCGTATTCTTTGCCAAGTTAAGGGTATAGGCCCTATCAGCTCTACTCCGCTTCAGCGAACGGGTAGTTTAATTCGCACAACCAAGACAGTTGAAAGGGCCAGGGAACGTGGTGGTACGGTGGTACCTTAATGTGTACTTTACATTCATCAAGAGCCGATATACGTCTCATTGCTGGGCACAGGCCTACTCACCCCCGCCGTTCTCGGAAGGAGCGCCATCGGGGGCCTCTCCAGCTGCGGCAGCCTGAATGCATACCCTCCCACATGTCGTAAAAAAACAGAGCGAACTGTGGGCCTGATATACAACTACGCCGCATCGGGCCTCCGACTAGCTTAGTCCGCCACTGCGTATTACCAAGATGGCTGGAAGGACCACGGGAGATCGGTACCTTAGTGTGCAGAGTGAGTTGGGGATTGTACCTTATGTTTGGTAGGGCCATGGGAGGTGGCCCGTGGGTCGTCACTCTACGTTAATAGAAACAGTGTGATTGGACAACTCAATGGGATCCAATGGGAGGATGGCAGATGGTGCGTGTGGAAGAGAGGACAATAGAGAGATCTCTCTCCAGGCGGGTGTTGTGCCTGGGGACCAAAGTCCGAAGGAATTGGCTAGATGTGGTAGTGTTAGCGTTATAAACACTTCTATAGCGCGACGCAGTACTATGGGAATGATGACGTTTGTATAGGATGTTGATGTAAGCGCCATCTGTCGATGGCATTGCTGTTACTGTCCTCTTCACACGAGTGTCGCTACTCTCTCAAGGGGATGGATTTTTAGTCAATACGACCTGGCGACGTGTAATCAAGACGGTTGGAAGGACCACGGGAAATCGGTACCTTAGTGTGCAGGAAGCTGAGACTCTTGTTGACGTTCTCGATCTTGTGCACGCGCATGCGGCCGGAGTTGGGGCGCGGGAGGCGCTCGCCGCTGATGATCTCCAGCAGCTTGAGCAGCCGCCGCCCGTCCGCCAGGTCCTCGAACAGGTCCTCCACCTCCATGCGGGCCTGGAAACAAAGGAATTATCAAAATGGCGGAGCTATGGGAGTTGACAGATTTGCGAAGTCTACTTACGCATAATTCGGATGTTGACTAATGTTGAATTTTACAACATAATATAGTCACATGGATTGGAATATGTATACTAAATTATCATAACACAAAAGCAATAAACAAAATGTATAAAAAATATAAAGTTATGAGACCACAAAGTTTAAAAAAAAACCGATTTTTTTTATCGTCTTAAAGAAAAATTAAAGTCAATTTCGGAATGCTTAAATAACACTGAAAAAATAAATGTATGACAACTATGTGCTTAAACGCACTTTTTCGTGCTCAAAATGGCAAAATGCTATTTTTTTTCATACAGACTTAGTACAGCGATGGAACCGATGACGTCATAAGTTCCTTGCGTTTTGTATACAGGGCTATTTTTTTTTAGTGCACAAACTTTGCGAATGTGATGGTTATCGAAATTAAAAATACCCGTGTTTTTTTGTTTAACCCGGTTTAGTAGAAAAAAAAGAAAAATAACTGCATCTGAATTTATTCATTAAAAATGTTTGGTTTGTGCTGAATATACCTGTCACACAAACACGCGGGTAGTTACAGCGTTACGTGAAACCAATTTTTCCTTCATACTTAAATGGGCTTAGGACCATCAAAATAAAACATTAATAACAAAACAATTAGGCTCATGAGGTATGGTGATTTGAAAACCGGTAATTTCATTTAGGCGTATTTAAAAAATTGGAATCAGCTTTTTAGAATAATTCACAATCAAAACCTAACCTAGCCTAATTACTGAAGTCCTTTTTCTCAACACTAATCGACATACTTAAGCAAATGTTTAAAATGATTACCTTCTTGTTCTAAACAAAGTCTCGTACGTTTTTGAATGTTTTTTTCGAGTCGTCCTAGTACAGTCCGGTAGTTCTCACTTTTGAGTTCATCAAACGCACGCACAATTTTATTTTTGAGGTCCTCAACACTTTCACTTCGTAAAACTTTCTGTTGGTGTACATTTTCACTAATTATCGATCGCGATCGCAGAGGGTGAGCGCGTAACGTCGCGAGCGCGGGAACGACACACATGCGCACACCTTGAGAGCACGGCGCAGACTGAACGGACGGGTTAGAGCGAGTCGCAGCGCACGCGCAGGCGCACAGGAAGGTAGTCGCGCAAATGTACGATCAGCACAGCAAGTTTTATTCAAGTTTACGGGATGGTAAAAATAAGTGATAAAGTTTGCAAAAAAAAAATTTTTTTTTATATTTTTTTCGGGATCTATTAACGATACCTAATACGTTTTGAAAGTTTGTGCACTGAAAAAAAATTAACCCTGTAGAGCTTTTTCAATGCTCAGTGCGATCTGCTACTTTTGATTACAATTTGGGGCTGTTATACTTATACCAATGTATTAGGTGTCATATAGATATTTTTTCCTCACAAATAGTAGAATCGATTTACGACAGAAAAAAATGGAGTCAACAGGTGAATTGTTATACGGGTGTTGCCTATTACAGGAGCAAATAACGCAGATTCTACTCATCAAACAATAAGACTTTTGTTCAACAACTTTTAAAAATTATGTAATGTTGAGATTTTATCTTTTTCGTACAAATTAAATAGTATTTTCAATGTACGTTAACATCAGTCTAATTGCCGTCGCTTGTCACGCTGCAAACATAAAAAACATCGCAATACATTGCGGCTTCAAATAAACTTAAAAAAATTGTATTAAAAATTAAAACATAAGTTATTTTTATGCCACACCTGGCCATAAAGTGACTTTTTCCGCACGCTGCGCGTACGGAAAAAGCCGCTTTCTGGCCAAGTGTAGACATAAAATGATGTACACAACACGGGAGGTAATAAAGAAAGCCCTCGATCGCATATTTACGTCCCTCGCTTGCAGCTCGGGCCGCAAACTTCTGCGATCTCGGCCTTTCTTTGTATTACCACCCTAGTTATGTAATGTACTATATAAATGTCGCTGAACAAATGTTGTTCAGTTTGAGGAGTACAATCTACGTTTTAATTATTTGCTCCTAGTACAGGCAACGCCTTATATTACAGATAACAGTGGCTTTTCAAAATCATTTTAAAAGAAACCTAACCTAATCTCCATACAACATATCCAAAAGGCTGGTCGACTGCACTGGTGACCGAAGAGCGGGCAGCTTCCTCGCACAGCGTATATCAGAGGTTCTTAAACTTTTTTTGGTCACGGACCCCCTACATTATTTCGAAAACCTTACGGACCCTTTCCGAATACAATCAGAAAAAAAGAAAATCAAAGGCACATGAAAGTTTGTGTTGTATGCATAACCACGGACCCCCGGCTCTCGTATCACGGACCCCTAAGGGGTCCATGGACCACAGTTTAAGAAACCCTGGCGTATAGGCATCGCTATACAGCGAGGAAACGCTGCCAGCATATTCGGCACCATGCCAAGGGGGCCCAATTTTTTTGATATTTTGTAATACACTTTAGTTTTAGTTTTTCTAGGTTTAATTTCATTTATAGTTAATTTTAGTTTACTAGTAGTTAGATATAGTTTTTAGATTGTCAAATACAATGTAATTTATTTTCCATTTATTTTGTACATTAAAAAATATCTAACATATTCTAAATTAAATATTTTATTACAAGAGAAAAATTGAAAAATTATGTGTCTCGGGCAGGATTCGAACCTGCATCTCCTCGGCTATCCGGGCCAAACACAGGCGCGTTACCAACTCGCCACCGAAACTCTGTCCAAGTCATCCAATTTTCCCGACTCGTATTGAGAAATCCACAGTAACGATGACACCCAAACATGACTTTTTACTGTAGCATTAACTACTGCCAACGAATTCTAAATATTTTATGCCGCACCTGGCTATAAAGTGACTTTTACCGCGGCTTTTTACGGAAAAAGCCGCTTTCTGGCCAAGTGTAGACATAAAATGATGTAGACAACACGGGAGGTAATAAAGAAAGCCCTCGCTTGCAGCTCGGGCCGCAAACATCTGCGATCTCGGCCTTTCTTTTGTATTACCACCCTAGTTGTGTAATGTACTATTATTAGAAGAGAAAAATTGAAAAATTTATGTCTCTGGCAGGACATACCTATTATTATTTTATTTTATTCCAAAACATGTTTTGACAACGGAGGCCCCTTACATCTCCATTAATTTTAGTATATGCCTTTTTATTTTCTATTTTTCTTAGTAATTTATCTTGTTTTGACGCCTAGAGACTCTTTACATCTCTTAAATTGTAGTTTTATGTTTATTGAAATGTATTTAGTTAAGTAGTTGTTTGTGATATGCAATGTAATATTGTCACAATTATTGTAATGTGTTTAAAAGAGAAACTGGTGAGTTTCTTCCGGCGCTTCTTCTCACCAGAATGTCATCTGCCGAAGCGCCAAAAGAATCAGACATGTGAAAGAACCCTTGAGGCCTACTTGCAGAAATAAATTATTTCATTTCATTTCATTTCATTTCATTCTAAGTTAGAGTCTGTGCGGAAAGAGAATAGGCGTGGCGAAAAACGGAACTAACCTAACCAGTATGGCCACAGAACAGAAAATACGGCACATACGGTAGAAAAGCATTACAGCGCCCCCCCATTTAAATCCTATTCTCTTTCCGCACAGTCTCTAGTCGTTTAAGAATATTTTCCGGTAAAGCTGGGGAAAAAATATGCGAAATAAAACTCTGACTAAAAATAATTTCGGACAATTAAAACGTATGCTAAATACATGGAGCACGACGCGAGAAAAACTAACCAGTAGGCAATCATTGTAATAAACCGAAGCCAATATTATTAGTAAGTAATAATTTTAAAAGATAAGCCGTTTAATCTTTGCACTCGTGTCATTTCCACGCTATATTTAGGTGTGATCGTAGCCAAGTGTAGGTATTATCAAGTAACTATGAGATATCAATTTGATTAGTTTGTAGAAGCGGTGAAGGCATCTCGGCCTAGTATAATGTCGGGCACGGCCGTATATGTTTTGCAATTATTGTTTAGAATACGTAAATTGCGCGCACGATAACCGATGATTCATACGAGATAGCACTCAATGAGGGCTACCGTTTTTATGCTCACCAGTTGGCGCCACTGTCGAGTAAGGTCCTGAAGTATAGCTGTCAGTTTGTTATTACGGGTGTGAAAACGAAATTTACATTTCAATTGTACTTAATGCCTTAAAGCCGTATCATAAAAATATCGACCATGCCGTAGTATTGCTGCCGTCCGAGCAGTCCAAACTAACAGTTTGGAAAAAAAGGAACCCTTATGGTGCGACTCGTCTGTCTGTCCGTCCGTCTGTCACAGCTAGATATTTCATGTTTGTTACGTCAGAATTCCATCATTGAAGAACCGATTTTAATTATTTATTGAAACGGCTTCCAGATTGCTCTCATTTTTCTCAATATTCAGTTGATGGTGGAATCCTCGAGGAATTGTGGGAATTCCTCAAATGTAGATTCAATGTTTGAAGTACTTAGGTTATTTTTGTTAGAAAAGGTATTAGTTTATATAAGGTGGTGGGTTCTTAAAGGGTCTGCAACGCGCACGTAATGCCCCTGGTGTTGCAAGCGTCCATAGGCTGCGCTGACTGATTACCAGGCAGGCCGTACGCTTGTTTGTCACCCTAGTTGTATAAAAAAAAGGTGCTAATCAATTAGGTCAATATTTTTAGGGCTGATAGTACACAGCTTTCGGAGTTTATTTATGTATAAAACCATGAACAAATTATGTATGTTTTTTGGCGAAAATTATGAAAGTAAGTTTGCTACGTAAAGCACCCTGTAAATGAAGTAAACAATAATCAGTGATTATCCTCTTTGATTATCTTATGGTTAGATTAACTTTGCAATATGAATGAACTGGCCACTTAACAGAAAACGACGTCCACTTGACAGAAAATGTTCTTGTCAGTTAAATGAACAGTATGATTAAGTTTGGGTAGAATTTAAATTTATTTATTTTGTTCGGGAAATGAAAACAAAAAGTATCATATAAAAAGTTTTTTTAAACTATAAAAAGTTAATTGTGTTGATGTAAGTTAACATTTCTTAAAATATTGGTACTTAATTTGTTAGCACCCTACATAACTGTGTTTATATGAGTGGTATATGACCTAGTTGCCCGTGTGCAAAACAGTACTTGTATTGTGTAACATAAATGTCCAACGCAAAGGAATTAATACAGATATACGTATAGCGCAAATCGCTATCATTTCCGCTGATAACGCAATTTTAAACATTGTCCAAGTTTTTAGAACCGCAGCATATTGTATATTTCCTTCTTTACAGATTAAATATAAAGATATCGTTCTGTGGGTCTAGTGAAAGGGGCATTCCACGAAAACGTCTACTTTGTCGGCGACGTGACGGCTATGGCAGCTACCTTAAAAACAAATAGAAAGTCCTAAATTACATTATCATTTCAGAAACCAAGTTATAAAATATTGACATACCAAAAATGTACTTCCTAACTTTGTCGGAAGTATGAAAAAAATGGCGTCACGTAGCCGACATTATTTTGGAACGCCCCTGAAAAGAGGTACGAATCACATTTATACTAGGTACCAGTGGCGTGGCGTCCATAGAACCCGATTCCCACCGGCTTGCCTATTTTAAAGCATATGACCGGAGTATCTACTACTCCTAAAGAAAAAGTAATCCAAGTCTGCTTCGGCTTTATTAAGAATATATTTGACGGCACGCCACTGCTAGGTACAAAGGAGCTTAAGTCACACAATAGAGTTGTGACCTTTTGTACCTAGTATAAATGTGACTTGCACCCCTTTTCATTAGACCCACAACGTTAATTCTACAGGTTGAATGGTTTACATTAATTGTTTTTTTTAAGTACAGTCACGAAATGAATATGGTCGTCTCTTTTCGACACAATGTCAAGTTAAGGTTTAAAAGGTCGGAAATATACACTATGTTTATATTGAATTCCGTTAACTTCGAAGGTACATTCTCCAGATCTAATTAAGTTAATTTCTCTAGAAACTAATGTTGTAAGTGTAATTCATACCGTTTTTGAAATATTCATAATGTTAATTTTCATCACACTTGCTCGAAAATGGTGTTATTACACGCAGGTTCTGCGGGCCGTAAATGACCTATTACGCCCTAGGGCATAATGGTTTCTTTTTTAATTTGAATACGCTGGTTCTGATTTACTCTTATTTGTCATGTTCAAAGGAAACGCCAACTTACTTTTTTAACTTTTATCACTGAAATATTTATTTAAAGAGAACTGTTATTGTATATACATGTAAACACATATTTCGGTAATATTTAATTAAATGTTTAAATAGTGTATTTCAGTATTTTGCAAATATAAATGCAACCGTTTTAGGTCTTTACCGCTATGGTTTCCGAACGTGATTTGACATTCGCATTGTCTATGGATATGTCACTAATGTCAATGTCAGTTTTAACATTTTATTTAGGTTAAGTAAGGATATTTTCTTTAGATTTCCTCACAAGTGTGATGAAAAACATTGTGTGTGCCACGGGCGGTAAAGGAATTACAAACTCGTGTTGTTAAAGCCCTTGGCTTCGCCTCGGACTTGTAAGAAACACTCGTTTGTAATTCCTTACTTACCGCCCTTGATACACAATGTACTATTAATCACCAACCAGTATAAATGAGCTGTCATAGCTGACGTTAATTTTTGACTAACTCAGAAGTGTCTTTTAAAATGGTTACCAACTCAATATTGATTTATTTTGTACTAGCTGTTGCCCGCGACTTCGTCCGCGTTAAATTCGAATACCCATGTGGGTGGTTAAAGGTGCACATACCTATTTTTAAGGTTTTGTAAAAGGAAAAGGCACCCGCGAACAAATTTTTACTGTACGCCAGATCATCGAGAAAGCGCGTGAGTTCAACAAGCCTACGTACATTTGCTTTGTTGACTTCTCGAAAGCATTCGACTCGGTGAAGTGGCCAGTCTTATGGAAATCTTTGCTGGATATGGGCACACCGAAACACCTTGTCTACTTACTCAGGCGTCTATACGAGAGCGGATCAGCATCAGTCAGAACAGATGAAACGCTGTCGAATGATTTCCATCCTGATGCAGGAGTACGCCAAGGTTGTATAATTTCACCTCTACTATTCAACATCTATACAGAGATGATAATGAGAATTGCCTTGGAAGATTGGACGGACGGGGTCGTAATTGGCGGTAGAAGGATCTCCAACTTGCGTTATGCGGATGACACGACCTTATTCGCAACTAGTGCTCGTCATATGGAAAATCTGCTGCATAAGATGGAAGCTACAAGCCGTGAATTTGGATTGAAAATAAATCGCACAAAAACCAAAATGATGATTGTCGACCGCGTCAACAACAACTTACCAGGGATCACACACATAGGAAATTGCGAGGTTGTCCAATCATATATTTACCTTGGGGCGTTAATATCCAACGAAGGCGGGTGCATAAACGAAATCAAGCGGCGTATGGCGATCACTAGGTCTGCTATGGATAAAATGAAAAAGATTTGGGGTAATAGGAACATTACCAAGACCACGAAAATCAGACTCGTTTATTGCCTAATATTCCCCATTTTCCTCTATGCGTCTGAGACATGGACTCTTCGTGAAACCGAGAAGAAGAAAGTTGACGCGTTGGAGATGTGGTGCTGGAGACGGATGCTAGGAGTATCATGGACGGAGTTTCGTACAAATGCCTCCATATTAAAAGAACTCGGCATCAGACAGCGCCTGTCAACCACAGTGGAGTCACGCATTTTGACTTTCTTCGGCCATGTATCTCGTCGTGGTAATGACTCCATAGAGCGTCTCGTAGTTCAGGGAAAAGTTGAAGGGACCAGGCCACGTGGTAGATCACCAATGAGATGGACAGACCAAATCAAGGCCGCAACTAAGTGCTCGGTTTATGAATGTACCCGGAAAGCTGCAGTCCGCGACGAGTGGCGCCGTATTACCAAAATCATCACTCATCGTGATACACAATGATGACCACGACCACTCTGGCAAGAGTGTACCGACTAAGAAGAAGAACCTATTTTACCGCAGGCTAATAGTAGTACCGCTTTCTACATTACCAAAACCACGTAAAACTGGGCGTGCGCGAAGCAGTGACTACCCCCTAAGAAGCAATCCCTTTTGTCCTCCTGGGGATGAGTTTCGAAAAACGGTGAATTCACGTTTCTTTTGTTGAAGTAACGTGATAAGTCAGGAGAATGACTTTTTAAGAATGTGTGGATATATTTTCTTGGTTTTTAGTAGATAGGATTTTTATGTAACATTATACCTCTAACTGTAAGAAACATTCTCTATACAAACTTTAATACCTTTAAAATATTAATTTCCAAAAAAACACTTTTTTATTCTTTTTACGTTGTATATAAATAATGTACTCAGCATATTTCAAGTTTCTAGGTTTAGTAGTTAATGACTGTCCAAATTCAAATTTTCCACCCCCATTTAACTCCATTTAATTGGGTATGAATTTCGAAAACCGGCATAGTTACTTTTCTTGACATATAATGAAGGGTTTACATATCAAGTCGCAGATCTCCTACTTTAAAAATCATGTCCCAAGTATACAAATTTCAATTTCGACTTTAGTCCCTTAAAACACTGTGGAATCACTTTTCTTTAAATTTAATAAACAGTTTATACATAAAGTTTCAACCCTTCCCATGCAAATATTCAACCCTTTTAAACCCCTCAAGGGAAATAAGAACAGCTGCACATGTAAAGTTTCTAGATCTATAAGTTTTTGTACTGTCTTACAAACTTTCAACTTCTATTTATTTTAATTCCTAAATTAGATGAATTTCGGAAAACGGTAATAGTGGCTTTTCTTGGCTCATTATAAAAAGTCCATCTATGATATCTTAGATCCCCTAATGTAAAAATCATTTATATTCCCGATACAAACTCTCAAACCCTTTTTAAGCTTTTCTGGGATGAATTCCAAAAGAAGGTGAAAACACTCTTCTTTTAAAACAATGAAGAATTTAAACATGAAGTTTCATACCTCTTACTTAAAAAGATTGTAAAGTCCCGCTACAATTTTTCAAACCCCTTTGAAGAATTATTTCGAAAAATTGTGAAATCAGTTTTCTTTTATTCTAATAAAGAGTCTAAACATGAAGTTTCAAACCTCTTAGTTAAAAGGATCGTAGAGTCCCTATACAAACTTTCAAATCCCATTTAAACCCCTTAGAGAATGAATTTCAAAAAACGATGAAGTTTTTTTTCATTGATCTAAATGAAGAATGAAGTTGATATGTTATGTTATAATGATAAGTTGACATGAAGTTTCAAATCTCTTACATAAAAATATCGTAGAGTCCCGATGCCAACTTTCAACCCCTATTTAAACCCCTTAGAAAACACGGTGAAACTACTTTTCATTGATTTAAATGAAGAATCTAAACATGAAGTTTCAAACCTCTTACTTATAAAGATCGTAGAGTACCGATACCAACTTTCAACCCCCATTTAAACCCCTTGTAGGATGAATTTCGGAAAACGGTGAAAACACTTTTCTTTTATTCTAATGAAGAGTCTAAACATGATTGTTCAACCCTGTTACTTTAAACATCGCAGACTCTCTATACAAACTTTTAACCCCCATTTAAACCCCTTAGAGGATGAATTTCAAAAAACGGTAAAACCACTTTTCTTTTAGTCTAATGCAGAATCTAAGCATGAAGTTTCAAACCTCTTACTTAAAAAGATCGTAGAATACCGATACAAACTTTCAACCCCCATTTTAACCCCTCAGGGGATAAATTTCGAAAAACGGTGAAACGACTTTTCTTTCATTCTAATAAAGAATCTAATCATGAAGTTTCATGCCTCTTTCTTTAAAAATCGCAGTCTCCATACAAACTTTCAACCCCCATTTTAACCCCTCTGGTGATGAATTTCAAAAAACGGTGAAATCACTTTTCTTTTATTCTAATGAGGAATCTAAGCACGAAGTTTCAAACCTCTTACTTAAAAAATCGTAGTCTCTTCATACAAATTTTGAACCCCTCTTTGAACCCCTTAGGGGATGAATTTCGAAAAATCCGTTCTTATCTCTCACCTACGTCATATGAACATTCTACTGTGAAAGTTTCATGTTCTTCGCTTCAGTAGTTTCGGCTGTGCGTTGATGAGTCAGTCAGGACTTTGCCTTTTATATATATAGAAGATGAAAAAATGAAAAGTAAACAAAAAATGTATTTCCGAATTTAACAAAAAGCGATATACCAGGTAGCTTCTGTTGACGTACGAAGTACGAAGCAAGCAACCTGTCGAATTTAACGGAAATAAAAAAAAACACGGTGTATAATTATGCAGTTTTTTAGTTTTTAATTTTATTAATAGCTCGGTATTAATTCATATGTAATTATGGAGTTTGCATTAGAATAGAATAGAATAGAATAGAATAGAATAGAATAGAATAGTAGAATAGAATAGAATAGTCTTTATTTTCGTCATCACAGGTGATAAATAGGTTACAATGATAAAAAAGCAGCAATTCCATGACGAGCCATTTGGCATACGAAATACAATATAAATTAACTTAAGCTAAAGAAATACATTTATTAATTCATACACAATTATTAATTACATAAATTATTATAAGAGTATGTCGAAGTCAAATCTAAACTGATACAATTTAAATTTCTTACAGATTACGCATTACTTTTATTTGGTGATGTCAAGGTCAGGGTCATTAAAATAATCATTAATTGTATAATAACATTTTTCTAAGAGCATTTTTGAGAGAAATAGTTTGAACTTTTTAGCGTCGGTATTCTTTAATGTTGTAGGTAGTTTATTATACAGTCTTGGTGCCATCACGTTAACGTTGTGTCTCATCAATGCGGTATTACATTTTGCTATGTGTACTAACGGTTTCCTGGGTCGCAAGTTATTTCTAGGATTAGTTTCTGCAACTTGGAAAAGAGAGGGATTTGTTTTGACAAAGTTGCAGCATTCATATATGTACAAACAGGGTAATGTTAGCAGCTTGAGAGACTTGAAGTATGGTTTGCAACTTTCCGTAGGTTCAAGCTTGCAGATGGCCCGGATGCAACGCTTCTGGGCTCTAAGTAATCTATCTTTGTAGGAAGAGTTGCCCCAAAATATTATACCAAATCTCAAAATCGAGCATACGAAACCGTGGTAGGCCGCCAATACAGTTTCTTGGGCAGATGTCTTAGCTAATTTGTACAATGCGTATGACAATGTATAAAGTTTTTTACAGACGTGTTCAGAGTGAGACTCCCATTTCAAGTCACTATTTATGTTGATACCAAGAAATTTAGTAACGTGAGTTTTATTTATACTTTGGCCTTTGTATTCAACATCCAATTTCGGTACAGTTTTCTTTTGTGTGAATTGCATAACGCTAGTTTTTTCTAAATTAATTTTCAGGTTATTATGTTCTAACCATTGAATGATTTCCGAAACAGTTGAATTTACGTCACTTTCGTAATCTATATTTGTATTAAGTTCTATGAAAACCGTACAGTCATCTGCGAATAATATCATCGGATGTGGACTGCTCTTTACAATGTCATTGATGTAAATTAGAAATAGCAGCGGTCCCATTACGCTTCCTTGCGGTACTCCGTATTTAACATATTTGCGGTCTGAGATAAACTTTTTTTCTTCTTTTGAAGTGGCACAAATCTGCGTCAGTTCTGTATATTGCTCTCGTTTCTCTAAGTATGATTTTAGCAAGTCATGAGCGTTTCCACGAATACCATAACTATGCATTTTATTTAACAAGATTTCGTGATCTACATGGTCAAACGCCTTGCTCATATCATTGCATTGTGATTACCACTTTAGTAGTTTTATCGGAAAACGTGGTTTCGATTCACGATTTCAAATTCACCTGTATATTGTCCTTGTTGTTCTCAGTTTCGTGATAAATCGTGCATCTAATTTACCTGAATGAGTCACGTCTTTACACAGAACATTGTGTCATGTTATCAAGGAATTAGCTTTGACAGCTCAGTGTATGAGATTAATACTGATACAAAGTATTGCAGTATTCATTTAGTCTAATAATTAATAATAAAGTATACCTGCAACTTCTTTTGTTGAAGTGAAATAAGTTAAATGCCTCTTTTTCGCTTCACCGTGTTCCAAGAAAAAGTGGGCAATATTATTGATTAATTTAAGCTATATTGCACAAAGCGAACTTAATGTCATAAGGCATTCTCTACCACAGAGGTTCTTAAACTTTTTTTGGTCACGGACCCCTTACATTATTTCGAAAACCTTACGGACCCTTTCCAAATACAATCAGAGAAAAAGAAAATCAAGGGGACATGAAAGTTTGTGATTTATGCATAGCCACGGACCCCCGGCTCTCGTATCACGGACCCCTAAGGGGTCCATGGACCACAGTTTAAGAAACCCTGCTCTACCAGTTAACGGTGGCAAAGCAGATAGTTTATGGGCGCGCCACGCGGCCTGGAATTGGTGATTTTTTTCCACGCACAGCTCAAATGGAATCGCGGTCTAAAGTTGTGAATTTATAAATGACTCTCTACAGCTCAACACTGATACAGTGTATTTATATTGTAGCTATTAAATTAATAGAATAGAACAATCGAGATAAGAATGAGCAACGTGTGTTGTGTGACTAGAAGCGTCGCGACCTTGTTTACCTCCTGATAATATTGCTTTACTATAACTAACGTGGAATTTTAATTAGACTTAATTACTTATTGTTACAGTACTATTGTGATAGATAGATACATTAGCTTTCCGACATTGCTTATTGCTCTACTGCTAGCACAACTGGGCGCGACTTTGCTTGTCGCGCGTCTCAGCATGACCTGTCACTGTCACACTATATTGAGTAGAAAGAGATAGGTAGCATTTGTCGCGCGACAAGGAGTCGCGCGTCACAGTTGTGCTAGAGGTACTTCATTGGAAGAAAACACGTCTTAGCATAAGTGAAGCGATAACTGAAATTTCTCAAAAAAGTACAAGTACGGGTTACTATAGAACAGTAGCGTGGTGGTCCAAAGAACTCGATTCCCACCGGCTTGCCTAATATCAGGCATTTGAGCACCTTATTCTACAGCTCTTAAGGAAAATGTGCGCCAAATCTGCACCGGCTTGCCCAATGATATGTTTTACGCCACGCCACTGCTATAGAATAACACTGGAATTGCTAAACATGTGCCTATAGTATTTGAGGAGTTCTTTCAATTTCTCATAGATCCCATAAAACTCTATTTCGTTCCTTTACTTTCTCAACCACGTATCTAATCGAATAGTTTGATAGAAAACCTGTGTTACGAATAGAGAAGTGCGATTTTCCTATGAAACCATTCGATTAGATACGTGGTTGAGAAAGTAAAGGAGCGATTTGGAAACAAATGCACGAGTTACTATAAAACATGGCTTAAATTGCTAAACATGTGCCTATAGTATTTGAAGAGTTGCCTCAATTCTTCAGCTGTAGAGATAATAGTGGTACCCAAGTTCCGCGCTTTTACCCGCGTCAGTGGAAACTGACCTCCCGTTTCCACTGAAGGTGGTTTTCCACCGGCAGGGCGAGACGAGACAAGACGAGGATTCAATTGAAATTTGTATGAAGTTTTCAATCCTCTCCTCGCGCATCGCGCAACTTGATACAAATTTCAATTCAATCCTCGTCTCGTCTCATCTCGCCCTGCCGGTGGAAAACCACCTTGACGCGTAGCCTAGCGGAGCGGAGAAGAACGTAAGTTGACTACAGTGCACGTAATCTATGATGATGATTATGTTTTAAAATAAATACTTAGTTTAAGGAAAAAGGAAAAAATTGTATTAGGTATTTATGAAGATTTTTAACTAGTTTTTTTTTGTAAAGGTATATTTAAATAAGTAGGTTAAGTTAATCATAAGTTTATGCTTCGCCCTACCAGGGTCGATGTGGAACTTTATAAGTATTTGTAACATCCTGTAACACCATGTTGTGCATAAAATAATAGTACATTGTGCACCGAGGGTAGTAAGAAGGGGATTACTAACGAGAGTCTATTAGAAGCCCGACGCCGTAGGCGGAGGGCTTTTAATGACTCGAGTTTGTAATCTTCTTACTGCCCGTGATACACACAATGTTTTTCATCACATTTGCGAGGAAAAAAAAAAATAAAACATAAAAATTAAATAAACTAAACGCACCCGCTAAGAGACAACTTCAACTGTCAACTTTTTCAATATAGTCTTCCACAGATAATGCTAAGAACTGCGTTTAGTTTTTAAACTTGACAGGCAATGTCGCCAGATTGTACCGATTTTCAAAATAAAATTTTAAACTGAATTAATTTAATTGCATTAAAATAATCGCAAAAACTACGGAAATAATAGTAAAATATACCATATAAGTTTTATTTACACTAAAATTGGTTTTGTAGCCAAGTTTTGAAGATGTGAAATAGCCTTGGCTGATTCGAAACCTCCTTAGTCTGAAATGACGTACGACTTTTAAAACTAAACTCATAACTCCCGAGGGAGTTATAGATTTTCATACAGTTTTTCCTCCCGTGGGAGTTATAGATATTTGTAACCCACGGGGGGTAAATCGGCTCGAGTTGGTCTATAAGCGCGCGTGTTATAACATCCTTTACGAGCAAGTGTGATGAAAATGAAATTAAATCTCTACTTCGCGTCAGTCGAAACAGGATGATTCACATCAAGAAGGCCAAATGGATGAACTCACGCTGGGAGTTGATCTATTTGGCCTTCTTGATCCGAAGCAGCGTTGTCGGTGTTAACAGCATGGTGTTCCGCAAGGATCTACACTAGGTCCTCTGTTATTTATCATAAAATTCATAAATATCGAATAGCTTCTCAGAATGAAAGCAAAGTTCAGTGAAAGAGTCTAAAGGTCATTGCTCACTACATCGTACCATGACCGTACTATGAACGTATCAGACACGGTATGACAAATACCGGTCGATGACGGAACAGGCATAGCCTCATATTTTTCAGTACAATAGTACATTATGATACGAGTGGGCGAAGTTGGTCATTACAGTCGAGGCTGTGTTGCATAGCCCGAGCCGTGAGGCGAGGGCTGTATAGCCGAGACTGTAATGACCAATGCCCACGAGTGTCGTACGACGTTTTTCAACACACTTGCGAATAAAAAATAATACTTATCATTTAGAATTTCTGTTTTTGTACATATTTATTTAGTGGTTTACCTATCCTCGTCTATCGTCACCTCGTCGTGTGGTGTCGGCGTAGTGCGGGCGCGCTCATGAACAGGCACGAGGTGGCGGCCCTGCGCGGGGATCATATCCGCGCACCGAGCCACATGGCGTGCTCTCATTGGCCAATTGGCGGTAATTACAGCACATTGGCGGTAATTACAGCACTTGTGCGGTAATGTAAAGTAAACAGGACTTGTGTGTAATAAGCTGCGTTCCGCGCGTAAGAACCACGAAATAAGAGCGATTTTATGAGCAAGTGTGTTGAAATAGTACATTACACAACTAGGGTGGTAAAACAAAGAAAGGCCGAGATCGCAGATGTTTGCGGCCCGAGCTGCACGCGAGGGACGTAAATATGCGATCGAGGGCTTTCTTTATTACCTCCCGTGTTGTGTACATCATTTTATGTCTACACTTGGCCGGAAAGCGGCTTTTTCCGTACGCGCAGCGTGCGGAAAAAGCCACCTTATGGCCAGGTGTGGCATAAAGAATATTTATTTTAACTGAAATGTTCATAGTACGGTCATACGGTGCAGTGGATAGAGACCGTAAGCATGGTGTTCCGCAAGGATCTATACTAGGTCCTGTGTTATTTATCATTAATCGAATATCTTCCGAACGATTTTTCAAAATATAAGTACCTTCTGCAAGAAGGAGTTGATCCATTTCGTGAAGGTCTTCTTCTGGATGTGTAGCCGCTCCTCCTGCAGCGCTTTGATGCGGCCCTGCTCGAACTTGAGCGCGTCCTCGCGTTGAGTCATGTTGCTGCGCTGTTGTACCGCCGCCGCGTAGCCCCCCGGCTCATACTGCGGCCCTGGGGGACAAAACAAACTACGTTAAGTAATATATTGAGATAAACAACGCCGAATTTCCGCCTAGGCCTGCAAGGCCCCGGCCTAGGGGCCCAGCCTAGAGGGGCCCCAGCGGTGGACCCTTCATATAAGCCCAAAAGCATGACTTGCCTTCTCAATACCAAGTGCCTCCTAGGACCAAGGGCCCTGGATCTCTAAATACGGGCCTGGAGAGACAAGTCAAATGTAAACCCATTACACCAGGGGTATTCAACCTTTTCCAAATCAAGGACCAAGAATGTTTTTTTTCATCACACTTGATCGAAAATGGTGTCATTACACGTAGGTTTTGCGGGCCGTAAATGACCTATTACGCCCTAGGGCGTAATGGTTTTCTTTTTAAATTTGAAACGCTGATTCTGTTTTACTCTTATTTGTCATGTTCAAAGAAAACGCCAACTTACTTTTTTAACTTTTATTACTGAAATATTTATTTAAAGAGAACTGTTATTGCAAACACATATTTCTGTAACATTAATTAAATGTTTAAATAGTGTATTTCAGTATTTTGTAAATATAAAATCAACCACTTTAAGTCTTTACCGCTATGGTTTCCGAACGTGACTTGTCGTCTCGATATATGTCACAAATGTCACTGTCAGTTTTACAATATTATTTAGGTTAAGTAAGGTTATTTTAATCAGATTTCCTCACAAGTGCGATGAAAAACATTGTGTGTGCCACGGGCGGTAAGGGAATTACAAACTCGTGTTATTAAAGCCCTCGGCTTCGCCTCGGCCTTGTAACAAACACTCGTTTGTAATTCCTTACTTACCGCCCTTGATACACAATGTACTATTTCTTGCTCTGGTTGAAACGCAGCCTTAAGCTATCGGCGGGCCGCCGAGGAAACCTGTACCAAGGACCATTAAAACAAGAGGACTGTCATTCTCCATACAAAAAGCTGTTCCCCGAATTTACAACGCCATGTTATGTATAAGCTTGGTATAAGAATTATATTATCTACAATTATTCAACTTTGCAAGCGTGACAGAGTATTTAAATGTTAGAATTTATTTATTATTAACTGTTTACTAACTAATTGTTACCATACTATGTTTCTTTGTTCAATTATAACATCGTTAAATGTTTAGTTTTTTAGCGCCATCTAGTTTTTTCCCGGAAATCCCCTAGCGGTCGGGTTACGATCCATAGTATGGAGAATGACAGTCCTCTTATTTTAATGGTCCGAGTTTGGTGTACGAGTTGAAAACATTTCTTATGAAATACATTTAGTATGAAAAAGGGCCAGATGAATGAGGTGATCGCAGACATATTTCTGGAGAAATGCCCTTGAACTCTGCACCACCATGAAGGAACCATTTGAAGGAACCGTACCATATTTCCTGGCGGGCTGGTAGTCCTGGTAGGACTGCACGCTGACGTTGCTCAGTGGCCGCTGCATTCTCTTGTCTCGCACATTTGTCACTTAAACTATCTTTGGTTTCGATTCCTTGTCGTTAGATCTCTCGTTTCAAACCGTTTGATAAGTCACCTTTTAAAACTGTTTCGTCTTGTTTCTGCTTAGTGCCTAGTAATTTCTAGTTAGTAGGGATTTATGATATTATATGTAGAATAAATTGCTTATAGAAATCTTGCGTAAGAAATAAAATATTGAAAAAAAAAACAGTCTGGGAAACGTTTGCTACAATATCGCGTAAGAAATAAAAATATTACGATTTTCGATTGGGCATACTTGAGGATACAGAAGTAAGAGAATGATAAAGCAACTGGACGAGTAGAAAATCGAGTGAAGCAAAATGCGAATGGAACGTTTGCTATGCGGAACTAACGAGTTTGGGGAAACGATCTAATTACTCTAAATATGTAGTAGAGTCTGTGAGGAAAGAGAATAGGATTTAGATTTGGGGGCGCTGTAATGCTTTTCTACCGTATTTGCCATACTGGTTAGGTTAGTTCCGTTTTTCGCCACGCCTATTCTCTTTCCGCACAGACTCTATATCCAATCATTCGTACATCAACTCATTTTCATCAAAATGTAAATGAAATGAACCATATAAATTGTATGGTAACTTTCGTTTGGCAGATTTTCAAATGTGATAATAATGGTATAGTTATCGTAATTGTTCAAATACCACCAAATGAAGTGGAAAATTTGTTTTCCATCACTGGTTAAAGACAGTTTTTTAGTTAATTTAACTAAAAAAATGTCTTTAACCAGAAATTACACTTTTGGCGTCAAACTCCAAGCGACAAACGTTGAACGCTTGGTTGTTATTATTTCTGTGAGTTATAGGGTAATGAGTAATTTATCGACGCGTGCAATACGCAGCCGATTGTACCGCGATAACGAGCGGTGCATACATCGCCCGAGTACAGTTAGCCGCGGCCCAGCCACCGTGCCTGCCGATGACCCCACACAGACCGACATTTGTTACGATTATATACCGAACGGCTGCGCACGAACAGTCAAGGGCAAAGATAAATATCCACACAAGGTTCCAAAATATGTATACATAAACCTGCCATAATAGTCAAACCCAAACTCATTTATTTCTGCAAAGGCCTCAAGGGCTCTTTTAGATGTCCGATTCCTTTCTTTTGGTACTATGGGTTGCCCTCTGGTGAGAAGAAGCGCCGGAAGAAACTCACCAGTTTCTCCTATTCTCTCCATTTTATTCATGACAGAGGAGACTCTCTCTGTAAAAGCAGAGATTGCTGGACTTGCTGGGATGGATAGAAAAAAGCCAATTACTTTCATTCAACATATTTGGGTCATTCTCATTTTTGTGCACACCGTCACTACCGTGGGCCTTATTCTTATTACTCTTTTTATTTGATCAAAAACATTGAATGCTATTATGAATTCACTCATCCATATGATAATATGACGGTTAGGTCGCACGATTAGAAAGAGCAATTGAAACCACGGTAGTGACATCCACGATAATGACTACAAAAATGAGAATGACCCATTTGTGAAATTAAATTGCAATCATTTTTGAAAATAATTTACCACTTTCGGCACTTATTTTTGATTTTATACAAAAACGTGCAACAGTGGAGATGGCAACGAAAATATAGTATTTTTGCGTATTATACATGTACTATATATTTTTTCAACAGTATATAGTACTGATTTAAACTTTCACGATTTTCACTCATTATTATAACAAAACGGGACTTAATCGCGTAAAAACATGATATTACCTCGACGTTTCGGACGTGCCGTGACGTCCATGGTCGCATGGAAAACCCGCGCGGCTAGAAGATGTTGACACCCGCCTCGCCAGTCCCTTCGCGACCATGGACGTCACGGCACGTCCGAAACGTCGAGGTAATATCATGTTTTTACGCGATTAAGTCCCGTTTTGTTATAATAATGAGTATATAGTACACTGGTCGTGGGGTCGAAATATAGTGCGATACTATACATACAGGGTGTCCCAGGGGCAAGTGACCAGATTGTGATGGTTGAATTTTCACGCGAAGTTATCGATAAAAAAAAAATATTTCAGAGGTATACAACATTTCTTTTTTATTGTTATTTCTGTCATTGTACTGAAGTCAGCCGACTTGTTGCACTACTATTGAAATATTTCAAAAAGTATTAATAATAACTAATAACATTGTTGTGAGATATTTTAGAGAATATCATGTAGTTTAATAGTAAATTGTAAAAAAATACGAAGTATGGGACAATTTTCGGAATTTTCGGCAAAACAATAAAAAATAATCGTTTTTTTTTAGCTTATTTCCAAAATTTCCAAATGTGTAATTTATTTTGGTTAGTTTTTGTAGTTTAATCGAATTAGTTACAATATTGGCTATGCAAAAACAAATACAGAATAGAAAATAAAGTCAAAGCCAAGAAAATCTCGCAAAAGTAGTAAAATAAAAGAAATAGCAATAAAAAAAATACAATTGTTGTATACCTCTGAAATATTTTTTTTATCGATAACTTCGCGTGAATATTCAACCATCACAATCTGGTTACTTGCCCCTGGGACACCCTGTATATGGGTACGGGTGGTAACCCTAACTGCACATGCAATTTATGCATTTTTCATTAATTAATTAGTTAGATCACAAAGTCTAGCTAGAGTACGCTATGGTAATGGCATTTGCACAGAAATAGAAGCAAAAAGTTCCTCGATTTGTATGAGAACGTTGCGTGTCAGATTTTTGCGTTTGACAGTTTGAGCGGCCCGAGTGCAACTATGAGGAATTTTTGAGCAAAGGGCAAAAGTCATGGCACGCGAAGTATAAGCATTTGTTGGGTCTACTTTAATACATGGTTTGTGGGCATTTGACTTGATATACTTATTGTGCATACTGTGGGTGTAAATAACAAAACCATTCCGTCTTAATCAACCCACGCGGGAATCGAACCCAAAGCTCTGCACAATAGCATTTGTCACGTGCCACTCCTGCGCAGAGTCAGCGACCTGCGCGTCGTAATGCGCTAACAGTGACGTCACGTGCACTACGGTCGTGCATGCGCATCTGACCAGTCGACTCAGCAACGACCAATATACGAGATTATACAAGTTTGGAAGAATAATAATGACAGCATGACATGAACACTTGAAATTGTTTTCTTTTCTATTTATTTACGAAGAGTCGTGTTTTTACACTTGGCATAGAACATTCGGCATTTCTTTAATAATGAGTGCTGCTCAAAGGTTAACTGGAAGAGATCCCTTAAAGGGATAAGTTCGCCTTTGTACATATATGTAGCTTTATTTTATAACCCTGTGCTTTGTCTTATTATGTGCAATAAAGAGTTTACATACAGTAGGTACTTGCGAACTTTGCCCATCGATTATTTAACGCATTTATACAATGTTTTCATTGGAATGTAGATAAAAGATTTGTTTTTAACATATTTCAAAAAAGACGAGAGGTTGTCAGCCCGTCAATTTGTTGTGTATGTTCGCCGATTACTCGAGAGGGCTGGACCGATTTAAAAAATAAGTTTTTACTTGAAAAGGGATTCTTCCCATTAACAACACATCAGGATCTGATGATAGAGTTTTGGAGAAATCGAGGGAGTTATTTTAATAAGCAGACCTATAGTGATTTTGGTATTTTTATAGCAATATAGATTTTCATGCCGTTGTGTACAGCTAGATCAGGGGTATCCTAAGTTTTGGGTAACCAGAGGGAAGAAAAAGAACGAAAATACATTTATCTGTGACAACAAAAAGTTACAAAACATGGGAGAAAAAATAAAAACAAAAAAAAAACAAAAAAACCTCGCGGCCACAAAAAGGCCCCACCTCAGCATAATGCCAACTGCAGAGCTGGCGCTGGTCTTCCGGTGGAACCAGACAGGGCGACGTGACGGCAAGTTTTTTTAGTTGTTAGAGGGCCATACAGCACCTTTGAAAATGTCGCGCGGACCCATGACATGGTCGACTTGGAGTTACTTATAATTTTTTTTCGTCTTGTGTCTCACATATCTGTAAATACTTTACTGTGCGTGCGGGCAGGAGGCCCATAGCACTTTAGATAGATAGATTTTTAGATACTATTCTTATTCTTATTATATGCCGCGGGCCGGATTAGAATGCCTGCCGAGCCGTAGTTTGGAGTCCCCTGAGCTAGATTATGCGCCCAGTTCACACTTAGGCACAGAATAAGAATTAGTACTACGACCGTCTATCTCTATCGCATAACGCGTGCTCATTTTTCCTATTCCATGCGGCCATATTTACCGCGCAACCGAATCGCGGAGTGAGACATACCTGACTTAGGACACTTTAGAGTGAAGCCAGACGAGCGTAATTTTTTGAGTTGTGAGTCGCGTTATTTCTGTGCCAAAAGACGTCCACTGCTGGACATAGGCCTTCCCCAAGGATTTTCACGATTGTCGGCTTTGTGCTGCTATTATCCAGCGGCTTCCCGCGGTTTTCACAGATCGTCGGTCCACCTTGTGGGAGGCCTGCCAACACTTCGTCTTCCGGTACGTGGTCGCCACTCGAGTACCTTACCACCCCAACGGCCATCAGTTCTGCGAGCAATGTGCCCTGCCCGTTGCCACTTAAGGCTGCAACATTCGATTTCATACAATACTCCTGTTTGGTTCACACGCCGACGCAAAATGAGTCGTCAAAATGTATTGTTGAGAATTTCCGCAACTGAAATTACGCAGCTCACAACTCGAAAAATTACGCTCTGGCTTCACCCTTATACTTCGTAAGGCGATGCAAAAAACAGCCATTTAACTTATTTCACCTTCGCAAACGAAGTTGCGGGCAGCCTCCAGCATAAAACAATGTTTAATGAGAATCATCTCAGTCAATATAATTTCGGATGCCTAAGTACACAAACCCAAACAAACTGGTTCTTATGTACTCAAACATTCAGCGGGGTCAGTAACCTCGCCAACCTAATGTTCAGTAGGTATTCTAATATGTTAAGCGGTATATCCTTTTATCTATCTATCAGCCACGGACGTCCACTGCTGGACACAGGCCTCCCCCATGGCCACAGACGTCGCTAACCGCATCCACCGGCTGCCCGATACTCTCACGGGGTCGTGTGTCTGGAGCAGCCAACTGGTTCAATTAGCCATTTGGTTAACTGCCTAGCATTTTCACTAAATGACCCGCCAGCAGGTCGACGAAGCCCCGCTCGCGGGGCTTCTATTTCTGCTCCGAGAGACACAAGCTGACTAAGAGACCTAACCTAAAATAAAGAGTGTGTTTAATGAAAAGGCTAGGCCTAACCAAATAGCTAATTAAGCTAGTAGTCCTAGATTGAAACATAGGATAAGTACTTTATATCCCGGAGAAGTTCCCTTGGGATAAAAACGGGAAAAACGCAGACGAAGCCTAGGGTAAATGCTAGCCAGAGCCACACTAATATTATAAATGTGAAAGTTTGTGAAGATGTTTGGATGTTTTTTACTAAATAACGGGGTAACAACTGGATGGATCTGAAATTTGGCATGCAAGTAGACCAAGTCCTGGATTGAAACACAGGATAAAATAAAATAAAAATAAAATAATTTATTTCTGTAAGTAGGCCCTCAAGGGCTCTTTTACATGTCTCATCTCTAATTCTTTTCTTTTGGCGCTTCGGGTAATTGACCTTCTGGTGAGAAGAAGCGCCGGAAGAAACTCACCAGTTTCTCTTTTTGACCAACGAGTATTACAACAATATGTCGTTAATATAAGATTTCATTAATACATTACATTAAACTTAAAACTACATTTATAGAGATGTAAAGGGTCTCTATGCGTCCAACAATACAAATAAAATTATAGAAAATAAATTGATAGTTAAATTAATGGAGATGTAAAGAGTCTCCGTTGTCAAAATATTATGTTTTGGAGGTGTAAAGGAACTACTTTATATCCCGGAAAAATTCCCTTAGGATAATAACGGGAACACGCAGGCGACGCCGCGGATGAATGCTAGTAATAAATACCTAATCGTGTGATAAAAATCGTGCGCCACGTTTAGCTCAGTGAGGTGCCACCGCCTACGAAGCTAGAGGTCCCGGGTTCAAATCCTGGTAAGGGCAAACATTTGTGTGATGAGCACGAGTATTTGTTCCTGAGTCATGAATGTTTTCTATCTAATTAAGTATGTATTTATCTATATAAGTATGTATATCGTCGTCTAGTACCCATAGTACAAGCATTGCTTAGTTTGGGACTAGCTCGATTTGTGTAGGATTGTCCCCCGCTATTTATTTATTATTTAAAATGTGGACGACCCCTTTCTACAATGCCAAGGAGTAAAATCATGAATTATGTCACGGCGAGTCGAAGCGAGGAGTGCCGATGCCGTTATCAGCGTGTTTGCCCTGATAAGGCTCGGAGTAAACAACACGGTACCTACATTATGCGGTCCTTTCGCAGCAGAAGGAATTCTAGCAATTCGCTTCTCAGAATGTCAAGAATGTTCTCTAATCGATACGCTCTTAAGTTGCTTGAAAATCTTAAAAATGCTCATCAATATAGGCTATTTTCTCTAGATTCAAGATGAATCTCGATGTCTTTTCCACGATACCGTGCAACGATTCATTCAAGTCATTGATTGTGTAAAATAATTTTCGTCCGGAGTTTTCCACCAGTCGTAAAATGTCCAATGCCGGGGTCCATGGTCCATATCTTAAAACGCCTAAGTAATGCCACGTCTAAGTCTTGAAGTTACACTAATATTATAAATGTGAAAGTTTGTGAAGATGTTTGGATGTTTTTACTAAATAACGGGGTAACAACTGGATGGATCTGAAATTTGGCATGCAAGTAGACCAAGTCCTGGACACAGGATAGTTTGGTAAGGTGATACAGTAGGTAAAGTTTTCTGTAATGTCTTGCGACGTACATACAATAATTTGTTGCATGCAAATCAGATCCGTTGAGGTTGACTGTTTAGGTTTCTAGCATGCGAATGTATTTTACTTATTTATTATTAAGAAATGCCGTGTCAAACATGACTCCAACTAAATTGCCTAAAATCAAGCTGTAATCGCGTTTGCACTGCACGCAAATAAAATCATTTTCCCTCTACCGTTTAAAACTTATACAAAACTATGATATACAGAGATATTGACGCTAGGCCGGATTTACAGTACACCTGTAAGTTTTAGTTACGTAAGGAAGGGCGCAAAAAAAATAACCTTTAAAATCCAAAAATATAAATAAACGAACCATCTAATATAAATGCTATTTTTACGCTCCAAACTATTTCCTCATAACCAGTAACGCATCAGTCCGATTCGGTTCCAAACCAGTATTTCGCGTCGTAATTAAAAGAAAATGGCCGCCTGTCAGGTTGGCATTTCGAATATTTACGTCATTACTGTCATTAGTGACTAATACAATATTAATGCATGTCAAAATCGCATGCCTTTGGGGTTTAGGGGTTTGTGTACGTGTTAAGTGTTAGACAACATAAATAGTTAGTAGTTTGGTTTGTCATTTTGTCCAAGTCTAGGGGTGATTTCAGGGTATGTCCAAAGGCTAAGGTCACACTGTATGCACAAAGATGTGTGACGATAAATCTTTGAATGTTACGGACTATTTGATGTTGACTGTAACTGTACCCAACCCAGTACCCACAGAGCATACAGCATAAACGGGGTTGTCGAGTAATTAGCGGCGATCGGCGCGCGAGCACCGGCGACGTTGCGCCGTTATGCAACTCCGCGCAGGTATAATACGAGCAATAATTAAGGGCAATGCAATAAGCATCGCCCTTAATGCAGAGCAACGGTAGTTTTTTATTAAGGTACAAGTTCGTAGCCGTCGGCAGACCGCAGCAGCGGACGACATGTCGATTGGTTTCGACACAGTATAGTGACAGTAATTTTTCTTTCTACAAAAGGCGCGTGTAGGTACGAACGCACTACAAGCAAATAAGGACCTGTGCACACGGCGTCTTTTAAACGCGCCGTCGTCGCGCGTTGCATAGCGCTGTCCCTTTTACATCCCTTAAAATAAACAATGACAGCGCTATGAATGCCGTGTGCACGGGCCCTTAATAAGAATGCGTAAGAATGCTCAAGCTCAATGCGCAGTCATACAGACGCGCGTCTGTGTGACTGCGATCCATACTGGAGCGCGCGCTCCTAAACGGCCGAAGTGGGACGATGTTCGTCTTTATTCGGTTTCTATGCATTACTATGCGGACGACATGTCGCTAGCTACTATATGTATATGTTTTTTTATTACCTATACAGGGCGTCCCAAAGTTATGGGACATGAAGGGGAAGTACCTTAAATATCGTAGATAGTGAATTTTGCTCAAAGAAGACTTTATGTTATTTTTAAAAGTTAGTAATTCTGCATTCATAGATTTTCTAAAAATTACTTGCTTCGGCTGGGAATCGAACCGACTTAAATGTGAAAAAAAAAATCACCCTACTTTTATGATGCCAATCGAAAGAATAGCTAAAAAATAATAACTCTGCTTAAGTAACATAGTATTTTAAAAGAAAGGAACAACATAAAATGATTGAGTCAAATTTCAAGAAAGTTATTTATTGCCGACGACGTTCGAAAAGTAGCGATATTATCATTCCAAAGATAGCATTGATTATTCGTAAATAAGTACCCGCTTCATAAAACGCCCCATAATAGTCGGAGAGCAGCAGATTTTCTAAATGAATGTTTTCCTACATGGATTGGTACAAATGGACCGATTAGATGGCCGGCCAGATCCCCGGACCTCACACCATTAGATTTCTTCTTTTGGGGATACGTGAAAGATATGCTATACAAAAAGCGATACGACAACGTAGGCGAGTTGCAAACAGAATTGTGCCATATCACATCGAGTGTTCACCATAAAATGATTAGAAAATCAACAGGCAGCGGGCTCATTAAAAGATTGGCGATTTGCGTAAGACAAGAGGGATCACATTTTGAGCATTTAATTAATTAATTTACAAAAAAATACCTACTTAATTGACTACGGCAGTTTCATGTATGTTTTTTATTTGATTAAAATGATTAATTTCACGTTGTTCCTTTCTTTTAAAATACTATGTTACTTAAGCAGAGTTATTATTTTTTAGCTATTCTTTCGATTGGCATCATAAAAGTAGGGTGATTTTTTTTTCACATTTAAGTCGGTTCGATTCCCAGCCGAAGCAAGTAATTTTTAGAAAATCTATGAATGCAGAATTACTAACTTTTAAAAATAACATAAAGTCTTCTTTGAGCAAAATTCACTATCTACGATATTTAAGGTACTTCCCCTTCATGTCCCATAACTTTGGGACGCCCTGTATACTTATAGCATTACCGTCTGCCAATGCTACGAGTTCGAGTTCATTTACATCTGCGCATATAAGAGAACAAAAATATCTGAACACGCTTTTATGCTCCTGATAATAGGGTCGTGTTCAGATATTTTTGTTCCCGTAAGTGTGACATGTAAATGATCTCGACTGTACTATTACTAATAGTAGCCGCACGGCGAAATCGCGGAGTGAGCCACTCCTACCCTATGTAAAGTCGCCAAGCATTTTTCAACCGTAAATAGTATATCATTGAATAATTAACAGTACATTCCTAGACAAACCGCTATCAAAAGAGCATATTAATAGCGGCAGACTATGCAAATTAAACTGTTGAATTGACAACGTCTAGAAACACCGCAGATAATGAATGCTTAATTGGTTAACAGGCTTGTTTTTGCAAATTTTTGCTCAAGGTATACCTACACTAAATAGGAGGTATGACCACTACAAAATATGATTTTGAATCCTTTTCTATAGCAAATAATAACTTAATACAAATTAACATTTATAAAAGTAGCAGTAGCGTGGCGTCAAATATATTCTTCGTAAAGCCGGAGCAGATTTGGATGACTTTTTCTTTTTTCTTCAGGAGAAGCTTTAAAATAGGCAAGCCAGTGGGAATCGGGTTATATGAACGCCATGCCACTGAAAAGTGGTCTATTCACTTGATGTATGGCATACCTACCCGAGGTAAAATTGTCGTAGCTAACATGGTCATTCACATAATAACCATTTAATACAGATTAAAAAGAGAACAGGTATAGCTTGGCAACTTGGTTGGTGACACTCACATGTGTGCTTTTTGTTATGTGCAGCCGTAACTACTACGTACGTAGTACACGAACGGTGACCATCGGAGACAGCCTCCGCAGGCAGATGTTCGTGTTGGCGGTAACTTGTGTGAGTAGTTACGGCTGCACATAACAAAAAGCACACATGTGAGTGTCACCAACGAAGTTGCCAAACTATAGTATTGTCGCAGGACAAAGTTATGTTAGACTGTAGCATCCATGGCACTCCAGTACCTCTAGCACAACTGTAACGCGCGACTCTTTGTCGCGTGACAAATACTACCTATCCCTTTCCATTAAATATAGTGTGACAGTGACAGGTGATGTTCTGTCGCGCGAGAACCGAAGTCGCGGCCGGTTATGCTAGACGTACAATAGCTAGACGTACTAGCTACACTGTCGCGTGAAAACCGAAGCAACAACCAGTTGTGTTAGTTTGGCAGCATCAAGCTTCTTCGTCAACAACAACACATGTGTCGCGGGGGCACCAGTCTCGCGACGCGTGCATGAATGGCCGCGGCGGATAACCGCAACACAACGACCTCTAAACAGGCGGGCGGCGCCACTGACAGCGGGCTTTCACACTTTTTTATCACGGGATGCTCTTGGCTCCGATTTATGAATTGGAAAGCCGGGTTAGTATAGCCCAGTGGTGGGCAAAGTACGGCTCGTGGAAGGGTTTTAGGCTGCGTTTCCACCGGACCTGTGCGAGGTAGCTAAGCGGTGTGCGAAGAAGAAATCCACCAATCAACGTGCCTGGCCTCACTCAGCGCGGCCTGGCATTGGTGGATTTTTTCCTCGCACACCGCTTAGCTACCTCGCACAGCTCCGGTGGAAATGCAGCCTAATCCAGCCCGCCAACAGTCCTTTGAAATAAGTATATGTTCCGCGATGAAACAAAATTGAATTTTGCTATAATTCTCATCCGCCTCTAAAATTTCTTAAATTTTCTGGCTCGCTGTGGATGCAATTTGCTGCAAGAACGAGGCCCAGTGTGAGCGCGTGCTACGTGTGTGCTTGTCATTAGTATTTATTTACTTTAATCGATTCGAGGTATACGTAACAAAATAGGCTCCATTTGACTGACTACACAATTTTCATTTATTTATGTAATTTCCTTAAATTATCTCTTAAAGGGATTTTTATTCAACTATTTTTACTCTATCTCCAGACTTAGTAATGTCTTGTCCAATCCCCTGTCTCACACACACTTTTCCATACTTTTTAGATGCTTGGCATCCCAAGAACAAGCGGGCATCACGCTCTTTCTTGCCAAGAACTGGCAGAATGTGAAATGAACTCCCACCTGAGGTGTTCCCAGCGCGCTATGACATGGGGTACTTCAAGAAACGAGTGAACACTAAACAGGGCTCTCAAAGATCGGCAACGTATAGGTAACACCCCTGGTGTTGCAGATATCCATGGGCGACGTTGACTGCTTTCCGTCAGGCAGCTCGTCTGCTCGTTTGCCACTTATAACATTAAAAAAACACAGGAAATGTATCAAACACACTGTTATTACAAGTGTTGCCCGCTTGCCCGCCATCACTGGGACCACCCGCCGCCAAGGCCGCGCCGCCGCAAGCCTTGTATGGGTTTAAATTTAAACATGTAATCATACGAGCCCGAATTCATAGCCAACGGTCGCCGGTTTTTATGACCGCGAGCTAACCAACATGTTTTGCATTTCTTTGTTTTGAGTTTAGAATCGTTGATTGCGGGTGAGGCATTTTAAATTTACTGTAGCCCCTTGAACAAACCGCATTTGTCTGCTTCGGTTACGGGACCCAAATAGGACCTCGGCCTCCGAAATTAGTGCTTCGGATCTATATCGGGATCCCTAAATTTTTTTAACCTATTTTTGCATTCCCTAATACTGTTTGTCATAATGATCATTTGTCCTAACACTCACATGCCCTAATATTTGATTCCCTCACATCATATTGATGAAGGCAAACCAAACCTAACCTACTTTTCTGGTAACAGTTCGGTTTTGTAAGGATCACAGTTCAAACCTAACCTAACCTACTTTTCTGGTAGCAGTTCGGCTTAAGGATAAACCTTATTATGACAACTGATCGTTAGGCCAAATACCCATTAGGACAAAACAGTTAGGGCAAGTGATTTTAGGACAAACGATGTTAGGGATCTCGAGGGACACCCGAGTGCTTCACCTTAGTCATACTATACAAGTGCTCTTTGACGTGACACGGAATGTGATGTCTTGGTAAGCATATCCAGTAGGCGTATGAAGCTACGCTTTGTCGCGCGATAAATAAATGATAAAGCATCCGTCACATTCTGACAAATACTGTATGAGAGTAACGGATGTTTTATCAACAGGGCCGTATTTAGAGGTCCAGGGCCCCTAGGCACTTGGTATTGAAAAGGTAAGCCAGCTTCGGGCTTATGAAGGGCCTTCCGCTGGGGCCCCTCTAGGCTGGCCGGGGCCCTACGCCGGGACCTTGTAGGCCTAGGCGGAAATGCGGCGCTGTTTATCATTTATTTATCGCGCGACAAAGCGTAGCATCATAAGCCTACTGGAATGGAAACCGTGGGGAGATAAGCGCCCTCAAGGACGACCACAAATGCGCTCGAATGATGACGAGATGAAATTCGAGAATTGGATACGAAGAGCACCACACAGAGAGGAATGGAGAAAGTTGAAGGAGGCTTGGAGGAACCTCAATGGTTGAAAAACGCTAAAGAAGAAGTGTTCTTTATTGTACAAATGACTAACCCGATCCTGTACAATCAATTTTTGGCTAATTTCATTGGTTTTAGCCTCACATCCACCTCTATCACGCCTTCCTAACGAATTGCTTAGCTTTTAGGGTTCCGTATCTCAAAACGAAAAAACGGAACCCTTATAGGATCACTATGTTGTCCGTCTGTCTGTCCCGTCCGTCTGTCTGTCAAGAACCTTTATCTCGGGAACGCTTGGAGGTATCGAGTTGAAAATAAAACCATATACGCAGGGCCAGGTAGACTGTACAAACGCCTAGTCCCTTGAAGCTGTGAAAAAATTAAACTTCTACGGTAAGGCGTGGCGAAAAACGGAACTAACCTAACCAGTATGGCCACAGAATAGAAAATACGGCACATACGGTAGAAAAGCATTACAGCGCCCCCCAAAATTAATCCTATTCTCTTTCCGCACAGACTCTACTATGGAACATTGATTGACAATACAGGAATATTAAAAAAAAAGATTTTTCGCTCCACCCTATAACCACATTTATAATCTGGCGGAAGTATGCCCTCAACTGAGACGAGTCAAATGGCGGGAAAATGGCGAGTGCTAGGGACAACAACACGTAAAAACTAGTTAATAGTATAGTATGGTACACATACACAGCATGCCTTCAACCGTGCCCCAAGCTGACGTCACCACGCGTGAGAATCGCCCCGAGCGAGGCCTGCGCATTATGTCAGAAATGAGGAAATAGAGAAAAAAATATAGTAATTAAAAAATGCCGTTTCGCTTACGAGAGCGGTTAAAAATAGATTTAACCCTATGGAAAATATAAAAAGCCAACATTCCAAAAACATTTCTATATTACAAAAACCCGACAAGTGCGAGTCGGACTCGCCCACCGAGGGTTCCGTACAAATACTTTAAACAAGGACCATTAAAACAAGAGGACTGTCATTCTCCATACAAAAAGCTGTTCCCCGAATTTACAACGCCATCTATGTATAACCTTGGTAAAAGAATTATATTATTTACAATTATTCAACTTTGCAAATATAACACAGTATTTAAATGTTAGAATTTATTTATTATTAGCTACGAAGCTTTTTTACGAACTAATTGTTACTGTACTACGTTTATTTGTTCAATTATAACATCGCTAAATGTTTAGTTTTTTAGCGCCATCTATTTTTTGCCCGGAAATCCCCTAGTGGTCGGGTTTCAATCCAAAGTGTGGAGAATGACAGTCCGCTTGTTTTAATGATCCTTGCTTTAATTTAAATAAAGATTTTTTATAATTTAATTACAAATGTATAGCCTACTTTTACAGAAAGGTATTACGTTGTAAACACAATTGGAATTGGAAATCAAAAGTAGCTAATCCAATCCCTTTCAATATCACGATTGAGTATTTGTGTATGTATGTGCAGATGTGACGTCATCCCTGCCACAAGCGACCCAAACAACCTGATTAGTACTCGGCTACGGAATGTCACAGCACGAAGCTAAGAAGCAAACTTGTGTCAATTGTTACTGACACTGCTTATTGTTAATCACAATCACATATACTTTAGCTTGGCAACTTCGTTGGTGACACTCACACGTGTACTTTTTGTTATGTGCAGCCTAGGGAATGCAATTACCGGTAATTTACCGGACTTTAGTATGAAAAGACGGTAAATACCGGTAATTGCATTCCCTAGTGCAGCCGTAACTATAGCTTGGCAACTTCGTTGGTGACACTCATATGTGTGCTTTTTGTTATGTGCAGCCGTAACTTCTTACACAAGTTACCGCCATCACGAACGGCTGCCTGTGGAGGCTGCCTCCGTCGGTCGCCGTTCGTGTTGGCGGTAACTTGTGTAAGTAATTACAGCTGCACATAACAAAAAGCACACGATGTCACATATTACTCCGTTTCAATTGTTTTATTACAAGTGATAATCGCGGACACCAAAGGCAATGAATGTATAAATAAACAGAAGCCATTTTCATAATGACATGACACATATTATAATCACAGAAATGTTAGCTATGTGATATGACAAATACCTGCGTAATTTGACAGTTATGATTCATATTGCGCTATTATCATTAAAATGTCATTATCTTTATGAATGTTTTGACACGTTTGACCTTAAAACTGATTTGGTCGATTTGGGGACCTGCCAAATTAGTTGATGGGCCATGGTACTTAGAAAACCATGTGCCCATGCTGATACGGAGACACTTCGTTCGCTTCGCTCTCGGTCAATAAAGCCTTACACCACAACAGTATAATAGCAGTAATTTTTATTCCTCCAAAAGGTACATCGCGCGCTTGAATGTGTGCGCGCACTACAAGCAAAGAAATAAGAATGCGTAAGAATGCTCCAGTATGTATCGCACTCACACAGACGTGCTATCGCGCGTCTGTGTGAATACGTGTCGCGCGCTCCTAAGCGGCCGAAATTGGACTAATTGTTCGTCTTTTTACTTTGCTTACACCATGTAACTAAACTAGGTAATTATTAATTATTTATGTTGTAATCGTGTCGGATGAAGTACCGATACAGCGTAGAGATAGATGGATCCTTCACATACAGCGATAAGTGACGTCACTATCTTATCGTTCGCCCACTTCGCAGATAGGGCTCAGCTTATGCAGCCTGCATTTCTAACTATCACGTACCTAGTTAGTTTTTGACATGGGTCAATTGCAGAAAAAAATTACCTTTTATTCTTTTTGTCTGATCATGGTGTGTCTTATCTTATACCATTTTACTCAGAATCATGTAAATAAGAATATTATTGGCAGATCAGTGTTTTTAACTCTATATCGAAATCTCAGATTTCCAATACTCGAGTATAAAGATATCAATATTTTCATGGCTCCAATCCAATCCCATCAAAAACATTAGATGTAGATGTAGAGTAAAAAGATGCAAGTCTCGCAACGCAGTTCTTCTAAAACAAAAAAGTTTTGAGATGTAATGTTAAACCAAGTCGGTTATTTTACCCAGTGCCTGGGGGTTCCACCAACTCTATTATCAGATTTGAAAATCAGATAAAAATGGTATAATTAATTGTTCACATACCACCAAATGAAATGGAAAATGTATGTTTTCCATCACTAGGTTACACGCTTGTTTCACATACAAATCGACGAACTATTTCCTTCTATATATTTCTGTGGTTATGCCTCCTGTTTCCTGTAGGCTTATGATGCTGCGCTTTGTCACGCGATAAATAAATGATAAAGCATCCGTCACGTCCTGACAATAGTGTGTGAGAGTGACGGATGCTTTATCCTTTATTTATCACGCGACAAAGCGTCGCATCATAAGCCTACTGATAACTTAAACATCGGAATGTCTGCAGACCTCCCGCCTGGACAAGCACATTGGTACATTATCACGAGCGCGTGAGCAACTTCCTTTGTGATGACTAACCAATAACCGCCTATTTTTTTTGTCAAACAGCCGCGGATCCTGTTCTAAACTAGAATGAATGTGTAGCGTAAGCTTGAAATATGGGGAATGCTATAGATACCCTTGAACATAATTTGTTTTATGGTTATTGGTCGTGTTGGTCCAAACCAAAATATTTTTTGGTAAACAGGTCATTTTTTGAGCATTTCACGCGCGTCTTGAATACATTTTTGTCGAGATTTTACTGCAATTTCAAGGTATTTGTTAGTAGTCCCGGATATGTATGTACCAAATAACTCTATATGAGACTAAAATCCTAGAGAAATCACGTCATTTTTCAAACAAGAAAAAACCGAGCTTAAGCAAGAGTACTTCAATACCAGCAACGTGGTTACTTTTCTATCTCTCCGTTGCCCTCTCCAACATCGGACCAAGGACCATTAAAACAAGAGGACTGTCATTCTCCATACAAAAAGCTGTTCCCCGAATTTACAACGCCATCTATGTATAAGCTTGGTAAAAGAATTATATTATTCAACTTTGCAAACGTGACACAGTATTGAAATGTTAGAATTTATTTATTATTAGCTGTTTACGAACTAATTGTTACTATACTGTTTCTTTGTTCAATTATAACACCGTTAAATGTTTAGTTTTTTAGCGCCATCTAGTTTTTGCCCGGAAATCCCCTAGCGGTCGGGTTACAATCTAAAGTATGGAGAATGGCAGTCCTCTTGTTTTAATGGTCCTTCATCGGACTAAACATTTGGAAAGACTAACAATACGTTTAAATCTAAATAATATTCTAATTATTGCGAATGAAAACTATAATTACATTTCATGTAATGTTCCTTACTAGATTATAAGATAAAGGAATCTAATCTAATCGATTTACTTCTTCTATTGCTAGGACATTGACGGAGCTACCGAAATGATACTTAATATTATGATTAAAGTATTTATAAGATTATGAGTATCCCACTAATATTATAAATGCGTTTGTGAAGATGTTTAGATGTTTGGATGTTTGGATGTTTGTTACCTTATAACGAGGTAACAACTGGATGGATCAAGCTAAAATTTGGCATGCAAGTAGACCAAGTCCTGGATAAAAACATAATATCCCGGTAAAGAGTTCCTTTGGGACAATAACGGGAACAACGCGGGCGAAGCCGCGGGAAAATGCTAGTGAGTCATAATTTTTGACATATTTCTGTGATTATGACCTACTTTACCAATAAATAACCTAAACGTAGAGTAGTGAGCCCGAAAAATCGTATAAAGACGTTCCCAGACTTAGCTAAAGGTTTGAAAGAGAGATCAGAATGTGGGGAAAGCGGTCACAGCCGGCGTCACTCGCGCAACTCGCGCAAGTCACTGGCGTAGCACTGGCACTCTACTACACAAGCACAACACTTGCGAAAAAACTTTTGAACGTTGATCATAAACGGCTTTAGGAACGTTTCCTCTTTGCGAAATGATGGATTACCTATACAACAGTGGCATGGCGTCAAATAGATTCTTAGTAAAGCTGGAGCAGGTTTAGATTCATTTTTGTTCAGGAGTAATAGATACTCCAGTCATATGCTTTAAAATAGACAAGCCGGTGGGAATCGGGTTCTATGGACGCCACGCCACTGCTATACAAACTCCCACCCTTTTAAGGAATAGCTTCAGGAATAAAAAATATCCTATGCTTTTCCAGGATCTCGAACCATATTCATACCAAATTTCATCGAACTCGGTTGAACTGTTTGAGCATAAAAAGGTAACAGACAGACTGATAAACAACGGGAAACCAAATCCACGATTGTTTCATTGGCGTACCTTTCAGGGGAGGCTGGCTCCTGAGATGCCATTATTCAGGTGTCCATGGTGGAATACCGAATTGGTAACTGTACATCCTGGGGTGGGCACTAGACCATACTCGGATGGGCACGGCCCACCAGCCCCCCCGCGATCAAGCGCCGTTATCCTCAAAATTCCGAATCCAACCGAAAACTCTTCACTATACAGGATAACAATACCATTATCCAATATGATAAATGCGAAAGTAACTCAGTCTATCTGTTTCCTTTTCTCGCCTAAACCGCTGAACCGATTTAGATGAAAAGTGGAATAGAAATAGTTTGGGACCCTGGGAAGGATATAGGATAGTTTTTATCCAGAAAAATATATTTTAAGGGGTGAAAATTTGTGTCGGGAATCAATAATTTCTCAAATAAAGGATATAAAACAAATTCCACGCAGGCGAAGTTAGCGCCTCCAAAAAAAAGGGAAAAGCACTAGGACAATACACAATAACAGGAAAAATGGCACTATAAGCTACATTCAAAATAGTTTTTCCGCAATTTTAGCACAACACTCCACTTTGATAGGTAAGTTTGCTATATGCCTATCTCGCATAGGCGCATATCAGACTAAAACCTTTAAAACATTCGAAATATGTAGATTTTTCGCGTTAACACCACACTCCACCTTGATAACACTGACGGTTAGGTAAGTTTGCCGGTAAGGTAACTGTGACGGTAAGGTAAACGTGGCGTAACGTGCGCACGCGCCGGGCGTCGGAGGCGGACTGACTGGCGCTGCGCTGACGCATCGTTTCCGTCATCAGCGAGATAATTGTTGGGGTTTCGGAGATCCGCCGGCGTGTAAGAAAACGATTAAGTTAGCTCGGTTGCCCCATATAAAAAAAAACCTAGTGAGTGCTCTAGATCAAATTTAAAAAATGGCGTAAAAACATTTTTACGTTTATGTTTTCACCCTTTTTAAAATTTCATCCGGAGCACTTACTGGGTATGTACTGTGTGTGTATGTGGGTGGGTTACTGTATGGGTATATGGGGCAGCCGAGCTACATGACATAATTTATTTTATTCTTTCGTCATTACTCTTTCACTTTTTTTAATTTTTGCCGGTTTGTCCTTCTTAATTTTTTAATAATATGGAATTTTACTCTGAAGCGCACACAAAATTATAGTATAATCCGTACATTTTTATCAAGTAAACAATTATTTATAAATTACTAACTTTTCAAAAAACTTTATGCGGATGTGAGCTATACCAAGGAGCAAGGACCATTAAAACAAGGACTGTCATTCTCCATACTTTGGATCGTGCCCCGACCGTAAGGGGATTTCCGGGCAAACACTAGATGGCGCTAAAAAACTAAACATTTAACGATGTTATATTTGAACAAAGAAACATAGTACAGTAACAGTTAGTTCGTAAACAGCTAATAATAAATAAATTCTAACATTTAAATACTGTGTCACGCTTGCAAAGTTGAATAATTGTAAATAATATAATTCTTATACCAAGCTTATACATAGATGGCGTTGTAAATATCGGGGAACAGCTTTTTGTATGGAGAATGACAGTCCTCATGTTTTAATTGTCCTTGGCTATACCTATTTTATAAAACAAAAGAAGCTCTACGTTAAATATGTCCATTGAGATAAATATACAGATTCTATTTATGCCAAGAATTGATAATTTTGTCACTCAATTAAAATAATATTACCTATTTTAAACTCTTTAAGGTGGTTGCGTTCCCATACAAAAGTTGGTGCACCTTCACGGGCTAACGGCAGGGTATATTAAGAAACTAATTTGACAAATATCAATTAATTTACGTTTTATTTTGGGCAAATGCATAAAAAATGGTATATTTTCACGCTAAATACCATATTTCACCGATGAAAAACTTGGATATTCTATCACTGTGTGCGAATCACCTACAGGTGGGTAACACAACTCACGCAAACACAGGCAAATGGTGTATGGGCGTGTGTGTGACTTATCTATTGATATTTCAAAACGGATCTTAATTTACGCACCTTTTCAGTGTGCATCCGTAGCCGAGTGGTCTAAAGCCTTCACTTATGGATACGTTTGGTTGTGGGTTCTAATCCCGAAATAATTTTATTTTTTCTTTTTTTTTTCGTTTTTATCGAATACTACACGCTGTAATTAATTTTGTAATTTAGCCTGTTTATGCCAAATTACTAAATATTTTGACTAAATTTATATTCTGAAATATATATGTACCTACTAAATATTGTTTTGTTTTACTTTTTAAATCAGGATACTTAAATAAAGAGAAATAATAATAATACGGAGGTAAATTTTACAAAAACAATCTAAGCAATCCTTATTAGGGTAAAAAATTACCAGGATTTGAACCCGGGACCTCTAGCTTAGTAGGCGGTGTCACTCCCGCTAAGCCAAAAGTGTCGTCGATCGTTAGGCATTCATAGATGTCTGACAAACGGTGACAGATGGCAACGTCGCATGTCACGGTGGCAACGCAACGTTGCAACTCTGGGCAATTTTTTGATTCGCGCAAACTAAAATACGAGAGTCTAGTAGTCAGGGACGTTCAAATACTTTTCAAGAAAATTTATATTGTACCATCACCTTATAACTTTACCCATCTTATTGTTTCCTAATAAATACAAGTGATGTGAAAACACAAATCTACTATACGAGTACAAAATTAATATTTGACATTCCATATTTAGGATTCCACAAAATGAAGAAGGTTTCAGAACATTACGCTGTCACCAATAATGCTGTCATTCGTTTTGTTTCTAAATTTTCCAATTGGTGAAGGGAAGATGCATTTATCGTAGAGAGGATGCCAGAATTGATTTGTTCTTTAAAAAATATGATTTAGGTACCTGAAATCGTGACGCGAATCTTAGAACAAAATCCTAAGTTCCTAGACCTGAGATGCACACATATAAAAGGTAGTCAGTTAATTTAATATTAGACTGAATTACTAGTGTTTTGCAATGCTAGTTTTATTGACTTATAGTAACATGGTACTTTATTTATTACAGAACGACTGACAGAGTCAACTCGCATCAATCTCTGTATTCGAGAAATTTGGCGTCCCTTGACAAACTTCAAGTAATGTGCTCAATGCCAGTTTACTTGTAAGCCTAGAAAATCATGTTTGGCGGCGTATGTTGCGAATTCTTTGGACCGCACGCCGCACCAACGTGTCCATTCTCAAGGAGCTCGGAATAACAACAAGGCTGTCCACTATCTGCTCCCAGCGGATACTAAACTACTTCGGACATGTTGCTCGCAGGAACCCAGACAACTTGGAGACGCTGATGGTAGTTGGGCAGGTAGACTTAAAAAGACCACGCGGTCGATCACCTACCCGTTGGTCAGACCTAATCAAGAAGCTCACTGGCCTGCCAATACCTAAAGCTATGAAGACCGCCGAGGACAGAGACGCTTGGAAAAGCTTGGTGCAGCAAATTTCAAACTAGACACGACCTTCAGCAATGAAGACGACGACTAAATCTAGAAAATCAAGAGTTCTCTCAATAACACATTGAGTGAGTCTGAGTCTGCCTGTTCAATGTTTATACAACTTATAATATGTTATTGGTCCGTAAACTTACGGCCCTAAGAATCTGTAAAATATGGAGATCGGCTTCGCCAAATTTGAGAATAAATATATTATGAATAAAACTATTTTACTCAGTTATACGTCTTATTCCATTCAATATATTCCCATACAAAAAAGAGCTGTACATTTATCGTGAAATAAACGGTTGCGTTTGTTTCACAAATTTATTATATTACCCAGTGGGTAATAAAAATTGAGTAATACCCATGTGGGTATGAAACTAGGTGGTAATTACAAAGTTATTTTTTGACCTATCAAAAAAAATGTGGGGTAGACAAGGGGGAAAATCGGCGTTCGTTTGTTCGATGGTAACTCGAGAATATTGTTGCTCGAGTACCTACACTTTTCTTTATTTTACCTTCGAATTTTCATGACTATTACCCGAGTTTCTGCTTATACGGGTTTACACAATAGCCGGAGCGCCGGAGCACAATAGGCGAACTTACAAGTTAGAATCTCTGTCAATAGATGTCACTTTTATCAATGATTTTGCTTTAGTGTGCGTGTATATTTACCTGTCAAAGTACTACTCGAGTTTCATACACATTCCTGCGCTTGGTAAGCACGTACATAAATTATTATGAATTAGAAATCATCGAAAGAGACTCAAAATATTGGGCCAATTGATTCTCATGCTGGTAAAATAAGCAGATATCATAATTATAGTCTTGAACATTTGGTCACGTGACCAAGACAGCGCCATCTCTGAGCAATTCTGCCCCGGGTCACCGTGCGATACGCCCTTAAAGTATGTTATTTTATTTACATAGATAACTTACTTAATTTAACGTTGTTTCTAAAAGTTAGTAATATTTTGCAATAAGGCTGCGTTTCCACCAGAGCTGAGCGAGGTAGCAGAGCGGTGTGCGAGGAAAAAACCTACCAATCTACGTGCCACTGCCAGCCTCACCTAGCGCGGCCCGGCATTGGTGCATTTTTCCCTCGCACACCGCTTCGCTGCCTCTGGTTGAAACGCAGCCTAAATTTTACCATAGGGCAGCGGTCGGATTAAATTACAACTACACTAGTACACCCTAGCCTATAAGTTGTTGAATTGTATAAATTTTGCTAATGCAAATAATGTACACTCTGTTGGAGGGCCCATACAGGCGCCCTACAGACGAACATGGTTATAAAAAAAAAAAAAGGTCGGCAACACGCGGCCCGCGAGCCTCCCTGGCTATTTCGTATGTAAAGGTTATATTCAGAATCGTATAAAGTCACAAATTACTAACAAAGTGCGGCCCGCGTCAATTTCGTTAGCTACTATGTGGCTCTTGGCTGCTAAAAGGTTGCCGCTGCCATAGGGCATAGAATTATATTCAAACATTTTGAACAGAACCTTAAGCTGGATCCCACTCACGCTTGGCCGCTCCAATAGCGTTCCGCGTGAAATGCGCGAAAACTATGATGAGGCTGGAATACCGCGCGCGTATGAGAGTTTATAAGTACCTACGCGTCGCACAACTCCTTATCCCAACTACGGTTCATAAAAATCCGACTGCGAAATAAAGATTAAAACAAGGTCCAACAGTTAAATTCAACATTAACTTCGTTGGTGACTGTCCCATGTGTGCTTTTTGTTATGTGCAGCAGTGACTACTTACACAAGTTACCGCCAACACGAACGGCGACCGACGGAGGCAGCCTATAACCTTTTAGTAATAATATGTAGATTACTAATGATTAGTCCAACTAAAATTATTCTAAAACATGATAGAGTAGGCCGAAGTATTACTATGCGACAGTACTATTACGCCAATATAAATTATGCCAAATGATCTATGCGAAACTAAAATACAGGGTGTCCCAAGAAGTAGTGATATACTGAAGCTGGGAGGTAGAGGACCTAGAGGGCTATCTGAATCACCCCCATGTAGGTATGTTCCGCGATTTTTCGTATTTTCGGAGTTATGACTTTTTTTTTAATTTTTCACCTATCGCCGAGTACGATGATGATGACGTGAATCATCTACCGCAATAGGTACGGTATATGCTTGATTTTTTTGTGTGCTAAGCTGATAGATAGGCCAATTCAGTTTGGTAACATTTACTATCGTTAGATCTTTGAATGGAATAAAAAAAAAATTAAATGCTAAGAAAGATAAAATACATACCGGGTACCAGATCAGGCCGTATGGCCACTATGCCGGATCCTGATGTAGTAGATGCAGTGTACAAAAAAAATCAAGCATCTACCGCAATAATTCACGTCACCATCATCGTACTCGGCGATAGGTGAAAAATTTAAAAAATAAGTCATAACTCCGAAAATACGAAAAATCGCGGAACCTACATGGGGGTGATTCAGATAGCCCTCTAGGTCCTCTACCTCCCAGCTTCAGTATATCACTACTTCTTGGGACACCCTGTAGGATAAAAAAAATAGGCGAACGAAAGGTAATCCCATCGCAGGCTCCTTAAACGGCCGAAACTTGACTACTTGTATGTCTTTCAGTAGCGTGGCGTAAAAGATATCCTTGGGCCAGCCGGTGCAGATTTGGCGTACATTTTCCTTGCAGAATAAGGTGCTCAAATGCTTGATATTAGGCAAGCCGGCAGGAATCGAGTTCTTTGGACGCAACGCTATATATATATACTTTGTCCTCAGTGACGTTTTCACATTTACACATGACACATATAAATGAAATGACTAAAGGGCGATGAAAGTGTTAGCGGCGGTCATTTCTCCGGTTTCACTCGTGCGCGTCGGCAGTCTGCGCACGCGCACGCGCTGATTCTGAATATTTATTGAACAGGTATGACTGAAAGCGCACATTTGGACGTGGTGGGAAAGCGGTTTAACATATTGTTTTGATATTAAACAACACTCTTATCTTGTATAAAATAAACTCGACAGTTAAAATTCCCAAGTAAGCAATGAGCCGTTTGGGGTTGAAACCAGTGCGATGGCGCTGTACAGTCAGCGTCAAATAGTTTGTAGCATCCAAAGCGCCATATACACCGTGGGCCCGTATAACCCGACCAACTTTAACTATAGATTCTAACAAGTATTAGAAGTAAACAAAGTTATGTGACGTATAGTCGATTAACGCTTACTTTCCGAGATATTCATAATTTTTAAAATAAAAACTCCCAAGTGTGTAACAAGCCCTAATAAATGTGACTAAGATACTTATACTGATTTTTTAAAATCCTTTAACTAAACAGCAATTAACCTTCGCAGTATTAGATGGTAAGCGATTACAAAGCCAAAATATTGACCTTTCGTTTCCATTTTAGATTTTTTTTTCCTTTTTAATAAATTTTCCTCGAGTAAGGACATGTTTATAACGAGGGACTGAATTTATAATCATCCGGAAAAACGCGACTGCTGAAACTCACTGCACGGAAAAACGATTCCGCGAAAGCTGTCTAACAAATCAACATGTTGAAATAACAGATAGTGTTATTGTGACATGTGATAATGCACACTTTTTTTTTTTTACACTGGAACCGGTGGTAAATCGTGACATTCATAAGTGCATTGTATTATGCCTAAATTGAAGAATAAAGTACTTTGACTTTGACTTTGACTCCTACGTCTCGACCTTGAATAGGTACCAGTGGCGTGGGGTCAAATATATTCTTAGTAAAGCCGGAGCAGATTTGGATACTTTTTCTTCAGGAGTAGTAGTTGCTCCAATCATATGCTTTAAAATAGGCAAGCCGGTGGGAATCGGGTTCTATGGACGCCACGCCACTGATAGGTACGTAAAAATATTTTTACTAAAAAAAACCCGACCGCGGTGCACTTTAAAAGTGCATAAAATCCGCCATTTTGTTTATTTTAACGAACTTCATACCCAGTGACACTCGCGCCATCAAGACGAATCCAATGGTGTATCATTTATCAATATCGGTTGTGCCGTTGAGTAGTTACGAGCGGACACAGGAACGGACATACATACATACATACAGGTCAAACACATTACCCTCCTTTGGGCTTCGCCGCAGTCGGGTAAAAATAACTTCTCATAGAGTCTGTGCGGAAAGAGAATAGGATTAATTTTGGGGGGCGCTGTAATGCTTTTGTACCGTATGTGCCGTATTTTCTGTTCTGTGGCCATACTGGTTAGGTTAGTTCCGTTTTCGCCACGCCTATTCTCTTTCCGCACAGACTCTATCGTTTTATAAGCGACGGAATCTGAATCTCTAGCCGAAGAGACCGTTGTCTTTTTTGCGAAGTCCACCTTCTGAATATTATTCGATACCTTTGGGTTCAATTGGCGTAAAGGACAAAACGCTGGTTTTGAGGAGAAGCAAAAAACCATTTTATTTTACAAAAAATGGCTATAGTTTTTTTGTTTCTCGACCTATATTTTCGACATGTATATGAAAAATATTTGAAATGCCCGTATCTTTAACCTGTGATGGTAGTTCTAGCTGTAAACAATGTATTATGGAAGTTAGATGTCCTTTACAACTGGTAAAAATGTTATCAATGTCATTTACACCCGTGACTTTTTTGGGCATTTGGAAATGATGGGGTTGTAAATGACAATCTCAGATGACTTTGTTCCAATTTTGGGGCGTAAAGTTAACAGCTATGTAATAAAAATTGACAGTTTTCAACTTAGTTTACCTTAAAGAAACTTGAAAAATGTATAAAAAGATGATAAATTCAGCTAGGCATAATAACTACTATTAACGACGGGATATTTACCATGTATGTTTGTTTTTGTGAGTTTCCGATATTTCGGCACTGTTGCAAGCGCCATTATCACGGAGTAACTGACATGCAGCGAGTTTTTAGTTGTAGTCTACCCACACACCATAGCGATCTACCCCTCTTTCGGGTTTGCTTCGTCCGCGCGTTATTCATACTACTACCGTCCGCATTCTCACTTGGAACTCGATCACGTTCACGACACACAACACTTACAGTCAAATGATCCTCGTCACATAAATTGTATGCGCGGTCAGTAAGTGACGCTACTACAGAGTACAGTTGGCGAGGGTGGTGGGATCATTTGGGTAGTGAATTGACATTTTAACGCAGGGCAGCTTGTGGCGAGCTGTTGGGGAGTAGCGACCCCACGTACCCGAGTGCTCCTGGGGGTCCATAGGGAGGCTTCATGGGTAAGAGTGTAAGGACCTCCGCCTCTGGCTTGCCTTAACTGGCCGTCCAGAGTGGAGTCGCGAGAGCTATATGCTCCAGGCGTGGAAGTGTTAAAGGGCATAACGCCGCGAGTACCCTCGGAGAAAGCGCAGCACACCTCTCGACACCCTGCAGCCCTCGGCACCGGTGTTGCCCCTAGCTAGGCCATTGCTCATAATGTCGCTATTTATTTAACAGGGGCCCATCAGCGGAGGGCAAGTCACGGTCTGTCAGTGCCACGAAAGCCACGAGACACTTTTCCTGACAGGCGCCGTCATGTCTCAATCCATAAACCAGTATTTAGTCCATATTTCCACCGCCATAGCCCAGTAGAGTTAGATTCCATCAATCAACAATAGTCCTTGCATCTGGCGGGGGCTGTCTCTGCGTGCGTCCCATGACACGGGCAGGGACAGCATCCGCTGGGTGTACACTTTGCCTTTCATTAAATTGTTGAAAAGGCCTCTACGCGTTGGCTCCGGCTCCGCGCACGCCTCCCAAAGGGCCGGGACACCATTGTCTCGTGTACGGGAAAGACATACAAATAATAATTTATTTATTTCAGGCATCAAAGGCCCATAGATAAATACCTTACAAACTAACATACATATCACATTACAAAATAAACTTAACAACTTAGTAATGTCCTACTAGTGTTTTACTCTCTTCCAATAGCACTAAATCATAATAACGGAAGTGATATAGTGGCTAATGATTATCGACATTAGGATGTCAATCATTAGGACGAGTACGTAGTGAGTAAAACACTGTTAATGTAAACAATAAGTATAATAGTATGAAAAATAATGAATTCATCATCTTTTTCTACATTTTTCAAGTCTCTTTAAGGAAAACTAAGTTGAACACTGTTAATTTTTATTACATAGCTGTTAACTTTACGCCCCGCAATTGGAACAAAGTCATCTGAGACCGTCATTTACAACCCCATCATTTCCAAATGTCTAAAAAAGTCACGGGTGTAAATGACATTGATAGCATTTTTACCAGTTGTAAAGGACATCTAACTTCCATAATACATTGTTTACAGCTAGAACTGCCATCACAGGTTAAAGATACGGGCATTTCAAATATTTTTCATATACATGTCGAAAGTATAGGTCGAGAAACCAAAATACTGTAGCCATTTTTTGTAAAATAAAACTGTTTTTTGCTTCTCCTCAAAACCAGCGTTTTGTCCTTTACGCCAATTGAACCCAATTAAAGGTATCGATAGTTTAGACCCTTACGATTACGTGAATTGCTTTTATTTCAGAATTTAGACACACATTTGTGGCAGTAAATGCCAAAAATAAAGGCTAATCCCTATACAACACTGCTCTTCTTTAAAAAATGTGCTATAATTAGATTTAAGGCAGGTCTTAAAGGACAAGTAAAAGACTACTTGCCCTTTACAGCCCTGTTCGATTTATCAAATTACGGTATGTAAACAAGTATAATAATTTGAAGGCAGGTCGTAAAGGACGTGTAAAAGAATACATGCCCTTTACAACCTCCTTAATTCTATCAAATAATGGTGTAATCATTTTTTAAGCAGGTCGTAAAGGACAAGTAAAATAATACCTGCCCTTTACAACCTTATTCGGTTTATCAAATTACGGTATTATAATTTAAAAGCAGGTCGTAAAGGACAAGTAAAAGAAAGCATGTCCTTAACGCCCACCTCGACTATGCGCTTATGGAAAGTAATCATGAGAAATGAAGGGCTTAAAGGACAACAAGAAAAAAATAGGTCATATACGACAGTATTCATATTTACCGGCGTACTTTACGATACACCTTTTAATTCGTATTTTATAACTTGACACTTACGTCCCTTAACCTGAGCTAGTTTTGCGAAAACGATGAATAAAAACTGGGTCGTAAAGGCACTTTTTTTAAAGATATCGAAATTTTAACTACACAGAACGGTAGAGCTTGAAATTCTGAACAAAACTGTATATATAACTCATTTTCGCCAAAATGTCCTTTACGCCAATTGAACCCAAAGGTATCGTATTCGTATTGTAGTAAACCACAATACGAATAATATTCAGAAGGTGCATGCGGTTTCCATTTATCCTTGTATATTACGGGAATGTGTCAAACAGGAAATAAATGCTCTTTCAATACAGATATTTCTGTTAAGGATAATGTAACTGAAACGTTTATTTATAGACATGAGCGTATAACTAGTCATTGTGTGTATGTGGTCGTTTCACGTGTGCTTCGTTGGTTGGTCTGTGTGTTTTCTGAAAACTAAAGACCGCTTTAGAGTTGATTTGTTTTTCTTTTGTTAATCTCCTAAGTATTATTTGTCTATATCTGTCTTAGGTATCAGACTAAGTTTTCATGTAAACTTTAGATTTTTTAAGAGATATTTTTTATCTGTGTTCATTTCAGATCAAATAATTTATTTCTCCAAGTACCTACTAGCAGGCCTCAAGGGCTGTTTTACATGACCGATTTTTTTGGCGCTTCAGAAAATAACCTGGTGAGAAGCGCCGGAAGAAACTCACCAGTTTCTCTTTTCAAAAACTTTGCTGTCACGAAGTACTTAGTAGATAACATACGGAACCCCCAGTTTGTGTAAGTGTGTGTTAAGTTAAGACTGTTACCCGGCGTCCACGACACGCCACATGTGGCGCCGACAACACGTGCGCGCCACCCGCCGCCGAATATAGCTGCCGATTTCTAAAACACGCCGTTTTTTACCATCAATGGGATTGCTCATTCCAAGCCTGTTTATCAGGACAGGACATATTAAATTTAGAATCACCATCGTTACTTAAGTAGTAATCTCCAGTAGGAGAGGGTTGTCTTGTCTTTGGAGCAAAATATCCTCGTGTGACGTGTCGTCTGTGCCGACTCGAAGTCGCATCGTGAAACGTCATTAATTAAATTAAAATCTTTTCTTTTCGACCACATCATACATTGTTAGTAAATAAAGCTATTGATAGTGCATAATATTATATTTAAATTAGCCATTCACATTCCTATTTCTACGAATCATACTACATCGGTTCACAATAAAAGCAATCAAAACGCTCCGAAATCATTTTCACTAGCCCAAATCCTACGCACAGAGATTGTAACATGGTACATCGCTTGCGCATGGTTGTGTGAAAACAATCCACTCGCGCCTCTGCAAACATCGGGGTAGCCCCATCAGCACCCTGAACGCATTTGAACTCTGAGAGCACTGTACTGTCTTTGACCAGCGCTGGCTTCTAGGTCAGCATTATGTCGAGGTGGGACCGTTTTGTGGCAGCGTTTTCTGGAAATCTTTACTTTATATTTCTTGTTGTTTTTTATCTTGTGCTCTCATGAATAAATGTATTTTCTTTCTGTGCGTGTAGTGTAGTTCGCCCACAGGCCGCCGGTATACAGGGATGTACAGTAAACTCGAAAGAGTGTTAATTAGACCTCCTTGGAACATTTAGCAAACCGGCGAAGGGAGCGAACGATATCGTACCGTGCAGTGGCGTGGCGTAAAAGATATCCTTGGGCAAGCCGGTGCAGATTTGGCGTACATTTTCCTTAAGAGTTGTAGAATACGGTGGTCAAATGCCTGATATTAGGCAAGCCGGTAGGAATCGAGTTCTTGGACACCACGCCCCTGGTATCGTGTTTATGTGTAAGAGCCCTAATGGTGCATCCACACTGGCTGTTATAAATGTTATATAACGTTATAAAACATTTATTATAAATGTTATATAACCTAATTACTATGAGTTTTATGAAATGTTATCGTGTTTTATAACGTTATAATTATAACATTCAATGTGGGAGCACCATAAGAGTTGCGCGTCACAGTCGTGCTAGTGCTTCAGTATGTCTAGCATAACTTTCTCGCGCGACAGAGCATCACCTGTCACTGTCACACGATATTCAGTGGAAAGAGATAGGTAGCATTTGTCGCGCGACAAGGAATAGCGTGTCACAGTTGTGCTAGAGGTACAGGGGTTATGCTATACAGATATGATTGATCTCATGCCTATTTACGTTTCCCGGCGGCGCGTGTGATGTCCAAGTTACGGGCTCATGTGTTGCAGTTTATGCATTAGCACCACTGCTCGTTTTAAACACATACATATAATATATGTATTGTATGTATTCATGTGTATCTAATGCACATTATGTATGCACACATCGGCCTGTTAGTGTATTACAGATTGACTTTTGTCTTTATGCGAATCATCGTTTCTAAATCAGGGATCGTTACCGGTATTAATTAAAATTGATATATCTTCCTTAATTTGCAACATTTCTTTTATATTTTTGATTATCCCATTCTTAATAAAGCCGGAGCAGATTTGGATTACTTTTTATCCGACTGCGGCGAAGCCCAAAGGAGTTTTATGTGTTGACCTGTATGTATCAGTGGCGTGGCGTCCATAGAACTGGATTCCCACCGGCTTGCCTAATATTAGGTAGTTCAGCACTTGATTCTAGCGCTCTTAAAGAAAATTGAAGCGAAATCTGCTCCGGCTTGCCCAAAGATTACTTCAACGCCACGCCACTGGTATGTATGTATGTATGTATGTCCGTTCCTATGTCCGTAACTAGAGAATGCAATCTCGCGAGATTGGGGTTCAGGCGAGATCTCGCGAGATTGTGAATATGAATACCGCGAGATCTCGCCAATTTCGAGATCTCGCGAGATTGGCGGTTTTGTATGTTTGTCCTTTTAATAATCACAAACTGTGATCACAATACTTAAATACATTAGGAGAAAAAAAAGGATTAGAGATGTTATGAAATAAACATTTATTTTAACGTATTATTTTTATAAACTTTTACGTAATGACGTAGCTAATAATAATCTATCATTTTTCAATAAGCTTTCAAGTAGTAAACTTTGGTCTATCACGTATCTAATCAAATGAGAAATAAAATAAACAATCAGTCTTCTCTTCTAACATAAAACAAAAGTCTTTTAATAATAAAATAACAACAACAAGTCAAAAACTAAAATCAAAAATGAATCTCAGTAACTAAGTTGAGTATTAAATATTCTGTGGTTGAGTTGACCAAAATTGAAATATTATTAAAAATTAAAGAAAACTATACCTACTCAGAGATCTATTAGAAATTAAATATTAATTAACAGATATACTAATAAAATAAAAATCTTGTTCAGTAATCAGTTTGCGTCACACGCAAATCTCACATAGTCGTTATAAACTGTATTCTCCGACATCGTTCGTTATTACACTCTTAAATCACATAGAAAACTCTTTTTTGCATTAATAAATAAATAAATAATATTAGCGGACAATCTTACACAAATCGAACTAGCCCCATAGTAAGCTCAATAAGGCTTGTGTTATGGATACTAGACGACGATATATTTAATAGATACAAATACTTAAATACATAGAAAACATCCATGACTCAGGAACAAATATTCGTGCTCATCACACAAATAAATGCCCTTACCGGGATTCGAACCCAGGACCTCTTGCTTCGTAGGCAGGGTCACTACCAACTAAGCTAAAGCGGTCGTCAAATTAATAACCACATAAACACTCGAACGCAATCACGTTTGCTTCACGTTGACTTGACAACAACTGTTATTAGTAAACGTTTTTATGCTCGAGCGCAATCTCGTTAAACTCGCGAGATCTCGCCAATTTTTCGATCGAGATCAGTCTCGCTAAAAAAGGCCGAGATCTCGCAAAAACGAGATCTCGCGAGAACGAGATTGCATTCCTTATCCGTAACTACTCAACGGCACAACCGATTTTGATTAATGATACATCATTAGATTCGTCTTGATGGCGCGAGTGTCACTGGTTATGAAGATCGTTAAAATAAACAAAATGGCGGATTTTATGCACTTTTAAAGTGCACCGCGGTCGGGTTTTTTTAGTAAAAATATTGCGTTATTCTTCAGTAATAGATACTTCGCTTCGGCTATATCCTTTAAAATAGGCAAGCCGGTGGAAATCGGGTTCTATGGACGCCACGCCACTGCTCCTTTGTGAAGTCTAATAAAAATGGGCACCCTCGTTATCCCCCAAATACGGTGCGAATAAACTATAATTATATTAGAATGTCATCAAATCAACGCGAGCGCAGGCCAAGGCCGCAGCGCCATCTAGGGACTCGATTTTAGATCACCACTTTTATTTACTACCGTACGCCTATTACTTTACGGTTGAATTTCGATTGAGCGTAGTTTGGAGTTGCGTCGTATACAAGCAGTCGGAGGGTATTGTCGTGGTCTAGACCAGCGATACTCAACCTGCGGCCCGCGGGCCGGACGCATCATTATGGTTGGCTCAAATTTTGGGTAAAGTATTTATTTAATGCTACATTTACATGCTTGCCAAGCTTCGAACAACTTCCACAAGCACATGCGTGTGAACGGGGTGTTTGGCTTGGCTTGCGTGAGCTTGCAAGAGCTGGTCGCTGATGTGTACTAAGTGAACTAAATGAACTAAAGGACCAAACTTGTACAGTCGAGTTCATCATTATCTGAGCAAAGATTGGACCAAAAACATCTGAACAAGACCCTATTGTCAGAAGTATAAGAACTAGATCAGATATTTTTGATCCGTTCTTTGCTCAGATAATGATGAACTCGACTGTACATTAGCACGATTGTACTAGTTCGCAGCGATCCGTTCAGTGAACGACCGCGCACAAGCCTATCAAGCGAGTAAATGCCATTCGAGCGTTTGTTGAGGCTTGGAGCTTGTCGGCGCTTGCCAAGCCTCGACAAGCGTGTAAATGTAGCATAACATTTGGGCCGCGGCGCCATGCCTACAACCAACTACAGTGGTTCCGAACCTGGGGGTAATTACCCCTTTAGGGGTAAAATTAAGTCTTCTCAGGGGTACTACTCATATTAAGACGTTTTTCTTTGAGTACTTTCATATACTTGTCTGTATTACCTATTTTTTGGAGGGGTACTAGGGTACGGGTTATAGTACGAGTACCGCTGCTCCAGCCAGACCAGGGACCAGATACATCCATATAGTACGTCACACCCATGGGGGGGAGGGGGTCTAGCCAAATGTGACAGCCCATACTAACAAGGTCAAATATGTTAGAAAAAAGTGTGACATGGGGGGGTCTAAAAATCGTGTGAAGTTCTTTGTGGATGACTCCCACCGCGTCACCAATTAGTTTCTGAAGGGGTCCGGTTTTCAAAATAATGATCATCGCGGTCCGTTTGTTAGTATAGTAACTTACGGTACTTAACCCATTCATTGCCGCGGACGCGAATTCGCGTCGCTAAAAACTTTATCGCTATGCTGCGGACGCGAATTCGCGTCATCGCTTATAAGGCGGCGGCACCGCGGGGAGTGTAGAGATTTGGAGCGTCGGCAATGAATGGGTTAAGATCCGCGCAAAATAGCTCGGCGGTCCGGATCCGGACCGCGGTCCGCCCTTGGTGACCCCTGGTCTAGACGGTGAACTGTTAATGAGCCGTGTCGTATTCGATTTAGAGCCACGGAAAGGTTGAATTGTTATTGTTACTGAGAGGTTTACGAGTAGTTGTAGCGATCCCTCGAGCGCAAAATACCGCATTTCCAAAATATGTACCAGATTTCTGTGTTATCAAATTCTCCGTACGTATTCCTTTGTATGTATAATACTAGCTTTTGCAATTCATGATGGCGAGTGGGCTTTATTTGTGGTAATATAGTAAAATGATGTACACAACACGGGAAGTAATAAAGAAAGCCCTCGATCGCATATTTATTTACGTCCCTCGCTTGCAGCTCGGGCCACAAACTTCTGCGATCTCGGCCTTTCTTTGTATTACCACCCTAGTTGTGTAATGTAGGTACTATTTCACATGCGGTCGGACCAGAACGACAGTTATGGTAGAAAGAGCGACTTCTGAAGGTGGTTTTCCACCGGCAGGGCGAGACGAGACGAGGATTGAATTGAAAGTATCAAGTTGGGCGATGCGCGAGGAGAGGATTGAAAACTTCATACAAATTTCAATTGAATCCTCGTCTCGTCTCGCCCTGCCGGTGGAAAACCACCTTTAGGGCCGACACAGACGGACTGCAACCCAGTGCAGTTGTGATGCAGTTCCCATACAAATCGCAGCTGGCATGCAGTCCGTCTCTGTATCGGCCCCTAGCGTAATACTATTTATTATTTAATCTAGTATGTTATGTTATGTATTTAAATCTATGTATGTAAACACTTTATTGCACATTAGATCATACAGACAAGATACGAGTAGAACTAGAATGTACATATATAAAAATCTCGTATTCTAAAAATACGGTAGGCACGAGGGGCAGCTACACGTCTGCTGCTACTCTCAGACGAACTTGGACCTTTAGTTTAGTAACCGGGTTAGAAATGTTAGAATTGTCACCTGCGCACGCGCGGTGAAGGCCGCGGGGTCGACGGTCGGAGAGTAGTCCGGCGGCCAACCCGCCGATCTAGTTACGCACTGCCTATCCTACGAATCCTACTTTTTAGGGTCCCGTACCCAAAGGGTGCCGACGGAACCCTATTACCGAGCCTCCGCTGTCCGTCTGTCACAGGGCTCTATCTTTTGAATTAGAGTTTGTCTAATGAAAGCTGAACCTGAAAAAAGCGGTAAATTCAAAAACCTTCACATAGTTTTACTTTACCGATCAAAGTAAGAACAAACGATTTTGATACTTTTCTTATTTTGGTGGCACTAAGGGAGAAGAAACGCGTAAGTATTTTTTCACAATACTAAGGCCCGTTTGTAATAAACTACATGCCAACAATACTATGAAGATTTTTGAATGTGCCGCTTTTATTCAAGTTCAGCTTTCATTAGACAAACGCTATCCTATCCTTTCTGCTATACAGGGTGGAAAGATAACTCGGGCCCTGGAGGGAAACTACCTTAAATCCTTAAACTAGCTCATTTTACTTAAAGGAGACATTCCTTTATTTTTAAAAAGAAACAAAACTGCATTCAAAGATTTTCTAAAACTCGCTTGCCTCGCCCGGGACTCGAACCAACTAAAATGAAAAAAAAAACAAACACTCCCTATTTTATTATACTAATCGATAGTATTAATATTCAGGATAAAGTCTCTCTAAGCAACATTTGGTCTTAAAAATACAAGACACGTAACAGTTCTGTTATGTCTCTAACATTCAAAGACTTCGTATGAAGTACACGCTTGCTAATTTATTGCTAAGTACTTATTTATGAAACTTGCTATGAAACCATTCAAGAGCTAAGGGTTGCGATAGAAAATGTTATTAGGGGCTTACACCACAACACTTTGCTGAAGGCTGCAAGAAATGAATTTCAACGGCGACTAATTTTGTGTAGACGGAACGAGGGTGCTCATTTCGAACAATTTATCAGTTAAATAATTTAAGTGTAACATATCATATTGATAGTAAAATAAAGTTAATGTTAGATTTAACGATTATTTTTAAGACCAAATGTTGCTTAGAGAAACGTTATCCTGAATATTAATACTATCGATTAGTATAATAAAATAGGGAGTGTTCGTTTTTTTTATTTTAGTTGGTTCGAGTCCCGGGCGAGGCAAGCGAGTTTTAAAAAAACTTTGAATGCAGTTTTATTTCTTTTTAAAAATAAAGGAATGTCTCCTTTCAGTAAAATGAGCTAGCTTAAGGATTTAAGGTAGTTTCCCTCCAGGGCCCGAGTTATCTTTCCACCCTGTAGACTTGTGTCCTAATAAAAATAATTCCACGTGACGTCATGCCGTTTTCTAGCCCCCACTACCCGAACTTTAACGCGTTCTATCTCGTTAATTATTTGTTTGATTGACAAAAGAAAAAATACGTGTCCAATATTTTTTGGTAATCTTACTTACGAACTAATTAATATTATGTTTTTTTACCCATGCCACGAGGATCTGATCATAAATGTGAATGTTTATGAAGACGGTTGGAGGTTGGATGTTTGTTACTAAATAACGCGATAACAGTGTGGATTGATATGAAATTCAGCATACAAGTGGGCCAAGTCCTGGATTGAAAGATACCATACTTTATGTCTACCATATCTCTTGCCTCATCACTCAACTGCTCAAGGTTAAGTGGAAGAGATCCCTTAACCCTACTTTATATCCCTAAAGAGATCCCTATGAGATAATATTGCTAGTCAACATTCTTTTAAAACCTTCGGCTTAAAAGAGTCGTTAATGTAGGAAGTTATAAGATAAAAACCAGGCGAATTCTTTGCAAACATCCAAAGACAAAAGATTAACTAACATAGCTTGATCAATCAATAACGATCAACGACTATAATTATTAATGGCTATGGCTATACATGTGTATGTATTATTATTTAAAAAAATCTTACTAAAATCTCACACACTCCAGCATTTACTAGTGATGACATCAGCTTTACAAACCGGCACCACTGTCTGTATACAGCTTATAAATCAAAACACGATCAATCTTAAACCTTATGCAAACACCATAAAGTACAAAGCTATCTTTGTAAACTGCAAACGGCCTTGTTTCGCTTAATCCGTGGTGACGCAACGACAACGGCTTTTTGTTTCCATTTTTGAAATGAAACGGTTTTTGTTTTTTTCAATTAGGAATGTTAACAATGGGAGATTGCCGGCGTCGGGTTACTTTTGTTCTCGTTGTCGTTAGAGATGGGCCGAATTCTCCGTTTAAGTTCGGTATTGGCAAGGACCATTTAAACAAAAGGACTGTTATTCTCCATACAAAAAGCTGTTCTCCGAATTTACAACGCTATCTATGTATAAGCTTGGTATAAAAATTATATTATTTACAATTATTCAATATTTGCAAAGTGACACAATATTTAAAAGTTAGAATTTATTTATTATTAGCTGTTTACAAACTAATTGTTACTGTACTATGTTTCTTTGTTCAATTAAATGTTTCGTTTTTTAGCGCCATCTAGTTTTTTCCCGGAAATCCCCTAGCGGTCAGGTTACAATCCAAAGTATGGAGAATGACAGTCCTCTTGTTTTAATGGTCCTTGGTATTGGGCATATTCGCTAGTTTGACCGAATATTCGGTAAATGTAACATAGTAGAGCGTTTTCCAAAAAAAAATACCGGGGTAGCTACTTTCTCAAAATATGGACTTTTGAGGTATTTTTGGCTCAGAATCGTTAGTAGGTACTTTCGAACCTTATACGTAAAAAAAAGTGTCCCAATTTTTTTTCCATTACGTCACTATTTTTCATTATGTTTGTATGAACGTGACGTAGTGGAAAGCCAAAATTTCCATACAAATTTTGGGACACTTTTTTTTACGTATAAGGTTCGAAAATACTAACGATTCTGAGCCAGAAAAACCTCAAAAGTCCATATTTTGAAAAAGTAGCTACCTCGGTATTTTTTTTGGAAAACGCTCAGTAGTGTCCGACTGAGACTAGTTTTCACCGCCGAAACTGAATTTCAGCTTTGATCTCAGTTTCGGCCGAAACCAGAACCGAAACCGAAACATCCAAACAAGGTCATGTTTTCGTGGTTCGATAAAAAAAATGACAATCATAATCAGACAAGTCTTCATTTTTAGGGTTCCGTACCAAAATGGTAAAAAAGGAACCCTTATGGTGCGACTCTGTCTGTCTGTCTGTCTGTCTGTCTGTCCGTCTGTCACAGCCAGATATCTCAGGAACTACTGCTGCTATCGGTTTGAAATTTGGAATAGTGTTAAAAGTAGCTAACCCGAGCTTATTGGACATAAAAAAAATCTTGTACCTTTTTTACTTTTTTTTTAAAGGGCTCCGTAATGGGATTTTCAAAATTGAAAGTAGGGCTTATATATCGAGTGGGGTATCAAATGAAAGAGCTTAATTTGTAGATTAAAATACCATTTTTATTTTTTTTCTTAAATGAATAGTTTTTGATTTATGGTGAAAAAAGTTTAAGAAAATACCATTCCCCCCCTATTATCTCCGAAGTTACTGATCAGAAATATGTGTCATAATTACCAATTATTAATGTCGTCCTAAATATTACAGGAAAAATATAACGGTATTCCTCACTTGCACCGTTTTTGAGAAATTTGCAAAAATCATAACACGTACTTATTTGCTCCTACTAAACTAATCGCCATACAGTTTTTCTTGAACTATTCATGTATCTACTTATTAGGATTATTATTATTATTAGGAAGACCGTTATATTTTCTCTTCCTAACTTGAATACTTTTTAAAAATTTACAAAAATCTTAACATATTAGTTCTACCCTCCCTACGAGAGCCATCTAGCGGAGAGTAGCAAAACTAAGCGATGATTTATTTCAGATTATATAAAAAATGTCTATTAAATACAATGATCACTCATCAGGCATCGGGAAAAAAACATAAAGTAACAATAATTATTAAAAACTCTATAATAGGAGTATGTTAGGAAATTTGACACTAGTAAATACCATAAAAATGAAATACCACTAGCCCATCTAGGGACACAAATCTAAAATAAGGTAGCTTGTGGCTAAAAATGATACATGAGAACTAACTTAGTTGACAAACAATTATTTCAATCAGCCAATAACAATAAGTAACGTTTAAATTTAAATTACAAGTAAAATTTACGCGCTATTTAGTATCAATAGATGTCGCTGTAGCATACGCTGCATCGCGCTGTTAAGATTTTTCCTGGTTGAATAGACCTAAAGCGGGTTTAAGGCAGGGTTGCTGTTAGTCGTAAGGTTGGTCTACTTATTAGTTTATACGGAACCCTCGGTGCGCGAGTCCGACTCGCACTTGTTAAATAACATATTAATCATTTAATCACTGATATTTAGATTAATCATTAATATAGCATTTTATCACTTCTTATTTCAAATAAGTTATCTGTGCTTTTTGAATTCAGTTTCGGTTTCGGCTGTAGTTTCTGCCGAAACCCGTTATTTTGCCGAAATTAGGCCGAAACCGAAATTTCGGTTGAACTAGAGTTCATAGACTATTATTGGTCTAGGAGGCGCGGGCGAAATGTTCATCTGATTTTCTCATGAAAATGCTCTACTTCTCCATTATTCCGGTCTACTTCCAGTCACTAATCTCAACGTCTGGCACCTCGGAGCGGTTGCGTTCGGCAAGGGGAGGACCGTAAACTTCGTTATTCTGTATATTACCCAGTTTAACCGAATATTCGGTAAATGTTCATAGATATGCGTATAGATTATAGAATCTTGACAATTTTAAAGAGTGACAAAGTTTCCGAAATTAATTAATCTTTTTATTTGCTTAAATAGAGTATAACGAGCTCATACATATGATAACAAACAAACCGGCCAAGTGCGAGTCGTATTGAAACGTCGAAAAAAACACGTTTCTTGTTTTGGTTATTCGTTACTGCTATTTATACCTGTTATTATTGTTGTTATGTTATTTGTTATTACCAGTGGCGTGGCGTAAAAGATATTCTTGGGCAAGCCGGTGCAGATTTGGTGTACATTTTCCTTAAGAGCTGTAGAATAAGGTGCTCAAATGCCTGATATTAGGCAAGCCGGTAGGAATCGAGTTCTTCGGACGCCACGCTACTGGTTATTACAAAAATTGCCAAATAACAGTTACAAATGCCAACAATTAGGCGCATCAAACCGTGGCGCCATCTGCAATCAGCTTCGCGGTTTTAACCTCATCAGAATATTAAATCAAAATAAATGCATTTAAGTACGTTATCTGCTAAACCTTAAGAATGTGTTCCAGTCACCTTGGCCGTGCAAATATTGTCCCACAACCACGATAACGTTTATGGCCGTGCGGCCCAGTCGCTGACGTTGTAAGGCAGGATTTGAACCTGTAAGTAGACATGTGTGTGTAGCTCGCGCACAGACCACTAAACCTTTAGTGGTCTGTGAAGGTGGTTTTCCAACGGCAGGGCGAGACGAGACGAGACGAGGATTGAATTGAAATTTGTATGAAGTTTTCAATCCTCTCCTCGTGCATCGCCGCTCGCGCATTGCGCAACTTGATACAAATTTCAATTCAATCCTCGTCTCGTCTCGCCCTGCCGGTGGAAAATCACCTTGAGCTCGCGACTCGCGAGTCGCGAGTGAGTGATTCAAAAGCGGCTCACTAGCTCGGTTCCGATTCTAACAACTTGTGAAGATGTTTGTTACTAAATAACGAGGTGACAACTGGATGGATTGAGCTGAAATTTGGCATGCAAGTAGACAGTCCTGTACGTCTAGCATAACTGGGCGCGACTTCGTTTCTCGCGCGACAGAGCATCACCTGTCACTGCAACACGATATTGAGTGGAATGAGATATGTAGCATTTGTCGCGCGACAAAGAGTCCCGTGTCACAGTTGTGCTAGAGGTACAGGATGGAAGCATAGGCTACTTTATATCCCGCTAACGAGTTCCTTTGGGACAGTAACAGGAACAACGCGGGCGAAGCGGGTAAATGCTAGTATAGATTGATAAATGGGACTTGTAGAGAAAAACACAGCTGGTGTTTTTGCCCAATACAGGGCTCGAAACCGGTATTTTGCAAAAACCCCAAAATAGCCCAATATTTTGAATTATTTTATGCTTTTTATGTAGAGCTCAGTAAATGTATTTAAGTCATGATTCCGTCTTATTCGATGGTCTGGTTAAAAAACGAAATAATAAACCAAAGAACGATAAGAACGGAAAGAATACCGGATATTTTTGTATGGAGCAAATACCGAGCCCTGGCCCAAGATGAAATGGAAAGACCGTTAAGTGAGGCTTAGCCGCTCAGTGCAAACTTGGCTGGGTGTAATTCAAAATGAGGAACAAACTAAAGCCACTAATTAGATAGGTGAGTCAGTGTTACAAACAGGAAATCGTGGCACGCCGAGGTTTTCCTCGTGTTTCAGTTATGAATATAATTACCATTAAAATGTAGTGAAAAGTATTTTAATTTCATGTTAAAATCCCACTTCCTATAATCAAACTATCCTCGCGGTCAAAAATTTCGGGTCAGTGAAATACCGCTTTATTTATTCCTAAAATATTCCAGGGTTGTGATAGTATTGAATCCCGTTTTGGTCTTTTAATTTTAGATATAATCTGCAAAAACAACACTGAAAACTCAACACTGACTGCTATTGAGCAATTTCAGGTTTAGATCGAACTCGTAAAAACCCATGAAAAATAAAGATGTTAACGGAGTGAACTAACACAAAAATCAACATTTTTGGATAATAATGTTTTTATGATGGGTCAATTGGTGATGACGGCAGTTAATACGCTGTGAAATCCATCCATCAGCGGATATTGCTAATATAGCCAGGTATTATGAAGACTAGTGTATATTATGTAAAGGAAACAACTGTCAAATCTTGAAAGACATCTAGCTATTTCTATTATTTAAATTACGGTGACCCGATTTTTTTTTAAATTACTAGAATAATGTAAACGATATGATCCAGCCCAGCACTGGACTCGATTACTGGACTAGAATGCTACTGGGATAGGTGTAGCGTACGATCTTAACCTGCCTCTTTTCTAACCGAAACGCCATTAAGATGAATGTCTCGGAAACCGTCCTCATTCCCACCCATTTCCCATGCAGTTAACTATCTCGCCAAATGAACCATTCAAGAAAAAACCTCACACAAATCGTCTCAAAGCCTCAAAGGAAAACACAGTCATTTGTTGAGGGTTATCAGATTTATTTATCAGATCGATTTATTGTGAAGAGTTGCTTCATAGACCGATTGCGTATTCGACGGTCTGCAGATTTGCCCAAGTGATTTTTGGGTTGCGTTTTTGACCACTTGATGCTAACCCGATTTATTCTTATTAGTATTTGTATCAAAATTAAGACGCATTGAGCTAATGACAGGGCTTTGCCTAGCAGTGGGATTCAGATGCTGCTTTTGGTAAGAAAATATACCGACTTTGAGAGATAATAGACAACTAGACGTCCGCGACTCGGTCCGCGTGGATTTCCCTCTTTTTACCCGACTGCGGCGAAGCCCAAAGGAAGGTTATGTGTTTGACCTGTATGTATGTGTATAGATGTATGTCCGTTCTTATGTCCGCTCGTAACTACTCAACGGCACAACCGATTTTGATAAATGATACATCATTAGATTCGTATTGATGGTGCGAGTGTAAACAAAATTGCGGATTTAATGCACTTTTAAAGTGCACCGCGGTAGGGTTTTTTTAGTAAAAATATTTTTGTTATTCATACTAAGTTTCAATACTTTCGTCAGCCGTTTCAAGATATTTTACAAGCTTTTATTTAGTTTCACATGTGCCGGAGTCTGTGTGTCTGTAATCAAATCTTGCAAGTCAATTTGACCCACTTCCCGGGATCCAGTTGAGCTGAATTTTTGTAAGGATACCTAAATCACATGACAATGCAATTGGAGCCGTATGGTAGCCAAATCATATGACCGTCTAAATTACACGAGATAAATTCGTCGTGTTTCGGCTCTTTTGATTTGTTTTACGTGCAGTTTGCAATTATAAATAAATATTTTTACTAAAAAAAAACCGACCGCGGTGCACTTTAAAAGTGCATAAAATCGCCATTTTGTTTATTTTAACAAACTTCATACCCAGCGACACTCGCGCCATCAAGACGAATCTAATGATGTATCATTTATCAAAATCGGTTGTGCCGTTGAGTAGTTACGAGCGGACATAGGAACGGACATACATACATACAGGTCAAACACATAACCCTCCTTTGGGCTTCGCCGCAATCGGGTAAAAGGGTACAGTCTGAAATAAAAACTTGTCTACAAAAACATTTTTAACAGAAACTTTTTATCTTTAAACACCGAGCGAGCACCACATACCTGTTCAAATAATGGTATTTGTAACTAAATACAGAGTACAGAAACAATATGAAAATGAAATAATTAGATTAGCAGTACGTGACTTGTATGTAAACATGAACGTGCCGGCAGTATGGCGGCCGGCGCGCGCGCACGATCGCCGCACAAGCCAGCGTGTGCTCTCATTCTCAACCATGCGAAAATATTATTACCAAAGTCTAAATATTCTTTATGCCACACCTGGCCATAAAGTGGCTTTTACCGCGTACGGAAAAAGCCGCTTTTTGGCCAAGTGTAGACATAAAATGATGTACACAACACTGGAGGTAATAAAGAAAGCCCTCGATCGCATATTTACGTCCCTCGCTTGCAGCTCGGGCCGCAAACTTCAGCGATCTCTGCCTTTCTTTGTATTACCAGTTATGTGATGTACTATTATGCCACACCTGACCCTAAAGTGACTTTTACCGCATGCAACGCGTACGAAAAAAGCCGCTTTCTGGCCAGTGGCAAGTGTGGACATACAATGATGTACACAACACGGGAGTCTTTTTACCACCCTAGTTGTGTAATGATTCTGTGATATAGCTAAAGGTAAGTTAATAATTTGGACCGCTTTAGCTTAGTTGGTAGTGACCCTGCCTACGAAGCAAGAGGTCCTGGGTTCGAATCCCGGTAAGGGCATTTATTTGTGCGATGAGCACGAATATTTGTTCCTGAGTCATGGATGTTTTCTATGTATTTAAGTATTTGTATCTATTAAATATATCGTCGTCAAGTATCCATAACACAAGCCTTATTGAGCTTACTATGGGGCTAGTTCGATTTGTGTAAGATTGTCCCCTAATATTTATTTATTTATTTATTTTATTTAATTTGAACGAAGTCAGAACTAGCAAAGTAAGTAACGTTCACAAGTACAAGTACATAGTAAAGCTATAATGGTATCGGCGTCGCATTGTCCCCGCGCAGCGCGAGAAATCGATTGTTTCTGGCCCGGCGCCGGCGCCGCTAGATCGCACTTTACCTATACTTACTTACTCCGTTGGCTCAGCGACCCAAAGTGAGTAAGCTCACGCAGATCCGCCTCCACCATGTCCTTCCAGCGATACCTAGGCCGACCTACAGGACGTCGACCGGTTGGGCGGCCCAAGTATGCTCTCTTGTGAAAGAAACATCACCTCGAAGAGGAATGAAACCGCTCGTTCTTTATCTTGACTTTGTATTTCTCATTGTTATGGAATTATGGATCATATGTAACAACACACAAATCAATCATTAGTACATATCTAAACAAACTATCACAAAACATCTTACGTCGTACAGATTTACCTTTAGTAACCAAAAACGCTATATACCATTTTCAAGCTCGACATATGTCATGTACTTTATATTCCTTTAAACAGTAACTAGGCATTAAGTATTTACAGGATTCTATACAATGAAAATCTGCATTTTAAAACAAATGCCTCTTCGCTTAGCGCGCTATATTTTATTATGCCAAAATTGAAGCTGTCAGTGTCAAAACATTCCTTTTTAATTTTTGTCTTCACAGCAGAGACCAAAGTAATATCTTGAGTGACTTACAATAACAATATTACCCTAAAATTTTACCATTTTCGACAAGTAATCTTACAGTTGACACTGCGAGTTTCCTCCAATCTCTCAAGGTGGCCTACTTACCGTACTTTACCTATGTGGGATACTATTCGACAGACTAGGTAGTAACTTTCCTGAAAAAACTACCGACCCCAAACATAGAACAACGCAGGCTTATGATCAGTGGTCCTGGTCGGCAGTATCGGTGCTAAGGGCCGATACAGACGGACTGCAACCCAACTGCGCGACGCGCAGTCGGCGTGCAGTTGTGATGCAGTTCCCATACAAATCGTAGGGAGTTGCAGTTGGGTTGCAGTCCGTCTGTATCGGCCCTACACTTCAACAAAACTTGCCCAGCGGACATAATGGATTGCTTACAGTCATATTAGTACATTGTGTATCAAGGGCGGTAAGTAAGGAATTACAAAGGAGTGTTTGTTACAAGGCTGAGGCGAAGCCGAGGGCTTTAATAAGATGAGTTTGTAATTTCTTTACCGTCCGTGGCACACACCATGTTTTTCATCACACTTGTGAGGAAATCTAATAGTATATTACAAAACTAGGGTGGTAATACAAAGAACGGCTAAGTGCGATCCATACTGGAGCATTCTTGCGCATTCTTAAATATTTGCTTGTAGTGCGTCCGTACACGGCGCGCACACATTCTCATAACATTAACAATCCATCAAGCGAGTTCCGCCTAAAAGACTACTTTTTCACGCATTTCTAGCTTATTTTTCCGCATATTTCAGAGCACATAACTCGTGTAACTTGAATACAATGATACCTCTGGAAACGGTAACGGGGTAATTTCGGTCCGTCCTCATTTCCCCTCCGTAATATCCTGAAGGTGGAGGTGACATTCGATTGCCAATTTCCTTTATATTTAGTGGTTTTTAGCCTGTTTGCATAATTCGTAAAATAACCACACAGAAATACCTATATCGAGGTTGAAGGTAACAGTGTATGTATGTGTGTACCTCGCGTGCTAATAAGAAGTGCCGGTGACCTACTTTGCACGCCGTTAACTTCAGTTGCCGTCAATATTTTTATCAGATTTGAAAAATACGGTTTTTTCCCTCTGTCTGTGGAATTGGGAATCTGTAGATTTGGAAATCTGTTGAACTAGGAATCTGTAGATTTCGGAATCTGTAGATTTCGGAATCTGTAGAATTGGGAGCAAAACCCGCCAAATGGATTGCAAAATTTATGTTTTTCATTACTAAATTACACTTTTGAAGTCAAACGCCACGCCAAGCAAAAAACGTTAAAAGCTAATCGAATCAATATTTCGTTCCATCTCGAGATATTTGTGATCTGGCCGCTCTAGGCCCGGGCCTGCTGGACCTTGGGGCAAATCCACTGTATCATCTTTTCTTGGGTGTCAAACCAGGCATGTCTCACTCCGCGATTTTGTTTCGCGGTTATTATTATTATTCCTTGCCTAATGCATTAGGCAAGCTCAGGGCTGCGCCGACACCCGGCAGCGCCTGTGTGCGAAACCTATGAAGCCCAAAGGAGGGTTATGTGTTTGACTGGTATGTATGTATGTGTGTATGTATGTAAGCACGTGACGACGTGTATCAAAAAAGTTATATAACGTCATGCAAATATTTTTTTAACTACCTCTAATTCACTAGGAAATTCAAGCTATAATAATAATTTTATTTTTGTCGAAAAACCCTACCTCTGTGAACTTAGCCTACAACCTTGATTTTTTTTTATCGTCTATTTTTTTTCGGATACTATTTCGTTTGTAGTTAATTGTAGTAAAACAATTTTTGTTTGTAGTTGCCTGAAAAAAAAATTAAAAAACCTGAAAAAAAGTCAGCCTGCACATTGGTCAAATCTAACTTTTAAAGGTTGATTCCGGTTCAGAATCGTTTGTAGTTGATTGTAGTACCTTTATTTTCGTTTGTAGTTAAGAAATAACGACCAAAAAAAACAAAACAAAAATTCAAGTACTACTCGTCCCACCCAGCGCGCGTTTATGTCTTTTCGCTCTACAAGTATCTTAGCCTTAGTAGTACCAAACATGGCTTAATTATCACATGTATTCCATATTGATTGTAAAAACCTGCTCAAAACTCATCCTGAAAGATGAATTTATGTTAGTTTTCGCATGTCATAACGGAATAAGAAAAAAAAACGCAACAATAAAATAAAGCTAAACATTTAGTTCACAAGCGCGTTGAAGTCTTTTAGTAAAAACCAACGGTATAATAGAGAACCGGCACCTAAATTGTATATGGTAGCTCTATTTCGTCTATAGTTGTACAAAAACACTCTACTAACAACTGAGCTACTCGTACCTGGGGTTTTGTAATGAAACGAAATCCCACCTACTCGACGCCGATACCCCCCAATCGTTTGTAGTAGGTCCTTCTCGTTTGTAGTTGCTGAAAAACGTTCGACAAACATCTAGGCTACACCAGGCTCGTTTGTAGTTGCTCGTTTACGTTTAAAGTTAAGTAAAATCTGACCTGCTTGACACATAAGGCCTCCAAGTCGTTTGTAGTTGTAAAAAAACATTTGAAACACACGCTACCTCGGGCTCGTTTGTAGTTGCTGTGCTTCGTTTGAAGTTCAACGAAATTCCACTTATACGCCGCAGATAGCTCCCAAATCGTTTGTAATTGATTCTTTTCGTTTGTAGTTGATTAAAATCGCTTGACAAACATCTAGGCTGCCTCGGGCTCGTTTGTAGTAGCAGTAGCTCTTTTTCAATTGTTCTTAAGTAAAATCAGATCTGCTCGACACATAAGGCTTCCAATTCATTTGTGGTTGATCCTTTTTATTTGTAGTAGATCCTTTTCGTTTGTAGTTGATAAAAATCGCTCAACAAACATTTAAGCCGCCTCACGATCGTATGTAGTTGCTCCTTTTCGTTTGTAGTTGATCCTTTTCGTTTGTAGTTGAGCGAAATCTCACCTACTTGCCGTAAATAGCTTCCGATTCGTTTGTAGTTGATCCTTTTCGTTTGTAGTTGCTAAACATCGCTTGACAAACATCTAGGCTGCCTCAGGATCGTTTGTAGTTGCTCCTTTTCGTTTGTAGTTGATCTTTTTCGTTTGCAGTTGATGAAAATCGCTTGACAAACATCTAGGCTGCCTCAGGATCGTTTGTAGTTGCTCCTTTTCGTTTGTAGTTGATCCTTTTCGTTTGTAGTTGAGCGAAATCTCACCTACTTGCCGTAAATAGCTTCCGATTCGTTTGTAGTTGATCCTTTTCGTTTGTAGTTGCTAAACATCGCTTGACAAACATCTAAGCTGCCTCAGGATCGTTTGTAGTTGCTCCTTTTCGTTTGTAGTTGATCTTTTTCGTTTGTAATTCAGCGAAATCCTACCTACTTGCCGTAAATAGCTTCCGACTCGTTTGTAGTTGTTCCTTTTCGTTTGTAGTTGATCCTTTTCATTTGTAGTTGAGCGAAATCTCACCTACTTGCCGTAAATAGCTTCTGATTCGTTTGTAGTTGATCCTTTTCGTTTGTAGTTGCTAAACATCGCTTGACAAACATCTAAGCTGCCTCAGGATCGTTTGTAGTTGCTCCTTTTCGTTTGTAGTTGATCTTTTTCGTTTGTAGTTCAGCGAAATCCTACCTACTTACCGTAAATAGCTTCCGATTCGTTTGTAGTTGCTCCTTTTCGTTTGTAGTTGCTCCTTTTCGTTTGTAGTTGAGCGAAATCTCACCTACTTGCCGTAAATAGCTTCCGATTCGTTTGTAGTTGATCCTTTTCGTTTGTAGTAGATTCTTTTCGTTTGTAGTTGATGAAAATCGCTTGACAAATATCTAGGCTGCCTCAGGATCGTTTGTAGTTGCTCCTTTTCGTTTGTAGTTGATCTTTTTCGTTTGTAGTTCAGCGAAATCCTACCTACTTGCCGTAAATATCTTCCGATTCGTTTGTAGTTGCTCCTTTTCGTTCGTAGTTGCTCCTTTTCGTTTGTAGTTGATCCTTTTCGTTTGTAGTTGAGCGAAATCTTACGTACTTGCCGTAAATAGCTTCCGATTCATTTGTAGTTGCTAAAATCGCTTGACAAACATCTAGGCTGCCTCAAGATCGTTTGTAGTTGCTCCGTTTCGTTTGTAGTAGATTCTTTTCGTTTGTAGTTGATGAAAATCGCTTGACAAACATCTAGGCTACCTCAGGATCGTTTGTAGTTGCTCCTTTTCGTTTGTAGTTGATCCTTTTCGTTTGTAATTCAGCGAAATCCCACTTACTTGCCGTAAATAGCTTCCGATTCGTTTGTAGTTGATCCTTTTCGTTTGTAGTTGCTAAAAATCGCTTGACAAACATCTAGGCTGCCTCAGGATCGTTTGTAGTTGCTCCTTTTCGTTTGTAGCTGATCTTTTTCGTTTGTAATTCAGCGAAATCCTACCTACTTGCCGTAAATAGCTTCCAACTCGTTTGTAGTTGCTCCTTTTCGTTTGTAGTTGATCCTTTTCGTTTGTAGTTGAGCGAAATCTCACCTACTTGCCGTAAATAGCTTCCGATTCTTTTGTAGTTGATCCTTTTCGTTTGTAGTTGCTAAACATCGCTTGACAAACATCTAAGCTGCCTCAGGATCGTTTGCAGTTGCTCCTTTTCGTTTGTAGTTGATCTTTTTCGTTTGTAGTTCAGCGAAATCCTACCTACTTACCGTAAATAGCTTCCGATTCGTTTGTAGTTGCTCCTTTTCGTTTGTAGTTGATCCTTTTCGTTTGTAGTAGATTCTTTTCGTTTGTAGTTGATGAAAATCGCTTGACAAACATCTAGGCTACCACAGGATCGTTTGTTTGTAGTTGCTCCTTTTCGTTTGTACTGGATCCTTTTCGTTTGTAATTCAGCGAAATCCTACCTACTTGCCGTAAATAGCTTCCGACTCGTTTGTAGTTGTTCCTTTTCGTTTGTAGTTGATCCTTTTCATTTGTAGTTGAGCGAAATCTCACCTACTTGCCATAAATAGCTTCCGATTCGTTTGTAGTTGATCCTTTTCGTTTGTAGTTGCTAAACATCGCTTGACAAACATCTAAGCTGCCTCAGGATCGTTTGTAGTTGCTCCTTTTCGTTTGTAGTTGATCTTTTTCGTTTGTAGTTCAGCGAAATCCTACCTACTTACCGTAAATAGCTTCCGATTCGTTTATAGTTGCTCCTTTTCGTTTGTAGTTGCTCCTTTTCGTTTGTAGTTGAGCGAAATCTCACCTACTTGCCGTAAATAGCTTCCGATTCGTTTGTAGTTGATCCTTTTCGTTTGTAGTAGATTCTTTTCGTTTGTAGTTGATGAAAATCGCTTGACAAATATCTAGGCTACCTCAGGATCGTTTGTAGTTGCTCCTTTTCGTTTGTAGTTGATCTTTTTCGTTTGTAGTTCAGCGAAATCCTACCTACTTGCCGTAAATATCTTCCGATTCGTTTGTAGTTGCTCCTTTTCGTTCGTAGTTGCTCCTTTTCGTTTGTAGTTGATCCTTTTCGTTTGTAGTTGAGCGAAATCTTACGTACTTGCCGTAAATAGCTTCCGATTCATTTGTAGTTGCTAAAATCGCTTGACAAACATCTAGGCTGCCTCAAGATCGTTTGTAGTTGCTCCGTTTCGTTTGTAGTTGATCTTTTTCGTTTGTAGTTCAGCGAAATCCTACCTACTTACCGTAAATAGCTTCCGATTCGTTTGTAGTTGCTCCTTTTCGTTTGTAGTTGATCCTTTTCGTTTGTAGTAGATTCTTTTCGTTTGTAGTTGATGAAAATCGCTTGACAAACATCTAGGCTACCACAGGATCGTTTGTAGTTGCTCCTTTTCGTTTGTACTGGATCCTTTTCGTTTGTGATTCAGCGAAATCCTACCTACTTGCCGTAAATAGCTTCCGACTCGTTTGTAGTTGTTCCTTTTCGTTTGTAGTTGATCCTTTTCATTTGTAGTTGAGCGAAATCTCACCTACTTGCCATAAATAGCTTCCGATTCGTTTGTAGTTGATCCTTTTCGTTTGTAGTTGCTAAACATCGCTTGACAAACATCTAAGCTGCCTCAGGATCGTTTGTAGTTGCTCCTTTTCGTTTGTAGTTGATCTTTTTCGTTTGTAGTTCAGCGAAATCCTACCTACTTGCCGTAAATATCTTCCGATTCGTTTGTAGTTGCTCCTTTTCGTTCGTAGTTGCTCCTTTTCGTTTGTAGTTGATCCTTTTCGTTTGTAGTTGAGCGAAATCTTACGTACTTGCCGTAAATAGCTTCCGATTCATTTGTAGTTGCTAAAATCGCTTGACAAACATCTAGGCTGCCTCAAGATCGTTTGTAGTTGCTCCGTTTCGTTTGTAGTAGATTCTTTTCGTTTGTAGTTGATGAAAATCGCTTGACAAACATCTAGGCTACCTCAGGATCGTTTGTAGTTGCTCCTTTTCGTTTGTAGTTGATCCTTTTTGTTTGTAATTCAGCGAAATCCCACTTACTTGCCGTAAATAGCATCCGATTCGTTTGTAGTTGTTCCTTTTCGTTTGTAGTTGATCTTTTTCGTTTGCAGTTGATGAAAATCGCTTGACAAACATCTGGACTGCCTCAGGATTATTTGTAGTTGTTCCATTTCGTTTGTAGTTGATCTTTTTCGTTTGTAGTAGAATCTTTTCGTTTGTAGTTGATGAAAATCGCTTGACAAACATCTAGGCTGCCTCAAAATCGTAAGTAGTTGTTCCTTTTCGTTTGTAGTTGATCCTTTTCATTTGTAGTTGAGCGAAATCTCACCTACTTGCCATAAATAGCTTCCGATTCGTTTGTAGTTGATCCTTTTCGTTTGTAGTTGCTAAACATCGCTTGACAAACATCTAAGCTGCCTCAGGATCGTTTGTAGTTGCTCCTTTTCGTTTGTAGTTGATCTTTTTCGTTTGTAGTTCAGCGAAATCCTACCTACTTACCGTAAATAGCTTCCGATTCGTTTATAGTTGCTCCTTTTCGTTTGTAGTTGCTCCTTTTCGTTTGTAGTTGAGCGAAATCTCACCTACTTGCCGTAAATAGCTTCCGATTCGTTTGTAGTTGATCCTTTTCGTTTGTAGTAGATTCTTTTCGTTTGTAGTTGATGAAAATCGCTTGACAAATATCTAGGCTACCTCAGGATCGTTTGTAGTTGCTCCTTTTCGTTTGTAGTTGATCTTTTTCGTTTGTAGTTCAGCGAAATCCTACCTACTTGCCGTAAATATCTTCCGATTCGTTTGTAGTTGCTCCTTTTCGTTCGTAGTTGCTCCTTTTCGTTTGTAGTTGATCCTTTTCGTTTGTAGTTGAGCGAAATCTTACGTACTTGCCGTAAATAGCTTCCGATTCATTTGTAGTTGCTAAAATCGCTTGACAAACATCTAGGCTGCCTCAAGATCGTTTGTAGTTGCTCCGTTTCGTTTGTAGTAGATTCTTTTCGTTTGTAGTTGATGAAAATCGCTTGACAAACATCTAGGCTACCTCAGGATCGTTTGTAGTTGCTCCTTTTCGTTTGTAGTTGATCCTTTTTGTTTGTAATTCAGCGAAATCCCACTTACTTGCCGTAAATAGCATCCGATTCGTTTGTAGTTGTTCCTTTTCGTTTGTAGTTGATCTTTTTCGTTTGCAGTTGATGAAAATCGCTTGACAAACATCTGGACTGCCTCAGGATTATTTGTAGTTGTTCCATTTCGTTTGTAGTTGATCTTTTTCGTTTGTAGTAGAATCTTTTCGTTTGTAGTTGATGAAAATCGCTTGACAAACATCTAGGCTGCCTCAAAATCGTAAGTAGTTGCTCCTATTCGTTTGTAGTACATTCTTTTCGTTTGTAGTTGATTAAAATCGCTTGACAAACATCTAGGCTGCCTCAAGATCGTTTGTAGTTGCTTCTTTTCGTTTGTAGTAGATTTTTTTCGTTAATAGTTGATGAAAATCGCTTAACAAACATCTAGGCTGCCTCAGGATCGTTTGTAGTTGCTCCTTTTCGTTTGTAGATGATTAAAATCCCTTGACAAACATCTGGACTGCCTGAGGATCATTTTTAGTTGTTCCTTTTCATTTGTAGTTGATCTTTTTCGTTTGTAGTAGAATCTTTTCGTTTGTAGTTGATGAAAATCGCTTGACAAACATCTAGGCTGCCTCAAAATCGTAAGTAGTTGCTCCTTTTCGTTTGTAGTATATTCTTTTCGTTTGTAGTTGATTAAAATCGCTTGACAAACATCTAGGCTGCCTCAAGATCGTTTGTAGTTGCTCCTTTTTTTTGTAGTAGATTTTTTTTATTGTAGTTGATAAAAATCCCTTGACAAACATCTGGACTGCCTCAGGATCATTTGTAGTTGTTCCTTTTCGTTTGTAGTTGATCTTTTTCGTTTGTAGTTGATGAAAATCGCTTGACAAACAACTAGGCTGCCTCAAGATCGTTTTTAGTTGCTCCTTTTCGTTTGTAGTAGATTTTTTTCGTTTGTAGTTGATGAAAATCGCTTGACAAACATCTAGGCTTCCTCAGGATCGTTTGTAGTTGCTCCTTTTCGTTTGTAGTTGATGAAAATCGCTTGGCAAACATCTACGCTGCCTCAGAATCGTTTGTAGTTTCTCCTTTTCATTTGTAGTTGCTCCTTTTCGATTGTAGTTAATCTTTTTCGTTTGTAGTTGAGCGGAATCTCACCTACTTGCCGTAAATAGCTTCTGATTCGTTTGTAGTTGATTCTTTTCGTTTGTAGTAGATAATTTTTGTTTGTAGTTGCAGATAATCGCTGGATCCTATTACGTCGCAATGTCAAAACAGACTAGTTTCAAAATGTCTAAAACTTGAAATGACTTACACCTACTTCTTAGAATACAAGACTCTTGATATAACTATAATTCAAATTGTCTTTATCGTGAATTTACTAATTATCACGACGTCCCAAAATGTCTGAAACTCACATTACTGATGACTTGATACAAAACTGTCAGAAGTTTAAAACGTTAAATGCTTAAAATACCTAAAAATTCTATACCTATGTATGTAAATGTCTAAATTTCGAAATTACTGTTTCATGTGATTGTGTCAATTGTGTGATTTTCATGTGAGTCATTAAATTAATTATCAATTTATTGGTTTCATTCAGTTTCCTCTTGTAAGCTTGTTACTATTCTTGTCATAAATATTATCTAGAACTAATTATTTTCGTTAGTCTTAATAACAATTCGGTATTCGAAGGAATTGTTCTTTTGACCAACTTTTTTGATATCGGATGTAAAAATGTGTACACGTAGGTTCTGCGGGTTGTAAATGACCTATTACGCCCTAGGGCGTAACGATTTTTTTTTTAATTTGAGACGCTGGTTCTGTTTTACTCTTATTTGTCATGTTCAAAGGAAGCGCCAACTTACTTTTTTAACTTTTATTCCTGAAATATTTCTTTAAAGATAACTGTTGTTGCAAATAAATGTCAACATCAGGGACTGCATAACCGAAAAATGAAGGTAGCGTTTTAAAGCGGTATGACGTCATACCGTTTGTTTCGGTATGATTTCGGTAGCGCAACCGAAATGAAACGGTATCGAAATTGAACGGTACCGTAATTTTTTTTCGGTAACCTTAACCGTTTTAAAAAGGTACCGTTTGAGGTTTATGTGTGTGCGCCGAGCGTCGTCGCGTCGTCAAGTTTCAATCGCGTCGTCTTTAGCCTTGAGCATCATTATCATTTCAACGTTAAGACGTTCACTACTAAACATAGGTCTTCCCCGAAGACTTTAATTTGTTTTATTTTTGTATTTTTTACCTTATTTGTTTTTAGTTTGAGTTGATTAGGTATTTCTTGTTTATTTTTTATCTTTGGTTTGTTTTACTTTGTATTTTTTACCTTTTTTGTTTTAAGTTTGCGTTGATTGCTATTTTTTTTCTTTTATTTTTTTTTACCTTATTTTTTGTTTTTAGTTTGTGTTGATTAGGTATTTTATGATTTTTTTATCTTTAATGTGTTTTACTTTGTATTTTATACCTTTTTTGTTTTTACTTTGTGTGGATTAGGTGTTTTTTATCTTTAACTTGTTTTATTTTTTTTGGTTTTTTTACATTTTTTGTTTAAAGTTTGCGTTGATTGTAATTTTTTGTTTTTTTTTCTTTTATTTGTTATTTTACCTTATTTTTGTTTTAAGTTTGTGTGGATTAGGTGTTTTTGTCTTTTTTATCTTTAATTTGTGTTATTTTTGTATTTTATTGTTTTTTTTACCTATTTTTGTTGTAAGTTTGCGTTGATTGTTATTTTTTGTTTTTTTTTTCTTTTATTTGTTTTTTTATCTTATTCTTGTTTTTAGTTAGTGTTGATTAGGTATTTTATGCTTTTTTATGTTAGATGTACTGGATTTACTTTGTATTTTCTACCTGTTTTTGTTTTTAGTTTGTGTTGATTAGGTACTTTTTATATTTATTATCTTAAATTTGTTTTTTTTGTACCTTGTTTGTTTTAATTTTGAGTTACTGTTTTCTTTCATTTGGTGTTTTTAATTTTTTTGTTATATTTTATAATTTTCTACCTTTTGGTTTTTAGTTTGTGTTGATTGTTATTTTTTGTTTTTTTTTACCTTTTATTTGTTTTCTTTTGTATTGTTTTGATTTTTTATACCTTAGTTTTGTTTTTAGTTTCTGCTGATTAGGTATTTTTTGTTTGTTTGTTTATTTATTTTATTTTTATTAGTATTTGTATTAGTAGTTAAGTTTGCGTTGATTGCTATTTTTTCTCTTATTTGTTTTTTTACCTTATATTTGTTTTTAGTTTGTGATGATTAGGTATTTTCTGTTTTTTTACTTTAATTTGTTTTTAAAAAAATACCTAAACAACATATACTAAAAAAATTAAAGATAAAAACAATAAATAACAATCAACACAAACTAAAAACAAATAAAGTAAATAATACAAAATAAAAACAAAAAAATTAAAGAAATAAAAAATAAATGAAAAATAACAATAAACACAAACTAAAAACAAAAAACTGGTCAAGAGCATGTCGGACCATGCTCAGTGTAGGGTTCCATAGCCGTATCTATAAGGAAGTACTACAGATAAAAATAAAGCTAAAAATAAACAACTGGCAAAAAGTCTTAAATGCCGTGTAAATCAATGGCGCTTAAAACCTTTTGGTTGGGAAGTTTTTCACCAATAACTTCAAAACGGTTTATTCGTTACTATTCAAAATAATTTTCGTTGAATGTATTTATTAAGCGTTACCTTCCTGATTTTTTTCATATTTTTTGGATTTACGGTTTACAAGTTAAAGGGGGGGGGACACAATTTATGCAACTTTCGGAGCGATTATTTCCGAAAGTATTCACTTATTCAAAAAAAAGTACATAAAAGCCTTATAATGTTTTTAAAAGAACTGTCGAATTATGTACCTCACGTTGATGTCTGCTGAAAAAAAATTTTTTTAGCTTCTGTTACATGTATGGAGTGCCCCCCCTAGATTTTTTTATTTTTGTTATTTAACTACCAAACTTAGTAGCGGCATCTACAAGATATCTATATTCTAAATTTCATCGGTATACGTTTTGTAGTTTTTGAGTAAAATGCCTGTGACATACGGACGGACGGACGGACGGACATGACGAAACTATAAGGGTTCCTTTTTAGCCATTTTGGCTACGGTACCCTAAAAAGGTAAAAAACAGAAATAAAACAAATTATGGAAGTTATGAAGATGATGATTGATTATGTATATCAAGCTGTTTTTCTTTGGAAATCAGTAATGGTTTTTTTAATGTGACTTCCAGGTCGTGAAAAATCAGCCTTTGATTAGAGGAAGTCGCTCATGAGAACGAAATTAAAAAAAAAATCGGCCTGTTCTTTAATATATTGTAATCATTGTATATAATGTAGTTGAAGATATTTGAATTTACATTTTGGGATAGAAATACAATCACACAGTTAACGAAATATTTTTATTTTTATTAAAATGTCATTTTTATTATATTTTTCATCATCCCTATAATATTCACAATTTTCGTATAGTGAGTTCTAAATCATATTTAATCAGTCTACACAAGTATCACAAAAGTGTCATTATTATTCTACAAGTCTTATTTTTTTATTTATAAACCATTGAAGTTACGTAAAAATCACAAATTTACTCCCATACATTTGAGAAAAGGGACCTTATGACCAGCCATGAGCAAAAATTATTGATAATTACAGTATGGCACGATTTTTAAATTATTTACTAATCTTGTATTAAAACAGAAAACTAAAGAAAAAAGGTTATTAGAAATTTACTTCAAATCTTGATCAATTAAGAGTAATTCTCAAATAACGTTGTTGAATTTAAGTGATTAGTCATAAGGTCCCTTTTCCCAAATGTATGGGATATTATGACCTTATGACCAATCACAGGTAAAACTTATTGATAATTACAGTATGGCACGCACGATATTAACATTATTTATTTACTAAACTTGTATTAAAACAGAATACCGAAGCAAAAAGGTTTTTAGAAATTTACTTCAAATCTTGGTCAATTAAGAGTTATTCTCATAATTATACACTATGTTGAATAATTCACACCATGGTGTTATGATGACCTATGCTTTGTGATGCTATCATATAAAATACGCTAAAATAAATGTGTTTTGTATGGACGACTTTTCTATAAAACCAAAAATTACCGAGTTTTATAAAAAAAATCATAATGGTAGGATAGGATTCGCCAAAAAAAATTTTTGTTTTTGTTGATCTTTTGAAAAAACATTAAAAGGATTATTTTTCTTAAGTGGTCAAAAATTATAGAAACCGCCAAAAGACTAACCTTTTTTGTAAGTATTTCGAAAAAAAAATTAAAAAGCTTTTTCTAAAACGGTCAAAAATTATAGGCATTCGCCAGAAAGTGTTTTTTTTTAATTTTTGTAAAATTTGTGAACCAAAATCAAGGTTTTTCTAAAATGGTCAAAAAGTTTTACGATTCGCCAAAAACACGTTTTCATGTTTAAAAAAAATGTTTATAAATCTTTTTCTGAAAAGGTTTTTAAGCATGACAAAGTGATCTAAAATTGTAGAAACATCCAAAAAAAAAATAAAAAACTTTTTCTAAAATGTTCAAAAATGATAGGCATTCGCCAGTGTTTTTTTTGTGTAAGTTTTGAAAAAAAAACAAGGTTTTTCTAAAATGGTCAAAAAGTTATACGATTTGCCAAAAACACTTTTTAAAAAATGTTTAAAAACTTTTTCCTAAATAAGCTTTAAAAAAACGACATACAAATGTATTTATTTTTATTTTCAATTTTTTTTAATTCCGAATCTGTGGCCCCCAAACCCTTTCCTTCCAAATTTTCAACTTTCTGGGATCATTTTGAAAATTTTGCTTACCATTATGCAGGCCGCGTGCTTGTTTGCCACCGTCGTGGTATAAAAAAGAAATACAAATAAGCAAAAGTTGCAAGTAAATTTTATTAAAAGATTTTATCAATAGATTTATCATTTTTGTATGAAGTCTGCCATAAGGACCCTTTTCTCCTAAACTTTGAACCCAATTCTTATATAGAAAAAATTAACGTACAGCAGTGAAACGAAGCTACAAATACACGTCTATTCCTATATTTTACAATTTTGCATAAAAGAAAAAAAATATGATTTTGAAGGATTTCACAAAAACGTCCATATCTCCGTAACTAGAAACTGCCATAAGGTCCCTTTTCTTATGGAAAGCCACAATATGCGAGCGAAAAATTTCGGTACTGAAAAAATATAGGTTGGATACCGTAATAATAAAGGTATAAGTACCGCTTTCAACATTAGCGGTACGTACCGGTATAAAGCGGTACAGTAACAAAATATTTCAACCGGTATAGTCTACCTTTATATCATTACGGTACCGATATTCTATAGCGGTACCGTACCGCTTATATCGTAACGAAAACGGTCCCTGGTCAACATATATTTCGGTAACATTAATTAAATGTTTAAATAGTGTATTTCAGTATTTTGCAAATATAAAATCAACTAAAATGGCCGGTTTAGGTCTTTACTGCTATGGTTTCCGAACGTGACTTGACATTCGCATTGTCTATGGATGAGGATGTCACTAATGTCACTTTCTGTTTTAATATTTTCTTGTCATACTGGGTCGATTAGTAAGGTTATACATATTATTAAGATTTCCTCACAAGTGTGATGAAAAACATTGTGTGTGTCACGGGCGGTAAAGGAATTACCAACTCGTGTTATTAAAGTCCGCGGTTTTTCCTCGGGCTTATAACAAACATTCGTTTGTAATTCCTTACTTACCGCCCTAGATACACAATGTACTATTATTATATTGGAAAAAAATCTATTTGAGCTTTTCGGCATTTTGGAACTAAGTCAATGTGGGATTGAGTCAAAGTATGTAATAAGGTATTATGATACTTGGTTGTAACGAACCGGTAACAAAAAAAACACATTGTCATGGATTTGCCAAACGTCACTCATTTAAATTTATTTAGGCTAAGTACGCATGAGTGATATTTTGTAACAATAACAGTGACAACAACGAGAAAAGCAATTAGAAGTCGTTATAATGAGAAAAACCGAGAAATTTGTGCCTAGCCTTTACTTGTAATCATTTTGAAATACGTTAACTATTAAATATTGCTAAATTAAGACCGATAATGCTACCAATATTGTTGTGAACATGAAATCACGAATTGATAGCTAGTCAAAGAGTGGATATATAAGTAAATATTGGAAATTTCGTCGTAATTTCTGAGGCAGCCTAGATGTTTGTCAAGCGATTTTCATCAACTGTGAACGAAAAAAATCTACTACAAACGAAAAGGAGCAACTGCAAACGATCTTGAGGCAGCCTAGATGTTTGTCAAGCGATTTTTAGCAACTACAAACGAAAAGGATCAACTACAAACGAATCGGATGCTATTTACGGCAAGTAAGTGGGATTTCGCTGAATTACAAACGAAAAGGATCAACTACAAACGAAAAGGAGCAACTACAAACGATCCTGAGGTAGCCTAGATGTTTGTCAAGCGATTTTCATCAACTACAAACGAAAAGAATCTACTACAAACGAAACGGAGCAACTACAAACGATCTTGAGGCAGCCTAGATGTTTGTCAAGCGATTTTAGCAACTACAAATGAATCGGAAGCTATTTACGGCAAGTACGTAAGATTTCGCTCAACTACAAACGAAAAGGATCAACTACAAACGAAAAGGAGCAACTACGAACGAAAAGGAGCAACTACAAACGAATCGGAAGATATTTACGGCAAGTAGGTAGGATTTCGCTGAACTACAAACGAAAAAGATCAACTACAAACGAAAAGGAGCAACTACAAACGATCCTGAGGTAGCCTAGATATTTGTCAAGCGATTTTCATCAACTACAAACGAAAATAATCTACTACAAACGAAAAGGATCAACTACAAACGAATCGGAAGCTATTTACGGCAAGTAGGTGAGATTTCGCTCAACTACAAACGAAAAGGAGCAACTACAAACGAAAAGGAGCAACTATAAACGAATCGGAAGCTATTTACGGTAAGTAGGTAGGATTTCGCTGAACTACAAACGATAAAGATCAACTACAAACGAAAAGGAGCAACTACAAACGATCCTGAGGCAGCTTAGATGTTTGTCAAGCGATGTTTAGCAACTACAAACGAAAAGGATCAACTACAAACGAATCGGAAGCTATTTATGGCAAGTAGGTGAGATTTCGCTCAACTACAAATGAAAAGGATCAACTACAAACGAAAAGGAACAACTACAAACGAGTCGGAAGCTATTTACGGCAAGTAGGTAGGATTTCGCTGAATTACAAACGAAAAGGATCCAGTACAAACGAAAAGGAGCAACTACAAACGATCCTGTGGTAGCCTAGATGTTTGTCAAGCGATTTTCATCAACCACAAACGAAAAGAATCTACTACAAACGAAAAGGATCAACTACAAACGAAAAGGAGCAACTACAAACGAATCGGAAGCTATTTACGGTAAGTAGGTAGGATTTCGCTGAACTACAAACGAAAAAGATCAACTACAAACGAAAAGGAGCAACTACAAACGATCCTGAGGCAGCTTAGATGTTTGTCAAGCGATGTTTAGCAACTACAAACGAAAAGGATCAACTACAAAAGAATCGGAAGCTATTTACGGCAAGTAGGTGAGATTTCGCTCAACTACAAACGAAAAGGATCAACTACAAACGAAAAGGAGCAACTACAAACGAGTTGGAAGCTATTTACGGCAAGTAGGTAGGATTTCGCTGAATTACAAACGAAAAAGATCAGCTACAAACGAAAAGGAGCAACTACAAACGATCCTGAGGCAGCCTAGATGTTTGTCAAGCGATTTTTAGCAACTACAAACGAAAAGGATCAACTACAAACGAATCGGAAGCTATTTACGGCAAGTAAGTGGGATTTCGCTGAATTACAAACGAAAAGGATCAACTACAAACGAAAAGGAGCAACTACAAACGATCCTGAGGTAGCCTAGATGTTTGTCAAGCGATTTTCATCAACTACAAACGAAAAGAATCTACTACAAACGAAACGGAGCAACTACAAACGATCTTGAGGCAGCCTAGATGTTTGTCAAGCGATTTTAGCAACTACAAATGAATCGGAAGCTATTTACGGCAAGTACGTAAGATTTCGCTCAACTACAAACGAAAAGGATCAACTACAAACGAAAAGGAGCAACTACAAACGAGTCGGAAGCTATTTACGGCAAGTAGGTAGGATTTCGCTGAATTACAAACGAAAAAGATCAACTACAAACGAAAAGGAGCAACTACAAACGATCCTGAGGCAGCTTAGATGTTTGTCAAGCGATGTTTAGCAACTACAAACGAAAAGGATCAACTACAAACGAATCGGAAGCTATTTACGGCAAGTAGGTGAGATTTCGCTCAACTACAAACGAAAAGGATCAACTACAAACGAAAAGGAGCAACTACAAACGATCCTGAGGCAGCCTAGATGTTTGTCAAGCGATTTTCATCAACTGCAAACGAAAAAGATCAACTACAAACGAAAAGGAGCAACTACAAACGATCCTGAGGCAGCCTAGATGTTTGTCAAGCGATGTTTAGCAACTACAAACGAAAAGGATCAACTACAAACGAATCGGAAGCTATTTACGGCAAGTAGGTGAGATTTCGCTCAACTACAAACGAAAAGGATCAACTACAAACGAAAAGGAGCAACTACATACGATCGTGAGGCGGCTTAAATGTTTGTTGAGCGATTTTTATCAACTACAAACGAAAAGGATCTACTACAAATAAAAAGGATCAACCACAAATGAATTGGAAGCCTTATGTGTCGAGCAGATCTGATTTTACTTAAGAACAATTGAAAAAGAGCTACTACAAACGAGCCCGAGGCAGCCTAGATGTTTGTCAAGCGATTTTAATCAACTACAAACGAAAAGAATCAATTACAAACGATTTGGGAGCTATCTGCGGCGTATAAGTGGAATTTCGTTGAACTTCAAACGAAGCACAGCAACTACAAACGAGCCCGAGGTAGCGTGTGTTTCAAATGTTTTTTTACAACTACAAACGACTTGGAGGCCTTATGTGTCAAGCAGGTCAGATTTTACTTAACTTTAAACGTAAACGAGCAACTACAAACGAGCCTGGTGTAGCCTAGATGTTTGTCGAACGTTTTTCAGCAACTACAAACGAGAAGGACCTACTACAAACGATTGGGGGGTATCGGCGTCGAGTAGGTGGGATTTCGTTTCATTACAAAACCCCAGGTACGAGTAGCTCAGTTGTTAGTAGAGTGTTTTTGTACAACTATAGACGAAATAGAGCTACCATATACAATTTAGGTGCCAGTTCTCTATTATACCGTTGGTTTTTACTAAAAGACTTCAACGCGCTTGTGAACTAAATGTTTAGCTTTATTTTATTGTTGCGTTTTTTTTTCTTATTCCGTTATGACATGCGAAAACTAACATAAATTCATCTTTCAGGATGAGTTTTGAGCAGGTTTTTACAATCAATATGGAATACATGTGATAATTAAGCCATGTTTGGTACTACTAAGGCTAAGATACTTGTAGAGCGAAAAGACATAAACGCGCGCTGGGTGGGACGAGTAGTACTTGAATTTATGTTTTGTTTTTTTTTGGTCGTTATTTCTTAACTACAAACGAAAATAAAGGTACTACAATCAACTACAAACGATTCTGAACCGGAATCAACCTTTAAAAGTTAGATTTGACCAATGTGCAGGCTGACTTTTTTTCAGGTTTTTTAATTTTTTTTTCAGGCAACTACAAACAAAAATTGTTTTACTACAATTAACTACAAACGAAATAGTATCCGAAAAAAAATAGACGATAGAAAAAAATCAAGGTTGTAGGCTAAGTTCACAGAGGTTAGCGGTGGGCGTGGCGAACAGAAAGAGCGCGCGTTATGAGTTAGAGCGAGAAGGTAGGATTCGGCGCATTTTTGTGACTCGAACATGGGTTTTGTTAGACAGTGCGACTTCTGTACTAAGTACTATTACTTATTCTGTGTTCAAACTTTGATAGTAATCATGGTTTTCCTTCAGCATTACTCGATGCATCACTAAAAACGTGTGCACTATTGCAGCGAACTTGGTTTCTTACGATAATAACGGTCATAGGAATGGACATAGGAACATACATACATTCATACTGGTCAAATACATAACCCTCCTTTGGGCGCCGCAGTCGGGTTAAAAGATATTTTGAGTTTTCGCAGTGAAAGTAAAACCGATATGGCATGCCAGTAGACTGGTCACGTGATCTTGGATGCTGTCATCGATCGACCTCGAGTGATCTGTCATCGCGTGATGTCAGATGATGACTTCACAGTGTTTGGTGTTTACCTTGTCTAATATAGCTTGCGAAGATAACACGCTAAATAAGTTATAGTATAATCATGTAAAACATACGAGCAATCGAGTGATTCTATCATCTCATCAGCCTTTTCGTCTGTAGCAGACAATAAAAGTCTAAAGACGTTTTTTTATGATATTATAGTCTAATCAAATAAATGGGGCAAATTTCATCCAAATTTGATGTCATTATAGTACTCTACATTACACAACTAGGGTGGTAAAAAGACTCGTGTTGTGTAACTCATTGTATGTCCACACTTGCCACTGGCCAGAAAGCGGCTTTTTCCGTACGCGTAGCGTGCGGTAAAAGTCACTTTATGGCCAGGTGTGGCATAATAGTACATTACATAACTAGGGTGGTAATACAAAGAAAGGCCGAGATCGCAGATGTTTGCGGCCCGAGCTGCAAGCGAAGGACGTAAATATGCGATCGATGGCTTTTTTTATTACTTCCCGTGTTGTATACATCACTTTATGTCTACACTTTGCCAGAAAGCAGCTTTTTCCGTACGCGCAGCGTGCGGTAAAAGCCACTTTATGGCCAGATATGGCATAAATAAATATTTTGCACTCAGAGAGAACAACACTCACTCACTTATTTCACGACTTCTTAAGCCTCCTAAGGCCCAAGGTCCTACCTGTAGCACTAATTAACATTGTTATTCAGACCCAGCTCCTTTGGCAACTCTGATACTGTAGGCACCTGAGGGTTTGCGGTGGTTTCATTTCAATTTGAGAAAATTCCATCTAAATGCGAAACTATACATTGAAATAAGTTATGAAAATAGAATGTGGTTATGAATTAAATATAACGGACAGTAGCGCATCAATGAGTTTTCCATTAACAGCTGATAACCGGCAACAACAATAACTCGCAAGGTTGACGACTGATAGCACTACTATTTGCATTGTTGTTGATTGCAGTTATTTGCTGGCTTCAATAGGTACTTTGCTAGCGGCTCCACTATCAGCTATAAAAGGCCACTATATCACAGTATAATAGAGTGTGTGCGGAAAGAGGCATGGCAAAAAATGGAACTAACCTAACCAGTATGGTTACCTATATAACCACCATGTTCATTTTTGCAAATACAGTAGAAAAGCATTAAAGCGCCCCCAAATCTAAATCCTATTCTCTTTCCGCACAGACTCTAGCAGTATTTTTTGTTCTATTTTATAAAATCTGCCCATTTAGGAGCCAATATCTCGGTAATTATCAAGTTTAGAGAAAAGTTGCCCATACAAAACATACTTATTTTAGCGTCCTCTATACGATGGCATCATAAAAAATAGGTGTCATAATGACACCAACCCCATCAAAAAGTCCTGCGCCCCCTTTGCTTTTGTCCAACCGCCATTTAGGGTTCAGTTTAATTCGGTCATGTAATACACAAGGACCTAGCCAGGATTTTGTTACGGGGGGGGCAGGCATAGACAAACCAAGAATATCTAAGGTAAATGTGCTGCATGAGCCATGGGACACCATCTTCCTCGTACCTACCTTGTACCTCGCTACGCCCATAGTAATATTCAATCTATGACACACCGACAACCCCAAATGGCTGAACAATTAAAGTCCCCGAGTGTACATTGCGCGCTTGAATGTACATTGCGTGGTCGCCGTGTAGGAACACACTACAAGTAAAATGTTAAGAATTCATAAGGATGCTCCAGTATGGATCGCACTCACACAGGTGTGCTATCGGGCGTCTGTGTGATGAATTCGTGTCGCGCGCTCCGAAACGGCCCATAGCGTGTTTCAAGTCAGACTTAAGTAAAATAATGGAGAAAACAATTCAAAGGATGTTTCCAAATCAAATCCAAATTCCATTATACTGCAAATTGGCTTCAAAATGCATTGTTTGTGTAACAAAAGCACACAACAAAGCAGTGGGCATGACAAAAATGCAATATAAGCAAGGACCTTAAGATAAATAGCCAGACGGAGCCTCCCTTTATTAAATATTTTTTCCTATGCGCTGCTCGCAATAGGAAAAAATATTGAATAGTTCACCTACTGAATACTGAATGCAATACGGCCACATCGCAAAAAAAAATTTTTTTTAGATGTGGCCGTTCTCTGTTGGCGAGGCTCCGTACGGCTATTTATTTTAAGGGCTATACCTCAAAACTTTTTACTGTGTGACTTACAGATTACTAGCTTTTCCCCTAACTCTTGTCTATGTAGAATTAGTTACTTAAGAAATTATTGATTCTGCATGCAAACTTCAACTATAGTAGAATCTTGATTATGCGAACTTCTATCATTCGAACCCTAAATTATCTGAACAATTAATTAGTTTATCCGAATTTGAACAGTGGTATAAGCCTAAAGCGGTGCCGAACATGCAAACTCTCGCATTTATAATATTAGTTTGGAACTTTGGATTCAGACATTATAAAATTGGTAAAAGCTTTGAATTAAATTTCTTAAAAAACCCGTCCTAGCATATAAAGAAAATCGCATCAAGAAGAACTGAGGTAATAAAATTTAAAACACCGAGGATGTCCTTACTTACATGCAAATTCTTGCCACATCAAAACAAGTTTCCAAATACATGTAAACTACAGAATTAGTCACAGAACGCCGATCGGAGCTCTTGCACGGAAATTAAATTAATCAATTAATGCAACGGATCTGTGCCAATTCTCAGACTATACAACATATACGGGTAACTTTTACGTAAGTTAAACTCGGGTTCTACCCGCTTACTTAAACTATTACGGCTAAATAGACAAGCCCAGAGTTACGAAGAGTGTTTTAAGTATTGAATATAAGAAGAACCAACCTTAGACCGGCGAAAAATGTCCTCCTTTGGAGCAATCCGACTGGCCGCAAAAATCCACACAAAAAACGAACACACACTCGAAACTTAACTTTTTACAAACACTTCTCCACTGTAAAACCACACATAACACGGTAGGCACTGAGATATTAATGTTTAAGGCACTTTTTGCTGGTTTCTCGCTTGGTTAAACGCGTTATATTAGATTAGCGAGCGCGGCATGCAAGTATTGCAAGTTGGGAACTTTGTGAAGTGGAGTCGTGGTGTTTTGTTGACAGCACCTTGCGTCCAATAAGATGCGAGCGGTCCGGGTTGGACGGGCGTGTTCAAATGTGTGTCGGTTCAAGTAGACGGTTTTTTGTGACTGGTTAAACTTAAAAAGGTATAGGAAAAGTTTTTGTTGAAATAAAACTTTAGTTTCTTCCCAGAATTAATTAAATCTGAGAGAGGTGAGTAAAACGAAAGATTTAGTTCAGAGAAAAACACTAGCGGTGCTACTAACTATCACCCCATACCATACTCGTTTGCTTGTTCGCATTTCGTGCGCAACATGGGAGATAGTAAAATACAATACTCTTTATTGCACACTAAAAAATTACGGAGATCTTTAGATAAACAGGATTTTAAAAACTAATGGTAGACAACAGGCAATATTATCGCTAGGAAGCGATCTCTTCCAGACAACCTTTAGTACCTAAGGCACGAACTCATAGTTTTCAGTTTCTAAATGGTTTGTTTTGAAATCACATGACGGAAAACGCATGATTGTTCTAATCCAAAATAAAATTATATTTATTAAAAGCCTGTATTTATTGATAAAAATACAAGTTACGAGGCTTATAATGAGGGAAAAACTATTTTTTAATACAGGGCCAGGGTGAAATTCTATTGATCGTCCAAATTTTTCCTAGGTATTAGGTATAAATAAAAGATGCCATTCTGAAGAAAAAAAATGTAAGCAAAATTTTCACCATAAAATATGCTGTACGAAAAATAATTAGTAACGTGCGTGAGGATTACGCGTATCGACGCGACGCGTAAGTTGTCTCGGCGACTGAACACGGGAGCGGGGTAGGGGTCGTGGGGAGGGGACCGTTGCCGTCTCCCGCGCAGAGCGCTAACGCAGTATCCACAAACGTATATTTTTTAGGATATCTTTCAGCTGTTGTTTCTCAATATCTTAGTACTGAAAGATACTGACTGAAAAAACACATATTTTCTATTTTTTGTTAAAGAATCCACTGTCAAAATTTGGATGGTGAAAAAATTTTCACCCTGTATAACATTTAACACTAGATAAGTTTATCCGGCTCTACACTACTCCCTTGCTAAACAATATCGCTCCATGGGTTTTAATGCTTTTTTCTTTATTATTTTCTTACGGTAACATAAATAATAACAAATATGAATACTACTGCAATATTTTACCTAATTTTGGCTAATACATTGTGCTTTATTTACCTAACCCCTGTCAAATACTGGGGTTGAATTTGACAGCTGTCAAAACACAGTCTACTCAAACGCCCCACCTGTCCTTCACGCCGCGCATCCAACTCGGACCGCGCGCGCCAATCACTGCATTCCAAACATACTTTCCCGCGCGCGAAACCGGTCGCCACGCCTTCCACTCTCCGCTCCATTGCTCATTCCATTCACTAAACCATTCCTTATCACTCGTTCCATTGCTGATTTAACTCCACAGATACTGTATGTAACCCCTTTTGATGCCGCAATGGATTTAATGAAAAGCGATAAAGTTGTTTTAAAATAATTTTAAGTGTAACATGGTAATGTAGGCTTGAAAAATGCAGATTTGATTCGCGGCGTAGTGTTGCTAATTTCTGTTATTTTATAATGCTATTATCATACTCAAGGTTAGACAGATTCTGTAAAGTATGATTTTAAGACGGCTTTTACTTTATCGTTTTGAAAATAAATATGACGTCACCAAAGTGTAATGTTGGAGACATGACATCATAATGCCCATAACTTGTAGTAGGTCGGCCGTCAATTCCGCTTTAGGCTTATAACTACTAAATTGCATTTTACCTCTTTATCAATATTCCTAGATCTCAAAACATCTTGGTCTCAAAATACTTAAATTGCAGAATGCCTAATTCTTTTTCTTAAAACAAAGGGAATGGCCGAATTTCAAAATACCTTAGTCTCATCATGCCTAAGCTTCTAGTTTAACCTAACCTCCTAAGGCCCACGGTTACTACCTACCAATAAGACTAATTTGAAATTAGTTTTGAACTTTTATATTATGAAATAAGGTTCCAAATCCAAAAACGCCAAGTGCTCTGGGCCTTAGGAGGCTAAATACTGTATGCTTAACCATTTTGAACCTCCTAGCCCCCTCTAAATACGTTCATGTGCTCAACTCACGGTTGATTCCTCTCCTCTCCGTCGAGCTCCGCATAAGGTTGCGGCTCCACTCCGCTTCAATGGAAACAGCGAACTCTAATGTGATTGGTCGATCCCTAGCCTTACAGGTCTCCTCTCCGGTCCGCTCGTCTCCGCATCAGTGGAGCCGCAATCTAAGTGTAAACGCACTCTTAGGCTTACTACAGATAGGTACTTTTTAAATAAAACAAAACTCAATTTGAAATATTTATTAGCATCTTTGGTATAATATCTTATACGTACCCAACCACTTAACTCTAAGCAGTCAAAATGTCAGCCAAATGCATTTTGTCAAATATAACATATTTAGTTTATTTTAAAAAAATATCATTTCCCTGTTCACATACACCGTGGGCTTCACATACAACCCGACCAACTTTAACCACGTATTCCTGATGGTATTACAAGTAAATAACGTTATATCAACATAGGTCGAATTTTGTCATTTTACATTAATAGTCTTATGGAACAAAACAAATCAATAAATTCAGTCCCTCGTTATAAACATGTCCTTACTGGAGGAAAAGTTATTAAAAAGGAAAAAAAAAGCTAAAATGGAAACGAAAGGCTATTTTGGCTTTGTAATCGCTTACCATCTAATACTGCGAAGGTTAATTGCTGTTTAGTTAAAGGATTTTAAAAAAAACAGTAAATGTATCTTTATGCCACACCTGGCCATAAAGTGGCTTTTTCCGCACACTGCGCGTACGTAAAAAGCCGCTTTCTGGCCAAGTGTAGACATAAAATGATGTACACAACACGGGAGGTAATGAAGAAAGCCCTCGATCGCATATTTACGTCCCTCGCTTGCAGCTCGGGCCGCAAACTTCTGCGATCTCGGCCTTTCTTTGTATTATCTCCCTAGTTGTGTAATGTACTATAGTCACATTTATTAGGGCTTGTTACACACTTGGGAGTTTTTACTTTAAAAATTATGAATATCTCGGAAAGTAAGCGTTAATCGACTATACGCCACATAACTTTTTTTACTTCTAATAGTTGTTAGAATCTATGGTTAAAGTTGGTCGGGTTATACGGGCCCACGGTGTATAAGCCAATGCTCAGAATATATCGCCTCATTACAATGGCATTTTTAATCCTCGAGGCCGACGTCTACAGATTTGCATTTTTTTATTTCATTAGTTGCACTCAATTTACCGCGAAGGACTATCTGCGACGACAACTTTTGATTATTTCATGTGTAGCCCCCCCCTTCCCCCTTGGTGATAGTAATAGGGATGATGACTGGGTTAAAAATATGTAATTCTATTTAGTCCGTCAGTTAGATTATGGAAAAATATGGGACACGTATTTTTTGGTTTATCAAAATATTAAAAATCGACAAAGTTATAGATCATCAAACTTCTGGAGTGGGGGCTTGTGACGTCACTCTTGAGTACAATTTGTACTCAAGAGTGACGTCACTCGAAACTTCTAAGCACTCTATCCTCGTCAGTTTTTGTTTGTCAAACAAAACAAAAAATACGTGTACAATATTTTTTCATAATGTAACAGACGGACTAAACAGTTTTTTTTAGTCATCTAGACTATTGTGACGGTAATTGTATCATTCGTGATATTTTTCTGACCCCCACCCCCCTATAGATGATAACATGATTTCTGGACGAGTCCTTGAGTAAGGAGGAATCTTTTGAACAGGTATTTGTCCCCAGGTAAATGATATTTTTTAACAATAATCCAGCAGCTTACTTATGTATAAAATTCACAAAAATACAACACAATTCATTAAAATCACATAAATTAATTATTTTTGGTACTGAACCCTAAAAATAGCCGACATGGAATGTCCTTTAAAATAAGCACAAGTTTTTTTCGCATTTTTAAGCTTTACTACTGAACTTTAACTAGATGGGAGTGGAAAGCCATGTCTGTGTGTGTTTTATTTGAAGTTTATGACAAAGTACAATCACCAGTACCACTAGCTAGGGGTACTGTGAAACGCGACTCTTTGTCTTGCGATAAATACTACCTGTCTCTTTCCACTCAATACAGAGTAACAATACCAAGTCATGCTATCGCGCGACAATTTTCGCCGCCAGTAGTGCTAGGCAGTCTGGTATAATACAGGGTGCCTCTAACAATGGCACTTTAAATTAAAGAGTCGCTTCTAGTCCTTAATCTGAGCTACTTTGGTTTACCAACTTTTTAAAAACACGTCTAATCCTATAGCTTGGCAACTTCGTTGGTGATCACCTGTGCTTTTTGTTATGTGCAGCCGTAACTACTCACACAAATTGCCACCAACACGAACGACGACCGACGGAGGCAGCCTCCGGAGGCCCCCGTTCGTGTTGGCGGTAACTTGTGTAAGTAGTTACGGCTGCACAGAACAAAAAGCACACAGGTGAGTGTCACCAACGAAATTGGCAAGCTATAATTTTATTTTGTTTTCATACAAACATACGAAAAGTAAGATTTCACTGCTTTCAGAATTGAACTTTGAGGATGAATGAACTATCTTAATTTAAATTATTTGAAGATATTGCAAAAGTATCTCAGTTTAGCGAAAATGATCGAACTTTACATTTAAAGTCGCTACAGCCAGCCTGTATATGAAACGGGGCATGCCATAGTACATTACACAACTAGGGTGGTAAAAAAAACGAGATCGCAGATGTTAGCGGCCCGAGTCGCAGGCGAGGGACGTAAATACGCGATCGAGGGCTTTCTTTATTACCTCCCGTGTTGTGTACATCATTTTATGTCTACACTTGGCCAGAGAACGGCCTTTCCGTACGCGTAGCGTGCGGAAAAAGCCACTTTACGGCCAGGTGTGGCATAAAAATATTTGACACCTTACAAAGCAATAAGGTGGTCAAGTAATTAGCAATAGAGTTGAGGGTGTCAACAATAGGGCATTAGCGTGACAAAAACTAGGACGCTTACCGTATTTCAAGAAGATAATATATCTTTTCAGCGCATTTCATGCTATAAGGCATTTATAAATTCATACAACATATAGTTTCACGAGAGTTGAGGCCACGCACACAACAACACTGTCATGTAATGACAGCGAGGTTTTGATATTACTGTTCTTCTTTCGTACCGATAGCAGGTTCAACAGTGAATTGCAAGATAGACCAAAAAGGTTTGTTAAACTATAGCCTTGTGTTTATTTAGTCACTCATTCATTTCATTCATTCACTTTTTTTGCAATGAGTACTTGATGTAGCTGTGTGTGTAATCATTCACCTCAACTCTCGTGAAACTACCTATACATACATACAATGCATTATTTTCAAGTTACCGACTACACAACAAAAAGCACACGAGATAACTTCGCAAAGATGAGTCTGCGGATCGGAAATGTTATTGGATGTGGAGCCAAATAAATTGTACATAATGTATATACATACCTATTTTAAAAATTGCTTTCTGGCTGCAAAACTGCAGTTGTACGGCAGTTCTTTTCTAGGTGAAATAACTGCATCAAAATTGTAAACCAACTTCGCAGTTCGCTTGCAGCCGGTGTGCAGTTATTTTAACTGCAAAAAATCTGTCTTCAAACTGCATTTGTAGCTAGAAAGCATCGAAAGACTGCTTCGGTCTTTAGGGATATCGGCGGATATATCCGTACGTAATTCGCATCGTGTGTAGCGGTGCTCAATACGTCATCGTTCCCCGCCCCCCGCGCGGACCATGGGAGTGTCACCAACGAACTTGCCAAGCTATCCTAATACAATCGTTATACGTTTTATCGCCGCATATATATATATATATGTCGGGGACAGCAGCGATAGTTCAAGAAATCCAAGACTGTCAATTGACTACTGTAGTACTAAGTAGATTTAAAATGGCGGCGAACGCCGTGTGACGTAACGACCGGTTGCGGTGCACGTGGGCGGGCTCGTTGGGCAAGAGTGTCGATTCTCTTTCTGACTGTCGTGACGACAACACTTGTCTTACGATTCTGTCAGTTCGTCTGCCAGTAGTTAAAGTTGCTACTTGATAATTGTAATTCTGTCGATTAATAGTGAAAAGAATTATATTGTGTAACGTAATTGTCTATTTGCTCTCTTGAGTATCTACGCCATAATATTGTAACAACTATTGTAATGCCTGATGATTGAAAAGAGAACCTGGTGAGTTTCTTCGGCCCTTCTTCTCACCAGAATGTCATTTACCGAAGCGGCCAAAAGAATCAGACGAATAAATGATTTGATCTGACATGAATCCACTTCTTTAACCAACATACCTCAACGGCCAGGATTCTGCAGCTAACCCATCCTGACCTGACACAGTCAGTCACGCGAGAGATCCGACATATATATATATTTTTTTTTAATTTTATTGAATAAACTGCTAGCAGGTCTTCATCGCACTACTGTTTTTAGCTGAAGTGTTTTTGTGTAAATGCACATACTAATTGAGTTTCTCTGATATTTGTAAATAACTGGAATTGCAAAAAAAGTTTTAATTTTTTTTATCGTAAAGAATAGCTTAATGTAAGTTATATCGCATAGTATGTTTTTTTACCTCTTATTGCGTACAAAAAATATTCCGCCAAGAAAAAGGACAAGAGCAGAAAGTGGTAGAACACACTACCTGGGCACTCTATACTAGCAACATTGGCCAAATCAACCAATGGTTGCTGTATTTCACCAACGTTGCAAGTGTAAACTTGTAAAATTGTAACTTGTAGCTTCCTGAAACGAGCTGGGGCCGGTTTCACGAAACTACAAGTTACAAATTACAAGCGGAAGTCTCTTTTCAATACCTTTTGATAGAAAGAGACTTCCGCTTGTAATTTGTAACTTGTAGCTTCGTGAAACGGGCCCCAGCTGTTGGTATTTATATTCTGCGCAATTGGACGGAAATATCCGTCGTGTGCGTGTAGCGGTGATCAAACCCAAAATTCCGTCGCTGCGAGGTCAGACGGAAATATCCGCCTTTGCTGCCGCTTTTAACTAAATACAAAGGGGCGTTTTTTTATAATTTAGCGCCCCGGGCCCCTCGCGGCCTGGCGCCCCGGGCCATGGCCCTCTTGGCCCGCCCTTGTAACACCATAGCTACATACACTAACCTACTGCCGGTGTCACATCCATTGTGATGGACGGATATATCCGTCTAAAGTAAAGCCATAATTATGCGAACTAGTTTGACAGTTCCACAAGCAGAAATGTTGCCAGAGTTAGGCCACTGATGTTTTGTCGATATAATAAAAATAAAGACTGACTGTGACTTAATTTAAAACCTAATAAATAAAGTAAGGTGACACAATAAATTCGTACCCTTGGTCAAATAACGACGCATCTGCAAAATGGCAAATTTTCAGGATCTGTGCGTATCATGTAGTTCGTATGATTTGTATGACTTTTGAGCAATAAAAAAACTTATGACGTAAATTCACATGCGTCGTTATTAGACCAAGGGTACGAATTCTTGATAAGATTTAAGGATTACTTTCATGAATTTATTTTGTCTTTATAGACCTATCCTGATGCGTGCAAACTATTGTTGATAACATTTTATCGATATTCACCTATGACTATTTAGTTTTCTGTGAGCCAGGCATCATTTTTATCCGTCAAACTAGTTCGCATAATTATGACATTGACTTTAGCTAGTGGAAATGTCAAACACTTCTACAAAGTAGTAAGCAACAATAATGCACCAACCCAAACGGTGTATACAGTTCCAATATTGATTTCGGACGGAAATATCCGTCATATATCTGGACGTGTCGCTAGCAGGAAAATCCTGTCGCAAGTAACAAACTAGGTACGCAATAGTGACAAACTTTGACCCACTCCCATATCCCATGTTGGACGGATATATCCGTCACGGACGTGTTTAGTCGGGCAGCCAGTGGCCGGCGCGCCACAGCAGGCAGTGCGGCCCGGCGTGCGGGTTGGGCGCCGACGGGTTGCTCTACAAACAGACAAACATACACATTGCGTTATAGTATATTACATAACTAGGGTGGTAATACAAAGAAAGGCCGAGATCGCAGAAGTTTGCGGCCCGAGCTGCAAGCGAGGGTCGTAAATATGCGATCGAGGGCTTTCTTTATTAACTCCCGTGTTGTGTACAGTCGAGTTCATCATTATCTGAGCAAAGAACGGTTCAAAAATATCTGATCTAGTTCTAATGCTTCTGACAATAGGGTCTTGTTCAGATGTTTTTGGTCCAATCTTTGCTCAGATAATTATGAACTCGACTGTACATAATTTTAATTTATGTCTACACTTGGCCAGAAAGCGGCTTTTTCCGTACGCGTAGCGTGCGAAAAAAGTCACTTTATGGCCAGGTGTGGCATAAAAAACTTTGTTGTGTTGGTGTATTATTTAGCAAAATTGTGAAAACCTTTTTAAGGTGATCCGAGTCGTGTGTATTGTACGAAATAATCGATAACAGAACTCACTCCTATTTTTAATTTTGTTTTGTTTTCATTATAGTAGTAGAGTAGTTATACATTCTGTGAAAATTTCAAGTCTATACCTATTTTATTTTATTTGATTGACATGATTATTAAGATTAGATATTTAGCTTTAAATTATTTAATGTAGTATATTATTCGCTTGATGTTATTGACTGTAGTTGTAGTAAATTCGAACACATTGTATACAGCCTGTAAATCTAATACGGGCGAATATTGAAACGGTGGTCAGCATAGGACCTAAGAAGCATATTTAGATAACTATTGCTTAAAACCACAATGAAAATATTTACCATAAAAAATAATTCGGGCCGCAATGTAACGCAACACATTCAAGTTGACAAACACGCTAGTTGACAGTTACTTTAAAAAAGCTCGTATCTCGCAATGTCATAACAAGCATGTATGCGGTACATTGCTGCTCGGTAAATTTTCAAAAATTAATTACGAGGTCACTATTAAGTGTAATTTAAAAAATCATATTAATTAATGATAACACTACTAAACGCTATATCTGGTTTAATTGTTCGCCCGTATTAGACTTACACGCTGTATTGTTACACGGTTAAGCTTAGAATTTAAGTTTGCCAGTGCCTTGGCGTATAGCTGTAATGCTGGTGAATTTTGTAATGTTAATAAATAAATAAATAAAACACGTTGTTTGAGGTGCAAATGTAAGAGCGGCCAGGTGTACATACGCCACCGCCACACTAAATGTATGAACAACCTCAACCACAAGGCTCGGAAACGTATTTACTCCATACAAAAATACCGTTATTCTTTCCGTTCTTTGGTTTATTATTTCATTTTTTAACCGGACAATCTAATAATATGAAATCATGACTTAAATACATTATTGAGCTGTACTTAAAATGCATAAAATTATTCAAAATAATTGGGCTATTTCGGGGTTTTTGCAAAATACCGGTTACGAGCCCTGGGCCACCAGTGGCCGGGCTATATGCGGCGGCAATATGCGGCGGCAATATGCGGCGGCAATATGCGGCGGCAATATGCGGCGGCAGTATGCGGCGGCTTACCTGCGGGTTGGCTGCGTAGCGCTGCAGCAGCGGCCGGTAGCCCGTGCCGAGGGTCGCCAGCATGGCCGCCTGCGACTCGCTGCGCGGGTGCAGCGGCACTATTGCACTCACCTGTACAAAACACAAACTAAACACTGCGATACAATAGGCTGGTTTCTTAACAGATCAAACTAGCTTCTTTTCATGAAAGCCCAAAAAGTAGGGATGTAACGATACCGATACCGATATATCGGTATCGCCGATATTATACAACCGATATTTGAAGAATTTGCTGTATGAAAAAAAAACTGCAAAAAGTAATTTAAATTTCTGACTTAATTTATGTACGATTACCTTGTGCAATGATAATTACTATGTTAATTAAATCTTTGGTTCTTAATAAAAAAAATGGAATTAGAGTTGACAATTTATTTATTTTTACTTTACACTTTCAAGGTTGACTCTCTGGTAAATATAGCCAGTAGTCAATGCCATTAGTTATAATAAGGACATACAAATATCTGAAGTTCATACTTCATTATTTAGCTAAGATATCGGTATCGGTATCGCCGATATAAACTACTATATATCGGTATCGGTATCGTATCAGCAAAACTGTGTATCGTTACATCCCTACCAAAAAGCTCTGATAGTATACAATTTCATAAAAAAACACGAAAAAATAACGTCACTGGTTCTTATGGTCAAACGGGCTATTTGATGACAGTTCAAATCAGCTCCTTTTCATGAAGTGTTAAAACGCTCAGGAAGTATGCAGTTTAGTATTAAATACTGACTTACGATACAACGTCATGCTCGACATGGTGCCTTACTTTTAATTTCCGTCATTTTAGGGTCGATTTCAGGCGTTTTTCTGGCGTTTTTAGGGTTCCGTAGCCAAAATGGCAAAAACGGAACCCTTATAGTTTCGTCATGTCCGTCCGTCTGTCTGTCTGTCTGTCTGTCTGTCCGTATGTCACAGGCATTTTACTCAGAAACTACATGATGGATATTGATGAAATTTGGAATATAGGTGTGTTTTATGAGCCGCTACTTAGTTTGGTATATAAATAATTAAAATAAATATTTTTAGGGGGGGCACTCCATACATGTTAAAGACAGTAAAAAAAAATTCTTTCAGCAAATATCAACGTGTGGTACATAGTTCGACAGCTGTTTAAAAAACACTATAAGGTTCCTAAGTAATGTATTTGATTAAGTGAATGTATTTGGAAATAATCGCTCCGAAAGTTGTGTAAATTGTGTCCCCCCCCCCCTCTATTTTCTAAACCGTGCATCCGAAAAATATGAAAAAAATTACGAAGGTAACGCTTAATTAATACTTTCAACGAAAATTATTTTCAATAAGATCGAATTAACCGTTTTTGAGTTATTGCCGATAAACTGCGCTTCTCAACAAAAGGACGTAATTGCTATGAAGATACGCTCTTTTGTTGTTGTACTTTTTTTACATCGTATTTGTTACCTCATAGTTACGGCTATGGAACCCTACACTGAGCATGGTCCGACATGCTCTTGGCCAGTTATTTTTATTTCATTAGAGTCACTGGACTTTTATCGCGGAGGACTGTCGAGTGACGACAACTTTCGATTAAATCATGTGTAGCCTCGATACCGTCTATCGTTTATAGTAAAAGTTAACTGTGATCACCACCGCTTGCTGCTATATTTGCTGGAACACTAATGAAAAAAACCGCCGCTTTCGAAACACTCTGAAATCGACCCTTTAGCTGTTTTGGAAAATTTGATGTTTAAAACTAATTTATTCATGTTGATTGTTGTCAAACACCCTGTTGTCTCATTGATTTAATTTGTTGTCATTTTAAATTAGTTAAAGGTAGGTAATAAGTGAATCACGATTTATTAGCGAGGTCAGTCGATGCCGTGCCCTCGTGTTACTGTCAGTACATCTAGTTCGGTACCGGAGTACTCACGCTCTCCTCGTAGGGCCGGAACACGGCTAGCGGGCGCAGGCTGGAGGCCGCGCACACGATGAGGACGCCCCACGCCGTGCCCTCGTGTTACTGTCAGTACATCTAGTTCGGTACCGGAGTACTCACGCTCTCCTCGTAGGGCCGGAACACGGCTAGCGGGCGCAGGCTGGAGGCCGCGCACACGATGAGGACGCCCCACGCCGTGCCCTCGTGTTACTGTCAGTACATCTAGTTCGGTACCGGAGTACTCACGCTCTCCTCGTAGGGCCGGAACACGGCTAGCGGGCGCAGGCTGGAGGCCGCGCACACGATGAGGACGCCCCACGCCGTGCCCTCGTGTTACTGTCAGTACATCTAGTTCGGTACCGGAGTACTCACGCTCTCCTCGTAGGGCCGGAACACGGCTAGCGGGCGCAGGCTGGAGGCCGCGCACACGATGAGGACGCCCCACGCCGTGCCCTCGTGTTACTGTCAGTACATCTAGTTCGGTAGCGGAGTACTCACGCTCTCCTTCGTAGGGCCGGAACACGGCTAGCGGGCGCAGGCTGGAGGCCGCGCACACGATGAGGACGCCCCACGCCGTGCCCTCGTGTTACTGTCAGTACATCTAGTTCGGTACCGGAGTACTCACGCTCTCCTCGTAGGGCCGGAACACGGCTAGCGGGCGCAGGCTGGAGGCCGCGCACACGATGAGGACGCCCCACGCCGTGCCCTCGTGTTACTGTCAGTACATCTAGTTCGGTACCGGAGTACTCACGCTCTCCTCGTAGGGCCGGAACACGGCTAGCGGGCGCAGGCTGGAGGCCGCGCACACGATGAGGACGCCCCACGCCGTGCCCTCGTGTTACTGTCAGTACATCTAGTTCGGTACCGGAGTACTCACGCTCTCCTCGTAGGGCCGGAACACGGCTAGCGGGCGCAGGCTGGAGGCCGCGCACACGATGAGGACGCCCCACGCCGTGCCCTCGTGTTACTGTCAGTACATCTAGTTCGGTAGCGGAGTACTCACGCTCTCCTCGTAGGGCCGGAACACGGCTAGCGGGCGCAGGCTGGAGGCCGCGCACACGATGAGGACGCCCCACGCCGTGCCCTCGTGTTACTGTCAGTACATCTAGTTCGGTACCGGAGTACTCACGCTCTCCTCGTAGGGCCGGAACACGGCTAGCGGGCGCAGGCTGGAGGCCGCGCACACGATGAGGACGCCCCACGCCGTGCCCTCGTGTTACTGTCAGTACATCTAGTTCGGTAGCGGAGTACTCACGCTCTCCTCGTAGGGCCGGAACACGGCTAGCGGGCGCAGGCTGGAGGCCGCGCACACGATGAGGACGCCCCACGCCGTGCCCTCGTGTTACTGTCAGTACATCTAGTTCGGTAGCGGAGTACTCACGCTCTCCTCGTAGGGCCGGAACACGGCTAGCGGGCGCAGGCTGGAGGCCGCGCACACGATGAGGACGCCCCACGCCGTGCCCTCGTGTTACTGTCAGTACATCTAGTTCGGTAGCGGAGTACTCACGCTCTCCTCGTAGGGCCGGAACACGGCTAGCGGGCGCAGGCTGGAGGCCGCGCACACGATGAGGACGCCCCACGCCGTGCCCTCGTGTTACTGTCAGTACATCTAGTTCGGTAGCGGAGTACTCACGCTCTCCTCGTAGGGCCGGAACACGGCTAGCGGGCGCAGGCTGGAGGCCGCGCACACGATGAGGACGCCCCACGCCGTGCCCTCGTGTTACTGTCAGTACATCTAGTTCGGTAGCGGAGTACTCACGCTCTCCTCGTAGGGCCGGAACACGGCTAGCGGGCGCAGGCTGGAGGCCGCGCACACGATGAGGACGCCCCACGCCGTGCCCTCGTGTTACTGTCAGTACATCTAGTTCGGTAGCGGAGTACTCACGCTCTCCTCGTAGGGCCGGAACACGGCTAGCGGGCGCAGGCTGGAGGCCGCGCACACGATGAGGACGCCCCACGCCGTGCCCTCGTGTTACTGTCAGTACATCTAGTTCGGTAGCGGAGTACTCACGCTCTCCTCGTAGGGCCGGAACACGGCTAGCGGGCGCAGGCTGGAGGCCGCGCACACGATGAGGACGCCCCACGCCGTGCCCTCGTGTTACTGTCAGTACATCTAGTTCGGTAGCGGAGTACTCACGCTCTCCTCGTAGGGCCGGAACACGGCTAGCGGGCGCAGGCTGGAGGCCGCGCACACGATGAGGACGCCCCACGCCGTGCCCTCGTGTTACTGTCAGTACATCTAGTTCGGTACCGGAGTACTCACGCTCTCCTCGTAGGGCCGGAACACGGCTAGCGGGCGCAGGCTGGAGGCCGCGCACACGATGAGGACGCCCCACGCCGTGCCCACGTACAGCGACCCGCCCAGCGCGCACAGCGCCGTCACCTGACGATATCATGTAAACTCAACTTCATGTCAACAGTTTTTACAAAGAGCGATAGGGAACGTGCACGAACTATAGGTGGCAGCACTAAACGACAAAAGAGACACGGGCGGACAATAAAGGAAACTATCGCCCCTGTCAAATAAAGCTGTCAATGTCAATGATAATATGTAAGTGTCAATGTCAAATATAGTAAGTCGTAGCTACACTGACGTTAATCGTCCTTCAACGTGATAAATTAACGGCATAAATGTGGCCCCAGCATGAAAGGGTATATGATTTAGATTGGCGGCACCAGTTGGCAGCACCTTGCCTATAGCATAACTTAATATAACAACAATTTGTCGTCCCATAGGATAATCTTAATTTCTTATACTTTAACAGGTGCTTAGTAATTACTGGCATTTTTGCGCGGCTTCGCCCGCGTTGTTCCCGTTATTCGAAACTCTTTACCGGGATATAAAATATCCTATGTTTAAACACAGGACTTGGTCTACTTGCTTGCCAAATTTCAGCTTGATCCATCCAGTTGTTACCCCGTTATTAGGTAACAAATATCCGAACATCCACAAACTTGCATGCCAAATTTCAGCTTGATCTTTCCAGTTGTTACCCCGTTATAAGGTAACAAACATCCAAATATCCAAACATCCAAACATCTTCACAAACTTTCGCATTTATAATATTAGTGGGATATCACTAACACACACACTAACACACAGCTAAGACACACAAAACAGATACACACACACACACACAGTCGCACAGCTAAAGAGTGGAACTCTCTTCCAGCAGACCTCTTTCCTTTAAAAATATAACTTGGATCTCGTCAAGTCGATAGTGAATAGAATCGACTTCATCTTCACTTACCAACAGGTGAGATCAAGGTCAAATGCTTACCTATCGTGAATAAGAAAAAAAAAGAACAATCCAAAGCATGATAATGTTGAATTGTGATGTGTTACACGAGGATAACTCACCCGGCCGAGCTCCTCCCCGGGGCGCGAGTCCAACGCGAGGGACTGCAAGGACTCGCTGCACGGGACCAGCTTGCTGCAGTCCAGCCGCGCCGTCTGCTGCCGAGTCCGCACCGACCACTGGTACACGCACACGCCTACAAACAAGAGTTATACTGATTAAGTTAACATGTCCTTTGGATGCATCATCATATATCACAGGTGCAATCGTAGCTAAATCGGGTACAATCTTTTATACACTAAAAACCAGGAATCTATTAAAAAATTAAAACGGAGCTTAGTTTTCTCAAAGACATTGTAAGAATGTCGCTATTTTTAAAATCGGTAAACTCTACTTTTTATCGAGATTTGTTTCATTCTTTGTTGAAACATTTCGTTGCCGTACACAATGCGAATGCAACACTGCATACTAGCACCGAACTTATCGGAACTGGGTAATATACGCTGCGTATGCATGCTATTGAAATGTTTCCGTACCGTACATAATCCGAATGGCATCACATCATACTGGTATCGACCTCATTAGAACCTTTGCTATATCCTAGTGCTGTGAGGTAACCTGGCTCGGTATAGAGCGCCACGTAGGGCTCCTCGGGGCTGACGCGGGGGGGCCTGGAGCCCGCGCAATATACACCGGATGGGGACCCAGCTTACACAAACCAGTCTTATCTAAACTATGTTGTATACGCTGTTGAAATGTTGCAGTGCTGTACACAACCCGAATAGCAATACCGCATACTGGTACCGACCTCATCTGAACTGTGCAATAAACGCTGCAAGAGCTCTTGAACATTTCTGTGCCGTGCACAATCCGAATGGCAGCATCGCATACTCGTACAGTCCGCATCTGAATCTATGCAATAGATACTACTGGTTGGGAAGTACCTGGCTCGGTGTAGAGGGCCACGTAGGGCTCCTCAGGGCTGGCGGCGAGCAGGGTGACGCGGGGGGTGGCGGGGAGGGTCTCGGCGCCGCAGACGCCGGCCGCGGACACCGCGTAGGTGTACAGCCCCGATCCCCCCGCCCAGATCTCGAACCTGGACAATATAATCGTCATGGAAAACTGACAAAAGCAAAGTAAGTATTAAGTACATTACGCAACTAGGGTGGTAATACAAAGAAAGGCCGAGATTGCAGAAGTTTGCGGCCCGAGCTGCAAGCGAGGGACGTAAATAGACGATCGAGGGTTTTCTTTATTACCTCCCGTGTTGTGTACATAATTTTATGTCTACACTTGGCCAGAAAGCGGCTTTTTCCGTACGCGCAGCGTGCGAAAAAAGCCACTTTATGGCCAGGTATGGCATAATAGTATATTACACAACAATAAGTCGTAAAGCATAGGTGAGGGCCAAAAATATGCGAACTGGGGCTTTCTTTCTCTTCTACCCGTTGCGCGGGATAAAAAAACCACTTCTTAACCAAGGGAAGAGGTGAAATTGTGGACACACCACAACTACCACAAGCCATTAGTAAAGCCCCAGATCACTTATGGCTCTCGCCTGCGGCTCGGGCCACAAACACCTGCGATGTGGGCTATTATTTTTTATACTCTCCCAGATGTGTAATATACTACAAAAAACGTTTATTTCAGATGAATGTCAGTCCATAGAATGTTATTGGTTACAGTTACAACTTAAAATCTGTGATAGTGATATAATAGTAAAATTAATACTATTATGACTTGCGTTGCCCAAGAAGTGGGCAACGCCTATCCTACTAATCTTAACCGTCCTATCCTTAATAAGGAAGAAATTAGGGTGTAGCCAGTGACTTTTTTTACGTCACTGGAAGTAGGATTCCCTCTTCTCGTATTATGAAAATGTGAACGCACCCTTGCGGCGACGGCACGGCCGCGAGGCAGCAGAGCTCGCTGGCCGTGCCCAGCTCCGTGAGCACGAACCCGCCCTCCGCCTCCGCTTCCGCGTCCGCAGCCGCCTCCGCCGCGCCCGAGCGGTTAGACCGCACCAGGAACAATCTGAAAATGAACCATGGAAACATCTACTTTTTGTCGCTTACGTAACGCTATGGTAGCTACTCTAACAAAACTTATGAGCTGCTAAAAATCGCTCTTAAAGACAAGTTATGGTATTGCCATACTGATATAAAGTTACCTAATTTTACATGTCAAAAGTATTAAAAAAATAATGTCACTTATGTAACGTTTCAGGGGCATGCTCCAAATACAACTCGAGTTGAGATTCTTTATGGTATCCTCAAAAGAGAGGAGGTTTTCTAGTCGGTTATATTTTTTGTTTATCATCTCAGAGTCCGTCTTTTATGAAGCGAGTTATCAAATTCTTTGTTCAAACAAATGTACAGTTAACAGTGTGTACGATCGTAGTTTCCAATTAGGCCTATTTTTTCAAAATCCACATTCTCCGACTGTGAAAAATGTTACAAGAAAACAGGTGAAAATTCACTATATCAAGCACTATAGTATTCATTTGTAAGTCGCTAGCTGATTCCTTGTGTACCTTTGGCTGCGAAACATTGATAGAACAAGAAGACATCAGTAGCGTGGCGTCCACAGATTCCTACCGGCTTGCCTAATATCAGGCAATTGAGCACCTCATTCTACAGCTTTTAAAGCAAAATGTACGCCAAATCTGGACCGGCTTGCCCAAGGATATCTTTTACGCCACGCCACTGGGAGACACACTATGTTTTAATATACCACCGGGAAAACTAAGTTACGATAAAATAGTACATTACATAACTAGGGTGGTAATACATAGAAAGGACGAGATCGCAGAAGCAGAGCGAGGGACGTAAATATGCGATCGAGGGCTTTCTTTATTACCTCCCGTGTTGTGTACATAATTTTATGTCTACACTTGGCCAGAATGCGACTTTTTCCGTACGCGCAGCGTGCGGAAAAGGCCACTATATGGCCACACTTATTTTAACAATCTGTGAGGGTAGGACTCACCGGCCGCACTGCAGCGCTAGCGCCACCCTCTGCAGCTGCGGTAAGGGTTGCAGGGCGGTCACGGCGCTGGGGGCGCCGCCGACCGAGTCCTGCACCTTAGCCGTCCACACCAGCTCACACGTCGACGCACTGTAACATACAGACAAATATGAAATTATATTAAATAATTTATTTCTGCAAGTAGGCCTCAAGGGCTCTTTCACATGTCTGATTCTTTTGGCGCTTCGGCAAATGACATTCTGGCGAGAAGAAGCGCCGGAAGAAACTCACCAGTTTCTCTATTCAAATAAATTATGCATTACAATAATTGTGAATATATTACCTACATGCAATTTCATTAATACAATGCATCAAGCAAATACTTAACTATATTACATATATGACAATAAACATAAAACTATTTTTTTTAGAGATGTAAAGGGTCTCTAGGCGTCACAATAAGATAAATTAAAAAGGAAAATAAAAAATAAAGAGATATATACTAAAATTAATGGAGATGTACGGGGTCTCCGTTGTCAAACCACGTTTTGGAGGTGTGAAGGACCTTCAAACGTCAAAATACAAAATGGGAAATGAGATATAGACTACTAAACTATCATTAAAATTTTTACATGCTTTACAAAAAAGTAACTATGTTTCGTTATTATACGACGACCGCTTTAGCTTAGTTGGTAGTGACCCTGCCTACGAAGCAGGAGGTCCTGGGTTCGAATCCCGGTAAGGGCATTTATTTGTGTGATGAGCACGAATATTTGTTCCTGAGTCATGGATGTTTTCTATGTATTTAAGTATTTGTATCTATTAAATATATCGTCGTCTAGTATCCATAACACAAGCCTTATTGAGCTTACTATGGGGCTAGTTCGATTTGTGTAAGATTGTCCCCTAATATTTATTTTATTTATAACAAAACGCGACTTAATCGCGTAAGAACTTGTTTAACCTCGACGTTTCAGACGTGCCGTGTCATAAAAATGAGTAAAAATCATGAAATTTTAATCAATAAATATGTTTCGATAGATATGACTTTGACTACACAGATGTAATGGCTGCTAAGTTTATCATATTAGAAGCTGATCATTCGCAGTCGAGTTTTTTTTTGGTTTCCGGTAGTATTCTACTGCACGCAGTAAAACCAGACCAAATATTCCCTCATTTGGTTTCTATGTAAAACCCACCGACTTGATCATCTTAGGCTCATACACGGCGGTTCGCCCGCCGCGGGAAACCGCTTCTGAACCGCACTGGACACAATTTAATATGAAGTTGTATGCTGCATACTACATTGCGCGGTTTCCCGTCGCGGCTCACAGGCGGGAGAAATACGACCGCCGCATGCAGCGTCAGACCGCCGCTGATAACCGACGCTTTGAAACTACACGGGCGGTTTCCCGCTAAAGTCGCCGTCAATAGAATTTGCTAACTATGTAAACAAAAGGCGTAACTTTGTTTTGTCACTGTTTCTCCTTGAATTTTTACACCACCTCATCAAACACCACTGAAACCATACACTATTTAAACGGTCGTTGCCGTAAAATACAAAACCATACAATAAATAATTGAATCTTGGATATTTCATTAAAAGTTTAAAATTGAATTATACATAGGTTATTATGACATAATGGAATGACATTTTTGTTTCTTTTAAATTCTACAATTGTCTATGATGATAGCGTTGTGACTAAAGTTGGTGATATTGTAAAGCTGCTACACACTACGTAACTTACGCTTTGTACCTAAGAAAATAACATGATATATTTAGACGGCATCATCGATAGAGCTACGGATGAAATAACGGCACCTTTTGTGATAAATACTGGTGGATACATAATCTTCAAGTAACTTAAAAATACCTGTTTCTTGCGTTCGATACTTTAATAGTCCATATGTTTTGACATAAAAGAGTAAAGTAAGAGTCTTCCCCATCACTAGTACCTAAATTCATCATTCAGAGACAATTTCAATATGTCGGTTTATTTACAAAGTTAGCAAATTCTATTGACGGCGACTTTATTATTACGTAATTCTGCGCGGGACCTTGGCGCTCGCTCGTCGTTCGTGCGCTTGCGTGGCTAGTAAGTACTAACAAAAGACAGCGATAAACCGCGTCCCGTGTAGTTTGATGGTCAACGGCAGCTTTGTCGAGCGGATTCCAGAACCGCCCGTGTAGTATGACCCTAAAGGAGCTAGGTTAGTTTAGTTTAGTAGCAGCCGACTCACTTGTAAACACAGACGCGGCCGCCGCTGTCGCCGGCCCACACGTGCGGCCCCAAGCGGCACAGCGCCGTCACCGTGGCCGCCACCTCTCCGTCTACACAACAATATAACTTTCTGACTAAATTGTACATTACACAACTAGGGTTGCACTCGGTCGCATATTTACGTCCCTCGCTTGCAGCTCAGGCCGCAAACATCTGCGATCTCGGCCTTTTTTTATTACCTCCCGTCTTGTGTACATAATTTTTATGTCAACACTTGGCAATAAAGCCGCTTTTTCCGTACGCGTAGCGTGCAAGAAAAGAAGTCGAATGATTGTAGAGAATCGAATGGTGGGTAAAACAGGTCGATTCAAAAGAGCTCATACTAATGGACTGAACGAATGAATGAATGTTTATGTGTGCGTCACAAAATGATTAAATGCAGGTTGATTCAATAAGCGATAATTGTGTTTTAAGACTATCTCGTCTTGTTAACAACGTGTCAACTACGCACCTACGGCTCTCGCAGGGTCCCGCAGTTAACAGCGTTGAAAGAACAGTTCACAGCTTTGACAGCTCAGTTTATTATTAAAGTTGAACTACAGGAGTTTGTAAGACTCCTGGATAATTAATACTTAACAGGGGATCAACTACTGGCTCACTCAAAGAAAATAAATGGTTCTGATTTAACACTTGTGTTTATTAAATCACTGACTCTAGTGCGCATTTCCTAGGGTTTTACCATGCGGAAGAATAGCGCTAACAAACCGACACTGGCTTAACCATCTTTTCAAAACACTTAATCTATTACACGGGAATACACAAACAATCACAAAAGTAATCAGTCAGAGAATCAAGTTATATGTATACAGTAAATAAACACTTATACTTTCCTATACTATTTACACGCTTAACACTATTAAAAGAATACTTGTTGATCGCTGGGTGAGATCGGCTCACAACGCGAGGTAAAATAATAACTGATTCACTGGCTCTAGTCCTACCTAGACTTCACTCAGGTCATAGGCTAGGCTTCTAGTACTTAGGTTCGGATCACTTTAGGTTCGGTTCGGTTCAGACTTTCACTATGAGTTTACGACTTGGACTCGCGACACCAACTGAGCTCCGAATGAGCTCCTCGGGTATTTACGTACTAAGTATTGCGCAACAATTTGCGTCATATTGCGTGATGGAAAATTCCGTGAAGAATGATACCAGCGCACGCTGAATTCTCGTGGTCAGACCGGGAAATTATAAGGCATCGATACACAAAGTTGTTCCAAAACTTTCGCTCTTTGCCGTTATGGTAACGACTAGCGTACTATATACTCGACTACACAATTCTCATGGTAATTATGGGCGTGCTATATACATCGCCTCACAATCCTCATGGTAAGCTGGCTCTGACCGGTAGGAGTCTCGAGTGGGTGTGTCGAGAACTCCTACCCAAGTCGTTCACTGGCCGCTCCTAGTACTAGTTGCCAGTGAAATCTAAGTATACTCGATTTACACATTCGTTAGGTACGAGTTTTTTCTACTTTTACTAGGGGGATCAGAAATTAAGGTTTACACAGGGTCTAATGAGTTGCTAGACACTACACATGGCCTCTTTTATGGGCGAAAAACTCGTAAATACTTAAATATTCAATTTTTACGTACTATCTTACGAAACATGGGTCTAGGTTCTAAACCTAGTGCTTACGAGCTACTTACAAAACAGGTTTTTTTTGATAGACGTTTAGGTGATCTTCTTCTTCTTCTTCGTGTGAAGGGATCAAAAATATTAATCTAAATTTTTCTCTGCCAGTATTTTGCCACCTCTATCCCTCGGGGTGTAGCTTTTAGCAGGTCTTCCGCGGTACACGTGGTCGGGCTCAGCGAGCACTGCATCATATGTTGTGTGGTTTGAGGTGTGCCACATTCGCAGGATGTTTCGCTTTGTTGTGGAACGATTCCCCATTTCAGGAGGTTATCTTTGGACCGACCAACTCCCGTCCTTAGTCTATTCAAGGCTTTCCAGGTCACCCATTTTTCTTTTGCGCCAGGGGGCAGATGTTCTGCTGGTGTCATTTGTAGCGACCCGTCGTTGAGTTGCAATTTCCATTCTGTGAGGCGGGCCTCTTGTGATGTTTGATTTTGGAGGGGTGAGTTTGTCGCGAAGCTCTTACGGGACTTTAGTCTGCGGGTCACTGGTTCATGGTGGTGCAGCGGGTGTCGAGAGTCGCGCAGTTGTTTGTTGCGTTCTAAGGCGGCAGTAACATGTCTGCGTATGTGTGGTGGGGCGATTCCGCTTATTTGGTATAGGTGATCGTTTAGGTGATGTTCCTCTGCGTCCTCGGAGTCGTGTGGGGCTCGGTGAGGCTATCGTCAACACGTCTCATAACTTCGTAACCCAGTCTTCATTGAGTGAGTATTTTATGTACAGCAAAAAAATCCCTACCTACAGTCAAATTTAACTTTTGCCGTATCTTTGACTTCTTTTACTGCTTAGTCGTAATAATGTGCAGATTTTATACATCTTTTATATTTTTATGAATAGTGAAGAAGTGTTATGTACTTGTTTACAAAATATTTGGATCCACCCGTATAAGAATGTCACTCAACGGTGACAAGTGACATTTCTTTCGTTCAATCCATTCGTGCCAGCTCTTGTGAATCGACCTGTACTCACCAGGCGGCACTCGCGCGGTATGATGCTGGGTGAAGTGGTGTTCGGTGCACAGCAGCGTGTGCAGGCGCTCCGGCTCGCCGCCGGCGTACCACACCTCCCAGCCGGGAGCGCCTTCATCTGCAACAGACAATAAGCTTACAAGACTGTCGCAAGCCTAATATTTACAAGCTTATTGTTCTTAGAATCTCATCAAAATGCAACCTGTTCCGTGTTAAAAATCAACTTCTTTTCGAATCACCACGGCCTATTATGTGTATGTAACTTTACCATCAAAATATGGCAAAACATTCTGGGGTAATTTTACAACGTAATTCCCTCGCCTTCGGGCTGTTAAAGTGAACTTTTATCCGAATCATTAATGTTTATTATGTGTATGTAACTTTATCATCAAAATATGGCATCATATTCTGGGGTAGCACTACAACGTAATTCCCTCACCCTACTAGGTATTACAGCCCTGTAATACCTGTGACCCTCGGCAGCGGCACGCAGGCGGCGGCGGCGGCGGCGGCGGCGCGTGCGGCGGCGGCGTCGAGTAGCGCCGTGAACTCCGGCGCGGCGGCCGCGGACACCAGCGCGGCGGCGGACGGACGGAGCTCGGGGGCGCCGCGCCAGCAGCGGCGCATGGTCTCCAGGATGTTGCACGGGTACTGCAAGTCCTGTGTAACAAATCGAACCGAAAATTTGCAAATGGAATCATTTTCTATTGAAAATACAGGGTGCTTGGCAGATGGATGGATAAACTTACACAGGGGATAGGTAGGACCATTTGCTACGTGGCCCACCTCAAAACTTTCACCTGGGCCCTATAATTTTTTTAACATTTTTTTTTATATTTAAAAATTTTCCGTTTTAAAAACTTTTTCAAAAATGATGAAACGGACTTTATCTTTATTTTATTTTTATCTAAACTGATACTAGAGTTTTACAAATTTAATAATTTGGTGCACACGAAGTAAATTAAAAAAAATCATAGGGCCTAAAAAATTTTTTTTTTGGGTGGACCACATAGCGAATGGTCCCACCTATCCCCTGTGTAAGTTTGTCCATCCATCTGCCAAACACCCTGTATTATCTATTAGAATATATCTGATAAGGTACAAAGGCGAATAGAAATTTTGCGTAATGTAAAATGTATGCATAGTGTTAAACTGAAACTTCACTGTAATGTTTCACGGTTTATTTTCCTTTGCCCAATTTATATTGGTTATTGCACTTGTTACATTCTTGAACCTTTTAGAACTAATTACAGCATTGATTCATTTAGCTCTTATGTATTTTCAAGGAACACTCCGTTATCTAGTTTGCATGAGTAACAGAGACCCCTATCGGACCATTAACAAACTAAAAATCGTACATATATAAACTATAAAAAGGAGTACCGGTCACGCCATCTAATACTTAAATAAAAACTAAAGTATATAAAACGCCGGACCACCGGAGCCATTCGTTGGTGCATAATTAAACTAAATAACATATCTAAAACCGCCACCACCGGACGCATCTAGTGGTCAATTGGTAAACTAAATAAATGCATATAAAAACGGGTACCACCGGAGACATCCGGTGGCCAATCGGTCAACTAAATCACTATACATACAATTGCGGTTCAACACATAGTAAATAGTTTCTATGGAAAATCAGGTAACATGTTAAAAAATCATTATTTGTCGCTTCACTAGTCATCATTTGCTTCTGTTTTGTTGCTGGCTGTGCTGTAAATAATTATATATGTTTCGTTTTTATATATGTATGTATTTTATGTATTGTATATGTAGGTCTATGTATTTATTTATATATGTATGTGTATCCTCTTCCCTTATATTTAGTAATTTGTGAGCATTATTTTGCATCGTTATTCCTCACCACCTACTCATTTACTTTTGTCAACTTTGCATAGACTCCGCCACCCAAAGGTTGTCTGGAAGAGATCGCTCTTTAGCGATAAGACCGCCTATTGTTTACCACTATTTTTATATAAGTTTGCAATGTAATTTTCTTTTGGTGTGCAATAAAGTATGATTGTATTGTATTGTATTGTAACTGGAAAAAAAGATCGGAAATTTTTATACAAAAAAATAAAAATATCGTGAAGTCCTCCTAACAAATCGATTTCACTATGGCGATCCGGCCAGACCCTTTTATTTCAACTCATTTAGTTGTTACCGCATTATCTAAAACAAATATACAATCATCCAAACCTCCAAACACCCAAATCTACACAAACTTTCACATTTATATTAGGAAGAAAATACCTAGGCAGATTATGGAAGTTGACATTACATAAGTATACCTGCGGGCTAGTTTTCGCAGCTAGCCTTCATAGATACCGGACTCCAGTAATCTTCACCAAGGCACCAGTCACTCACCCTGGGCGTGAGCGAGGGCCGGGCGCCGTCCAGGATGGCCTCCTTGACGGCCTCGTGCCCCTCGAAGGGCTGCCGCAGCGTCACGATCTCGTACAGCAGCATGCCGAATGAGAAGCAATCCACCTAAGGAATGTTCACACATTTTACAAACTTTTATTCAGTAAGGTCAATGTGGCTAATTCCGTCTGGTGGGGCAAATCCGTACAGATTTTTTGCGGCCTAACAAACAATAGTATGCACTTGATGACTCGACTGGCACAGGAGCGAAACTTTTCACACTAACTGCCGAAATTAGAAGTTTCTTAGAATAATAGTTTAGCCGTAAAAATCGCTGTACGAAATTGCCCCACCAGACGGAATTAGCCACATTGACCTCATCGGTAATTTGGACAGGGAAAATTTATGATTTTCTCAGTCTACCCGCGAACACGAACGCTGAAAAGGGTTACGAAACGCCGGGACATAAACAAAGAGTGATAATCGCGGAAACCGAAGACAATATCCGCCTCATAGAGTTGGTTATTTTCTGATGATGAGTGTACCTTCTCGTTGTACTCTTGTTCCCCATTGTACCGCATGATCTCGGGCGCCATGAACCCCTCCGTGCCGCCGAAGCCCTTGGTGCCCGACGGGGGCGCCAGCCGACTGATGCCTGAAGTAACACAGTACAGGCATATTGTACAGTCAGATAAACTACTATCGGATGCTATCTTTATGAATAAACAATTCAAGGTGACATATATAGATATGAGAAAATCAAAGTACATACAAAAATTAAATGGCGCTCACCTATGGTCCAGACCAGGACTCGAACCCGGTACCTCTGGATTTCCGGCCCAACTTCTTTACCAATTCGACCACCGGAGCACCCAGCCAGTGCCTTCAATTTCACCATCTACTAGAGATGGGCCGACTACGGATTTTGCCGACTAGCCAGTCGGCCGACTAATCGGTTCTCAATTTGCCGATTAATCGGCCGACTAGTCGGCATTGCCGATCATAGTTATTAGCTATGTTCGGGAGCAATCGGAAACGCTCGGTTCGCTTCGTCTCCCAGCCATTTATTGTCACGAGTTCGTGTTTTGATCAGTTTTTAATTAAGTTGATTTTTTTTTGTGTTTGAGTAAAGTAGGTACGTAAAAATATAAAGTCATTATTAAGAAAAATATTATTTAATTTCTTCTGTGTCCTATATTCTCCGCTAGGCAATAGTGCCGAATATTCGGCATTTTTTGCCGACTAGTCGCCGACTAATCGGCCGACTACAAATGATGCCGAATAGACGGCGTTCACGACTAGTCGGCCCATCTCTACCATCTACTTTGACTTTTGTACCATTCTGGTTTAATAATAATAAACGCCATGAGAACACGAGTTACATATACACGATGTAATCTAATCGGTAATCAGGTACCAGTTTTTCTAACTCGGTAATTGATAGCGGTCACGTTGATGTCGTAATTAGTTACATCTAAACAATTTTTTTTCTGTGATAATTTTTATTTCGAAATCAGTTTTATCCTAAATTCCTTGTCACCCTACTAATCTGTATCTGTGAGATTACAACCTCTTTAAAAAATTAATGGCAATGATAATTTATGAGTAATAAGTTCTCACTGTCATGTATGTAAACAAAGTCATAGAAGTCGCAAATATTGAATGAGAAAAGTAAATTAGTAATTAAAAAAACATGCTTCGACCATATCTGTGCTCAAATATCGAGCGATACAATATTGTAGGTACGTTTATCAATACAAACCAAACAGCTCAAGATGAACTCAAGAATTATTCCACAAAATTCATCCAAACGTACCATTCTCACGCACAGTTTGATACCGCATGAACTAAAACCTCCGTGACTTTGGACAGTTCACAGTGCCAAACCACGCTCAAGCACCCGGCCGGCCTCGACGTCGTCCTGACGATCTGAATCGACGCATTTTAAGATGCTTTGCTCGGGATGCTCGTAGGAGCAATAGGGACTGTATATCATAGTTTCGAATACGTACTCTCGGAATATCATCTCGACTGTTACTGAATCGAATATTCGCTGGGTCGAAATACTTGTGGCTGAAATATGTACAATCGACAAAACGTAATCTAGAATTATATGGTTTCGATCAGTGGTATATCGAAAGTTCATTGGCTCGACTGTTATTGTATCGAATACTCGCTGGATCGAAACACTTGTGGCCGAAATATGTACAATCGACAAAACGTAATCTAGAATTACATGGTAACTACTCATGCTCGTTGGAAAGTTTAGTTACTTAAGATCTGTCAAATTTTCCGCGAAAGCGATGGCACTTGACGTATCGTGATCACGTGATTTTACTTCAATAATTAATGTAGGTGACCATGTATCCAGAGGTTATTAGTTTAAATTATGTTTTAACCTTTAATTAATTAAACAGTGAGGTATTTGTGTGAGACCTCGCCTATTAAGTTTGATTTTAGCTAGATATTAATATTTGTCTACTCCTGATTACCGATTAGAATACACCGTGTATATCCCAACTCGATGCAAATACTTTACAGTTTTGACGATCGAGCGACGATCTAACAACTATTAGAGGTAAAAAAAATATATGATGTATAGTCAAAAAAATAGTTACTTTCCGAGATATTAATTATTTTTTAAATGAAAACTCCTAAGTGTCGCTTATAAATGTGACTAAGACGCTTTTACTAATTATTTAAAATCTTTTAACTAAACAGCAATAAACCTTCGCAGTATTAGATGGTAAGCGACTACGAGTCCAAAAAATTTGACCTTTTGTTTCCATTTTAGCTTTTTTTTCCTTCTTGATATCTTTTCCTCAAATAAGGTCATGTTTATGAGGAGGGGCTGAATTTACTGATTTATTTTGTTCCATAAGACTATTAATGTAAAATGACAAAATTCGACCTATGTTGATATAACGTTATTTACTTGTAATACCATCAGGAATACGTGGTTAAATTTTTTCGGGTTATTCGGGCCCACGGTGTATATGTAACATAAAAATGTGGTGTAATTTACCCGCATTAAAAAACTAATAAATAAACATCATGTTTCTTTCATATAATACAAGATGACGTTTAATAACCACATTTTTACTAAAAAAAACCCGACTGCGGTGCACTTTGAAACTGCATAAAATCCGCCATTTTGTTTATTTTAACGAACTTCATACCCAGTGACACTCGCACCATCAAGACGAATCTAATGATATATCATTTATCAAAATTTGATGTGCCGTTGAGTAGTTACGAGCGGACATAGGAACGGACATACATACATACATACAGGTCAAACACATAACCCTCCTTCGGGCTTCGCCGCAGTCGGGTAAAAAAAGCGGCCTACCGTAGTCCCCCAGCTTGACGAGTACAGGGATGGGCGCGGGGCTGAGCTCGGCCGCCGCGGCCGCCTGCACGCAGGGCATCTCCCACACCAGGACGTTCTCCGACTGTGAAAAAGGTGTGTTATGAAAACAGGTCAAAAGTCACTGTATCGAGCACTACACCAGCGGTCGGCAACCTTTTAGCAGCCAAGCCACATAGTAGCTAACGAATTTGACGCGGGCCGCACTTTGTTAATAATTTGACAGGTCGCCGACCGCTGCACTACAGTATTCACGATTCGTAAGTCGCTAGCAGCTTCCTTGTGTACCTTTGGCTGTGAAAAGTTAGTAGAACAAGGAGAAACACTATGTTTTAATATACCACCGGGAAAACAAAGTTACGATAAGTATGATTGTATTGTATTGTATTGTTGATCGTCGATTACCTTGAGGTCTCTATACAGCACCCGTTGCGCGTGTAGGTACTCGAGGGCCCGAGCCAGCTGCAGCGCCAGCGCCCGCGCCGCGCGCGCGCCCACCCGCGCGCCCATCCCGCCGTACGTGCGCAGGATATTGTCCAGGGCGCCCTGCCGACATAAAACCCTTCACTTCACAAAAAATACAGAAGGTCCACAAGCCTCGCCGGGATTCGACAGTAATGTGCGATAGGAGTTGAAAAAAACATTTTTTTTTTTAAAACCCGACCGCGGTGCACTTTAAAAGTGCATAAAATCCGCCATTTTGTTTATTTTAAGGAACTTCATACCCAGTGACACTCGCGCCATCAAGACGAAATCTAATGGATGTGTCATTTATCAAAATCGGTTGTGCCGATGAGTAGTTACGAGCGGACATAGGAACAGACATACATACAGGTCAAACACATAACCCTGCTTTGGGCTTCGCCGCAATCGGGTAAAAAATGCAAGAAGATGGCTAAAGACTTTGTGAACTGTGGTGCACATTGTCAAGTTAAGGGGTATTCTGGCTGTCTGTTAACTAGAGCGGAGAGGGCTCATATCAAACTTTTGTGCGAAATACCGTGAAACGAGTCGCTTCTATCCTGACGCCAGGACCCAGTGAGTGACTATTCAATCGAGTGAACCGTCCGATTCCACCTTTACATGGAACAATTTCCATTTGATTTCCAGAACCTTTGTGAATCGAAGGTGAGCAGATCATGTTTCGGTTTCCTGTACCATGGGCGCCTGTTCCAGTAAGAGCGCGAGCGGCGCGGCGCACACGGCGCGCAGGCGCAGCACGTGCGGGTGCCGCAGCACGCGCAGCACGCCGAGCTCCTGCCGCAGGCCGCAGTACGCGCGGCACGCGCCCGCCGTCGGCGACCGCTCCCAGCGCGCCAGCGCCACCTGTACCACGACTAGACGTTGTATGCTTCCAGAAACACACCAGGAAAGGTCAGGGAGCAGGATTCAACCGACAGGAACGTCTACAATCAAATTCCAACCTTTATTTTAGAAAATTGTAAATTTTTTGAAATTTGGGCATTAGGAATTTTAATGTATGCCTTTCGGCCTAACTAATGCACCTGCTTTTTTCCATTTGGAATAAGGAATTAACGAATAACTTTTGGCTTAGCGACCACACCGCTGATGTTGAGCCTTTGGCGGCGGCTCTGGCTGTAACGTCTCGATGGCAAACTATTTGGCTTATCATCCCGGCACCCACGGTACAAACTCACTCTAAATTAACATTTCTCCAGCAAAGACACGATTCAACCACGTACAGCAGAATTCATGGCAATTTGAATTTTAAAGCATGCTTTTTGGCCTAACTAATGCACCAGTATCACATTTTTAAGCTTGCATGTATTTTAGCGTATACCCTACGGTTTAACCGTGTCCGGGCTCACTTTGTAAGCGTGATGGTGCTGCGCCCTCGGCGGCGGCACGGGCTGCAGCGCCTTGACGGCGACCCTCTTGGCCGGTCGTCCGGGCGGGCGCCACACCCCGGCCAGCACGGTGCCGAAGGCGCCGCGCCCCGCCACAGACTCCAGCACGATGTGCTCCCAGCGCGCGCGCTGCTCCTCCTCCACGTCTAGCAGCAGCTGTGGGGAGTCAGTCGAAGCACAGATAAGTAATAGTACAATCCATCACGGCCCGTCAACTCACAAAAACAAACATAAATGGTAAATATCCCGTTGTTAGTCTGCGCGGAAAGAGAATAGGCGTGACGAAAAACGGAACTAACCTAACCAGCGTAGACGACGCGATGAGCTGCACCTGAAATAAACCTGAAAACAAACTTATAAACTAATTTCGGAGTTAACTTAATTAATGATCATTAATTATACTTACCCGCTGCTCTCTCTATGTATGTACAATAAACGTATGCGCGAGCGCATGCACATGTGAGAGTGTCGCCTACGGTCCAATAGAAATCAGTTGTCGTTGTCCTTCAGCTACCGTAAGACGCACGCATGTCCATACACTCAAGCATCCCTAATTTCGTGAACCCAGTTTGTTTTACTTTCGTTCCTTACGACTAGTGACAACCCCCGTCGCTTACAACCAGTATGGCATTTTTTTTTGCAAATACGGTAGAAAAGCATTACAGCGCCCCCAAATCTAAATCCTATTCTCTTTCCGCACAGACTGAAATAGTAGTTATTTTGCAGAATATTGTTTGAGCACTCACCGCGTCGGGCGCCACTCGCTGCAGCGGCACTGCCCCGTGGAGGGGGCACGCCACGCCGCGCCCCGTGCAGGCGCTCAGCAGACACTCCTCCACCGTCCACCCGTGCACCGCCGCGGCGCCCGCCGACCCGCCCTCCACCGAGAGGGCGCCCTCCACAGACCCGATGCGAGACGATGCTGTGCGAAAGAGACACAGAATAGTACATTACACAACTAGGGTGGTATAATACAAAGAAAGGCCGAGATCGCAGATGTTTGCGGCCCGAGCCGCAGGCGAGGGACGTAAATATGCGATCAAGGGCTTTCTTTATTGCCTCCCGTGTTGTGTACATCATTTTATGTCTACACTTGGCCAGAAAGCGGCACTTTATGGCCAGGCGTGGCATAAAGGTATTAGGAACCGCGCGGCGAAATCACGGAGTGAGTCACGCCTGATCAGGCTAATTTAGGTGTACCACGAGGAGAGGTCAAATTCAAGATTTTGCGATCTCCAGTTCACCATTTTGTAAATTCAACATTCTGAGATTTTCAGTTCTACATTTTGCTAATTCAACATTTTGGGATTTTTCATTCAACATTTTGCAAACATTTTAAGATTTTTAGTTCAACATTCTGGTATTCAACATTTTGCAAATTTAACATTTTACGAATTCATACACAGAAGGCCGGAAGGAAATATACACTGAAACGACCAACTTTGTTTAAAATGAGATATACGTCCAAACCTTGTTGGAAGAGATCGTCTTTAGCAATAAGACCGCCTCTTGTTTACCACTGTTTTTACATAAGTTTGCATTGTAATTTTTCATTTGGTGTGCAATCAAGTATGATTCTATTGTACGTCAAAAATTGTCACTATATTCAGCTCTTGTTTAATATTTGTATGGCAACTATCTTAGAATTAGAATTAGTTTCTCACTAGAGGTCCTTTCGATGCAAGTATGTCTACGGAAGCCGCGCGCGCCATCTAGCGTGGCCGTTTACATCAGTCAGTGCATGATAGACTGTCCTACGGTGTGCATGCTGTCTGCTTTTCGCCACCAAAAGACGCTCACTTTCACGAGGACTTTCCTTATATACTTTCTACCATTTGTGTGTGTGTGATTACGGTGTGTGGCAAAGCTAGTAAGACCTAGGCGTAGCAGGAGCCCGGCGCTGGTGCTGTCAGTGCTGGAGTGGCTGCTTCATCTGAGTTCCAAAGGTGAGCGAACGATTCTTTCTCTTTGATTGTTGCCTTTGTTTTGGGTCTTACTTTCACCTTCATATTATTCTATACATAATTGTGGTTCATTCGACCGGATATATATATTAATTTGAACAAGAAAAATAGCTTGTGAAATACAGTGCATTTAGTACAAAATAGCATTCTTTCGTAGCCGTCTTTTACAAAGAATCAAGTGTTAAAATCTATCTTTAGTACTGTAACATAGATATAAAGTTACGTTTTAATAATACAGTAAAAATATTAAACGTTAAAATTACATATTTGTCGAAATTGTAGTACGTATTATATTTTCATTCGCGGGTAGAAGTCGCCCGCTTCGCATTCCATAGTCTGTCGATGTTCGAGAAATAAGTTCTTTACGCGCTGTGCAATTCTTGTAACCACTTTCAATAGGGCGTAAGTGCGATACATTTTATAGTGTTCAACCTTAATACTGAGGAGTACAGTTCAGATTTCTATAGCACATTTATTTACGCTGTTAGTAGAAAAATAAAATTGATTTAAATTGTTGTAGATGATTCGTTTTTTCGTCTATTTAGTGTGTTTATAAGCGTAAAACATGTCTGAAATTGATAAATCTAAGCGTGCGCTTGCGCTTAAACGTTTAAATGATGCATATGTTTGTGCAAAACGGTGTTTAACTAACCCCGAGTTAAAACCGCGTTTTAAGGTTCATGTAGACAGGTTGGAAGGTTTAGAAAAAATGTTTGATGAGAGTCATACAAAAATAGGCGCATCCATAACGGAGGCACAGGAACTCGCCGACTATGAGGAGACGAGACAAGGGTTTGACGAGACCGTCATTGATATTTTGGCGATTAGTTCTCAATTATTTCGCGACGAAATAAAATTGGTTTCTGACGGACATTCGGCGGCCTCGCGGGACTCGCGCGGCGGGTCCACGGGCAGCAACGTGCGCATGCCACGCCTTTCTATTCCTATTTTTGAAGGAGATTATAAATGTTGGGGAACGTTCTATGATTTGTACCGTACCTTGGTACACGAAAAAAGTGAAATTTCTAAAATTGAGAAATTTCAATACTTAGTCGCGTCTTTGAAAGGAGAACCGTTAAATTTAATAAAGGCTTTTCCTATTTCATCTGAAAACTATGATAGTGCGTATGAAACTTTAGTGAAGCGTTACCAAAACAAACGTCAGCTAGCCTTTCTAGCGTGGCATTCTATTACTACTGTAAAGTTACAAAATAACACTGCGCAAGCTTTTAGATCTTTGTTGGATACATTTCAAGAAAATTTAGCGATTTTAAAAACTTTAAATTTACCGACTGTTGAATGGGATTTCGTAATTTTTTATACATTGCTTTTGAAATTGGAACCTTCTGTTCGGAAAGAATTTGAAATGACGGTGACGTCGGAGGATATCCCGAGTTATCAATCATTAGAAGAGTTTGTAGAAAATTATTGCAAGGCTTTGGAGCACGCCGGAGCGAGTGTGGGTTCCGTTCCCGGTGGAAGCACCCGTCCGCCTGCCAACGCCACGCGTCACAACCACGCCGTGGCACCGTGGCAACGTTTCAAACAAACGACTTTAGTAGGGAATCAGCCGTCTCCTTCTCCTACTACCCCACCGCCCCCGCCTTGTCAATTCTGCGGTAAGAAACATTTTCTTGCGCACTGTCCGGAATTTCAAAACTTAACTGTTGATCAACGGTCACCCGTAGTGATGAATAAAAAACTGTGCTACAACTGTTTGCGCCCAGGCCATGCGGTGTCAAACTGTCCTTCCAAGAGTTCATGTCGGTCATGTGGTCACCGTCACCACTCCTTATTGCATGTCAACCGTAGTGTACAAAGTGAGAATAAACAACATCCTAGCAACCCCGGCACCACCTATAACGCTCTCGGTGTCCAGGGACTTTCTACTATCGCATCGTCGAATTCAACTGTCCTGCTGTCTACTGCTCGCGTAGATATTTTAGATAAATGGCGTGCCTTTCACGCCGTTCGAATTTTGCTCGACTCGGGTAGCCAGGCAAACTATATTACTCAGAGCCTAGCGCACCGACTAGGTTTAACTGTCTCGAGCACCGCCCCATCTGTTTTTGGTTTAGGCAACGCGTCTACGCATGTATTGGGTACCGTCCAATGCACTATCCGTCCTGAGAATCAACAGGGCAAAGAACTGTCTTTTGAAGCCATTGTCATATCGCGAATCTGTCACGACATGCCGTCAGTTACTGTGGAAACCAGTTTTTTGGAAAAATTAGGTTTCATCAAGCTCGCGGACCCTGATTTCTACTCTCCAGGGCCGATAGACATCCTTCTTGGTTCCGAACTGTGGAATGAAATCTTCCTGCAAGGTGTGATCCCTGGTGGGGATGAGCAACCTGTAGGGTTGAATACTGTCTTCGGTTGGGTCTTTTTGGGCCGCTCTCGTTGCCTTGAGAGCATCCCATCCCTATATTCCAATCTCTCGTCTGTCCAAACTCTCCACACATCAAACGCCGATTTAGATGACGACTTAAAACGGCTATGGGAGATCGAAGACGTTCGGCTCCCAGAGAAAATACTGTCGCCGGAGGATACAGCTTGTGAAGAGAGCTTCTCCTCGACCCATCAGCGCGACCCGGCATCGGGAAAATTTATTGTGGAACTGCCTTTCAGAAGTGCCGAGCCCGTGTACCGGAACATGCGTTCTATCGCTGTACGCCGTTTTATGAAATTAGAAGTACGTCTAACGAACGATGTCACTTTACGTACGGCCTATAATGACTTTATGCGAGACTACTTGGATAGTGGTCATATGTCAGAGGTGCCTTCTTCTGACACCAACTCTGACGATTCATATTACATACCCCACCACTGTGTGCAATCCCCTACGAGCGTGCCGTCGAAATTTCGTGTCGTTTTTGACGCTTCGGCTCGGGACGGGGAGGGGCTATCCTTAAATTATACACAGCTGACCGGACCGAAACTTCAAAAGGATATTTCAATTATCCTCATGCGCTTTCGTCTGCACACTGTGGTTTTCACGGCAGACATTCGGCAGATGTACCGAAATATCATCTTATCTGAGAGGCATCGAGACTTTCAGCGCATTGTGTGGCGCTTTCACCCTGACGACGAACTAAAAGACTACCGCCTAAATACTGTAACGTATGGGGTATCATCATCTCCGTTCTTGGCACTTCGTACAATTCAACAGCTGGCTGATACGGACGGTCAAGCCTTTCCTCTAGGGGCGAAAGCACTATCTACCGACACGTACGTTGATGACATTCCGACTGGTGCTGCGTCGATCAGTGAAGCGCTTGAATTGCAAGCCCAGCTGATTGATTTGCTGTCAAGGGGTGGCTTTGAGCTCCGAAAATGGTCAAGTAACCATCCCGATTTGCTGAGCCATTTGCCACCTGAGCATTGTGCGCCTAAAGCTGCTACGTCGTTCGATGCGGACTCTCAAGCTGTCGTAAAAGTACTTGGGTTGAACTGGGACTCCTCGTCTGACCAGCTCAAGTACAAGGTCAACCCGTCTCCAAATCAGTGCACGAAACGACAGATACTTTCAGAGCTTTCTCGTGTATTTGATCCATTAGGGCTGCTGTGCCCTGTTATCTTTCTGGCAAAATGTCTAATCCAACGTCTGTGGCTCTTGGGTTTAGACTGGGACCAGGAGCCCCCCGAAGAAATAACTGCTGTCTGGCGTCAATTTTCTACCCAACTGGGTAACTTATCAGGACCTGCCATACCACGACGGATCACCCACCCCCATGCGGTTGCTTATCACCTCCATGGGTTCGCCGACGCTTCTTTGTCTGGCTATGCTGCTGTCGTCTATCTGCAAGCCGAACTTGATGATGGGTCCTCTGTCACCCATTTGGTATGCGCAAAATCACGTGTGGCACCTACCAAGCGTATAAGTTTGCCTCGGTTGGAGCTTTGTGCAGCCGCACTACTTGCAGATTTGGTAGATTCGATTCTTCCTCATCTTTCTGAATTAATCAAAATCAAAAATGTCTATGCTTGGTCTGACTCGACGATAACCCTTTCTTGGATTGCGTCACATCCATCAAAATGGAAAATATTCGTTGGCAATCGTGTCGCAAAGATTCAGCGGAAGTTGCCATCCGCACAATGGAACTATATAAGCACCCATGATAATCCGGCCGATGCTGCCTCACGAGGTTTGCTTCCCGACGCTTTACTTGTTCACCCTCTCTGGTGGACAGGTCCGTCATTTCTGTCTCGCTCGTCCGAGCGTTGGCCGCAGTTACAAAATCCTCCTCTGTCAACTGACGCAAGTTTGGAATTGCGTCAAGAAGAGAAAAGGTCTGCTCTCGTTGTTGATAACGAGACTGACTCAATACAGCAGCTTTTACTCCGGTTTTCTTCTCTGAAGAAAATCCTGAGAGTAACTGCGACTGTGCTTAGATTCCTGAGTCTTTTGCGTAAGCAGAGAACATATTATGATTCAATATGTGAACAAGAGCTCCATCAAGCACTACTTACTCTCGTAAAGTCGTGTCAGCAAGCTTGTTTTGAAAGGGAGATTCGTAATCTTAAAGAAAACAAGGCTTTAGCTAAGCCATTTAAAAAGTTATGTCCTTTCCTCTCAGATGACAATGTCCTGAGGGTTGGGGGGAGGCTTCGGCATTCTCATTTAGACTATGAAGCTAAACATCCTGCCATTTTGCCTTCTAATCATCGTCTCTCGTCGTTAATAATTGACGATGTCCATTCCAAATCGTTGCATTGTGGACCACAACTGGTTCAATTCCTGTTAGCTCAAAACTTTTGGATTCTCTCCGCTCGTCGTGCTATTGCAAAACGTCTCTCTCGTTGCATCCCGTGCTTTCGGGCTAAACCGGTGCCTTCACAACCCATCATGGGTGACCTTCCTAGCGTTAGGGTTACTGCTGTCAAAGCTTTTCAGCGCGTGGGTTGCGATTTCGCCGGACCCTTTCATGTTATTTTGGGCCGCCGTCGCCGTGGTGTGCGCCCCGAAAAGGTGTACCTCTGCCTTTTCGTTTGCCTGTCAAGCAAAGCGTTGCACCTCGAGATTGCTAATGATCTTTCCTCTGAATCTTTCATCGCCGCCTTGCGCCGTTTTGTTGGCCGCAGAGGCTGGTGCTCTCTAATTCTCAGCGATTGTGGGACAAACTTCGTTGGTGCTAAAAACCAGCTATCAGATCTCATGAAAGGGGCTGCTGCCACTCAGGCGATTGAGTTTAAGACGGTGCCTCCGTCCTCCCCCCACTTTGGAGGGGTGTGGGAGGCCGGCGTTCGCTGTGTAAAGAGTCACCTAGCCAAGGTGGTCGGGACTCATCTCCTGACTTTGGAAGAGTTCCACACAGTGATAGTGCAAATAGAGGCCGTACTAAATTCTCGCCCTCTGTGTGCGGTCAGTAATGATCCAAATGACTTTTCCGTCCTAACACCAGGACATTTCTTGACCCTCTTTCCTTTAACTTATGTCCCAGACACTAACGATGATAAGGATAAACTTTCACTTTTGAATCGGTGGCAATTAGTACAGCGCTTGCACGCGGATTTCTGGAAACGCTGGCATCGTGATTATTTGAATACTCTAAATCAGAGGAACAAGTGGACTGACACCACTCGTGCTGTGAGTATTGGTGACCTTGTCCTCATCAAGGATGACAACCTTCGACCGTTACTGTGGTCGTTGGCACGCGTTGTTGACGTGCACCCCGGTCCTGACGGGGTCGTTCGTGTAGCAAGTCTCCGCACCGCAAATACCGATACCCGTGCAAGAGAATTGAAACGCCCGGTCGTCAAACTTTGCGTCCTTCCTGTCGGCGACAATTAATTCTTTCAAATTCTATTTTTTCGTGTTCTTTCTTTAAATATGTTCCTTTAACACCGTTTGGTAAAAACATTTCTTTCGCATCTTTAGCAACACAACCTTTTTTATATTGGTTTTATATTCTTCATTTAACTCTTTCGTTTAACTGTCTTAATTAGGTATCAAGAGTAACTATTAGTATTTTGTTAAAAGAATGCTATATTCTATTACATGTCACTGTCTATCTTTCAACTTTGTTTTCTGGAAATAATATTTCGCAGCGGGGGGCAGTATGTTTAATATTTGTATGGCAACTATCTTAGAATTAGAATTAGTTTCTCACTAGAGGTCCTTTCGATGCAAGTATGTCTACGGAAGCCGCGCGCGCCATCTAGCGTGGCCGTTTACATCAGTCAGTGCATGATAGACTGTCCTACGGTGTGCATGCTGTCTGCTTTTCGCCACCAAAAGACGCTCACTTTCACGAGGACTTTCCTTATATACTTTCTACCATTTGTGTGTGTGTGATTACGGTGTGTGGCAAAGCTAGTAAGACCTAGGCGTAGCAGGAGCCCGGCGCTGGTGCTGTCAGTGCTGGAGTGGCTGCTTCATCTGAGTTCCAAAGGTGAGCGAACGATTCTTTCTCTTTGATTGTTGCCTTTGTTTTGGGTCTTACTTTCACCTTCATATTATTCTATACAGCTCTAGAATAGACAAAAAAGGAGATCCTATATCCTGTGCAAATGAAAACATCAATTTTGTCTTTATTAACCTTTTGACCGCCACAGTCGGCAATATACGACAGCGGAATTTCGTGCCCACGAATCCAAGTTGGTAAATGCCGACACACGTTACCCGGTGCAAAAATCCTTAGCAAATATTCCTTTATAAATGAATTCTTGGTCCTGGCGTCAGGGTGGCAGCCATTTGTTTTACGGTATGGCGGCCAAAAGATTAACAAGCGGCAATTAGTTGGTGGCCTTTAGTCAGGACACGATACATATTAATGAAAAAAAAACTTAAGCTGAAAATTGCACTCATTTCCCGAAAGCGAATGCTCTTTACCCCTGTGTAAAGTGTACGACTTACCGGCGGAATCTGCGCCGACGCCGCTGTCCTGGTCGGACGCCCTCGACTCCTGCGAGCCGCGCCCCCTCCCCTCCCTCCCCTCCCGCCGATCGCCCTCCTCCCGCATGTCCACCCTCTGCAGCGCCTGCCGCCAACGATATTGTATATTAAAATCCAAAATATGCCCTCGAATAACAATTACTAGATTCATCCTCTTTCATATCACGTCAAACGAATTTCATGATTTTCCAAAGTCTGTCACCGATGATCACGTTTGTGTAACACATATTTTGCAACGTAATAATTAAGTACATTTTACTTTAAACTCCTATAGACCACCACAATATAGTGTATATCACTAACTTTTAATAGTACATTACATAACTAGGGTGGTAATACAAAGAAAGGCCGAGATCGCACAAGTTTGCGGCCCGAGCTGCAAGCGAGGGACGTAAATATGCGATAGAGGGCTTTCTTTATTACCTCCCGTGTTGTGTACATAATTTTATGTCTAAACTTGGCCAGAAAGCGGCTTTTTCCGTGCGCGCAGCGTGCGGAAAAAGTCACTTTATGGCCAGGTGTGGCATAAAATTTATTTATTCATAGAGATGGCTTAAGCTTATGCCGGGATAACTTAGTGGTGGCTGAGCGGTCAGCGAGGATAAAATAGACCAATCAACGTGCCTAACCTAGCTGAGCGCAACTCAATATTGGAGTATTTTTCCTCGCATGCTCTTTTACCACCTCGCAAAGTACTGGTGAGTACTCAGGCTGGATATTCTATCATAGGTTTTTAATGTCATACGGGGCAAACGAGCAGACGAATAGTCTGATGGTAAGCGATTCCCGCCGCCCATAGACACCTGCAACACCAGAGGAGTCACAAGTGCGTTGCCCTACTCCTGTCCTGTCTAGGATACTAGCAGTATGGTGTGATCTTGACTTAACTGAGCTCTTTTGGCTTTGGGTAGACATTACTAATTCCCTGATTCTCTGACTGGTGGCATACCTGTGCCACACCATACTCGTAGCATGGCGCGGTCTTGACTTGGCTAAATCCTTTTGGCTCTGGGTAGACATGATTAATTCCCTGATTATCTGACTGGTGGTAACCTGAACCACACTATGCTCATAGTATGGTGTAGTCTTGACTTGTTGAATGAGGGTGTTTAGAAAATCCACCAGCTGGCAGCAGGGTGGCGAAAGGTCTATTTGGCAGTAGATATCAAAATCAGGTGGTGTGATTGGTGGATCTTGACGCCTACTGTCAAAAAGACCTTTCGCCACCCTGCCGCCAGCTGGTGGATGTATGATTCCTAAACACCCTCATTGTTTCGGCTTTGTGAAGACATTACATAATTCCCCTACCTGCGCCAAGTGTTCGGGCTGGTCGGATTGCTCCTCGTACGCCGCGAGGCACTGCGGGCACGGCACCACGCGCGTGATGAGGCAGCGCCCCTCCGACGTGTGGACGAAACGCGTGCCTGACGATACACGATTCCCATTATACAGGCTGTCCCTAAAACCAACGTCGATACGAAAAGGGCTGATAGACTAGCTCATAAGACACCAGATTAAGTAAATATGACCTCAGTAAAAATCTCTTAGTTTTCGAGATATTGACGTTTTTGCAAAACTCGTGCTAAGTGATACCCTGACTCGGTGTATTATTTCATATCGGTAGTTCCTGAAATGTTTGGCTGTGACAGACAGACAAAGTCGCACCATAATTCTTTTTAACCATTTCGGTACGGAACCCTAAAAGCTTACCAAGCGAGGGGTACCAGTCCTCAAGCAGCAGGTCCACGTGGTCGGTAAGCACGGCCAGCAGCCGCGACAGCGCCTCCAAACTCGGCTCCAGGCTGATGCTCTGGGGAACGACATGCATGTCAAACTTGCTATCTACAGGGTGTATTCGTTAAATGTAGCCAGGCGATTATTACGTAAATGTAACAGATCAGAAAACGTTAAACTGATATCGAAAGTACGTTACTACCTACCTACCTACCTACTATAGTAGGTATAGAGCTTCAGGTATTCATATATCATGTAACTAGATCATAAGGTTTAAGTACCATCTGCCGGTAACATATAAGGAGTGAGGGGGGAAGGGGGGGGGGGGGGTATGTACCTGGTAGCCGGCGAGCGGCTGCGCGTCGTTGCGGCGCGCCACGCACACGAGCGCCGGCAGCGTGATCTCGATGTGCGGGGAGCGCGCCACCTCCAGGTTGCTCCACAACCCTTCCTGCTTCACGCGGAACCTGCACGGACAAACTTTATATGTATAGGGCATACGAGACCAGGGGTCTACAGAAATATACCGGACCGCGTGCATCTACAATTCTACACACCATACAATAGTTGTACCGACCTCAGCTCCCTGGCAGCGTGCTGCGGCGCGCCCAGCAGCGGGTCGTGCGCGGCGGGCCGCGAGCGCGCCTCGGCGGCCACCAGCGGCCCCCACACCAGCTGTAGGCCTCCGCGCCACAGCTTCCACGCCCAGCCCGGCTCCAGTGCCGCCGCCGTCGCCGCGTCCACCTCCATCTGCAAACGATGAGAACAGCAGTTCAGAACAGGCGCGGACACAGCCCGCACGGCACGTACTGCAGCAGCAGCGAGCGCCCCACACGCGGGTGCCGGCCGGGGCACGCTCTGTACATCACCGACGGTACTCACGTCGCGGGGCAGGCTGTAGAGCTTGGTCGCGGCGGCGGGCAGCGCGGGGTCGGCGAGCACGCGCGAGCACAGGCGCGCCCACAGCCCGCACGGCACGTACTGCAGCAGCAGCGAGCGCCCCACACGCGGGTGCCGGCCGGGGCACGCTCTGTACATCACCGACGGTACTCACGTCGCGGGGCAGGCTGTAGAGCTTGGTCGCGGCGGCGGGCAGCGCGGGGTCGGCGAGCACGCGCGAGCACAGGCGCGCCCACAGCCCGCACGGCACGTACTGCAGCAGCAGCGAGCGCCCCACACGCGGGTGCCGGCCGGGGCACGCTCTGTACATCACCGACGGTACTCACGTCGCGGGGCAGGCTGTAGAGCTTGGTCGCGGCGGCGGGCAGCGCGGGGTCGGCGAGCACGCGCGAGCACAGGCGCGCCCACAGCCCGCACGGCACGTACTGCAGCAGCAGCGAGCGCCCCACACGCGGGTGCCGGCCGGGGCACGCTCTGTACATCACCGACGGTACTCACGTCGCGGGGCAGGCTGTAGAGCTTGGTCGCGGCGGCGGGCAGCGCGGGGTCGGCGAGCACGCGCGAGCACAGGCGCGCCCACAGCCCGCACGGCACGTACTGCAGCAGCAGCGAGCGCCCCACACGCGGGTGCCGGCCGGGGCACGCTCTGTACATCACCGACGGTACTCACGTCGCGGGGCAGGCTGTAGAGCTTGGTCGCGGCGGCGGGCAGCGCGGGGTCGGCGAGCACGCGCGAGCACAGGCGCGCCCACAGCCCGCACGGCACGTACTGCAGCAGCAGCGAGCGCCCCACACGCGGGTGCCGGCCGGGGCACGCTCTGTACATCACCGACGGTACTCACGTCGCGGGGCAGGCTGTAGAGCTTGGTCGCGGCGGCGGGCAGCGCGGGGTCGGCGAGCACGCGCGAGCACAGGCGCGCCCACAGCCCGCACGGCACGTACTGCAGCAGCAGCGAGCGCCCCACACGCGGGTGCCGGCCGGGGCACGCTCTGTACATCACCGACGGTACTCACGTCGCGGGGCAGGCTGTAGAGCTTGGTCGCGGCGGCGGGCAGCGCGGGGTCGGCGAGCACGCGCGAGCACAGGCGCGCCCACAGCCCGCACGGCACGTACTGCAGCAGCAGCGAGCGCCCCACACGCGGGTGCCGGCCGGGGCACGCTCTGTACATCACCGACGGTACTCACGTCGCGGGGCAGGCTGTAGAGCTTGGTCGCGGCGGCGGGCAGCGCGGGGTCGGCGAGCACGCGCGAGCACAGGCGCGCCCACAGCCCGCACGGCACGTACTGCAGCAGCAGCGAGCGCCCCACACGCGGGTGCCGGCCGGGGCACGCTCTGTACATCACCGACGGTACTCACGTCGCGGGGCAGGCTGTAGAGCTTGGTCGCGGCGGCGGGCAGCGCGGGGTCGGCGAGCACGCGCGAGCACAGGCGCGCCCACAGCCCGCACGGCACGTACTGCAGCAGCAGCGAGCGCCCCACACGCGGGTGCCGGCCGGGGCACGCTCTGTACATCACCGACGGTACTCACGTCGCGGGGCAGGCTGTAGAGCTTGGTCGCGGCGGCGGGCAGCGCGGGGTCGGCGAGCACGCGCGAGCACAGGCGCGCCCACAGCCCGCACGGCACGTACTGCAGCAGCAGCGAGCGCCCCACACGCGGGTGCCGGCCGGGGCACGCTCTGTACATCACCGACGGTACTCACGTCGCGGGGCAGGCTGTAGAGCTTGGTCGCGGCGGCGGGCAGCGCGGGGTCGGCGAGCACGCGCGAGCACAGGCGCGCCCACAGCCCGCACGGCACGTACTGCAGCAGCAGCGAGCGCCCCACACGCGGGTGCCGGCCGGGGCACGCTCTGTACATCACCGACGGTACTCACGTCGCGGGGCAGGCTGTAGAGCTTGGTCGCGGCGGCGGGCAGCGCGGGGTCGGCGAGCACGCGCGAGCACAGGCGCGCCCACAGCCCGCACGGCACGTACTGCAGCAGCAGCGAGCGCCCCACACGCGGGTGCCGGCCGGGGCACGCTCTGTACATCACCGACGGTACTCACGTCGCGGGGCAGGCTGTAGAGCTTGGTCGCGGCGGCGGGCAGCGCGGGGTCGGCGAGCACGCGCGAGCACAGGCGCGCCCACAGCCCGCACGGCACGTACTGCAGCAGCAGCGAGCGCCCCACACGCGGGTGCCGGCCGGGGCACGCTCTGTACATCACCGACGGTACTCACGTCGCGGGGCAGGCTGTAGAGCTTGGTCGCGGCGGCGGGCAGCGCGGGGTCGGCGAGCACGCGCGAGCACAGGCGCGCCCACAGCCCGCACGGCACGTACTGCAGCAGCAGCGAGCGCCCCACACGCGGGTGCCGGCCGGGGCACGCTCTGTACATCACCGACGGTACTCACGTCGCGGGGCAGGCTGTAGAGCTTGGTCGCGGCGGCGGGCAGCGCGGGGTCGGCGAGCACGCGCGAGCACAGGCGCGCCCACAGCCCGCACGGCACGTACTGCAGCAGCAGCGAGCGCCCCACACGCGGGTGCCGGCCGGGGCACGCTCTGTACATCACCGACGGTACTCACGTCGCGGGGCAGGCTGTAGAGCTTGGTCGCGGCGGCGGGCAGCGCGGGGTCGGCGAGCACGCGCGAGCACAGGCGCGCCCACAGCCCGCACGGCACGTACTGCAGCAGCAGCGAGCGCCCCACACGCGGGTGCCGGCCGGGGCACGCTCTGTACATCACCGACGGTACTCACGTCGCGGGGCAGGCTGTAGAGCTTGGTCGCGGCGGCGGGCAGCGCGGGGTCGGCGAGCACGCGCGAGCACAGGCGCGCCCACAGCCCGCACGGCACGTACTGCAGCAGCAGCGAGCGCCCCACACGCGGGTGCCGGCCGGGGCACGCTCTGTACATCACCGACGGTACTCACGTCGCGGGGCAGGCTGTAGAGCTTGGTCGCGGCGGCGGGCAGCGCGGGGTCGGCGAGCACGCGCGAGCACAGGCGCGCCCACAGCCCGCACGGCACGTACTGCAGCAGCAGCGAGCGCCCCACACGCGGGTGCCGGCCGGGGCACGCTCTGTACATCACCGACGGTACTCACGTCGCGGGGCAGGCTGTAGAGCTTGGTCGCGGCGGCGGGCAGCGCGGGGTCGGCGAGCACGCGCGAGCACAGGCGCGCCCACAGCCCGCACGGCACGTACTGCAGCAGCAGCGAGCGCCCCACACGCGGGTGCCGGCCGGGGCACGCTCTGTACATCACCGACGGTACTCACGTCGCGGGGCAGGCTGTAGAGCTTGGTCGCGGCGGCGGGCAGCGCGGGGTCGGCGAGCACGCGCGAGCACAGGCGCGCCCACAGCCCGCACGGCACGTACTGCAGCAGCAGCGAGCGCCCCACACGCGGGTGCCGGCCGGGGCACGCTCTGTACATCACCGACGGTACTCACGTCGCGGGGCAGGCTGTAGAGCTTGGTCGCGGCGGCGGGCAGCGCGGGGTCGGCGAGCACGCGCGAGCACAGGCGCGCCCACAGCCCGCACGGCACGTACTGCAGCAGCAGCGAGCGCCCCACACGCGGGTGCCGGCCGGGGCACGCTCTGTACATCACCGACGGTACTCACGTCGCGGGGCAGGCTGTAGAGCTTGGTCGCGGCGGCGGGCAGCGCGGGGTCGGCGAGCACGCGCGAGCACAGGCGCGCCCACAGCCCGCACGGCACGTACTGCAGCAGCAGCACGCGCCGCAGCGACCGCCCCGTAGAACGCCCCGACACACAGATGCCGCCCGGCAACTCCTCTGTGCAAAACGCACGTCACCACAATCAGAATATAAAAACACACAAGTAGTCCAACCGTTTAGGAACGCGCGATACTTCTTGTATCGCACGTATGTGAGTGCGATCCGTATTGCAGCATTCTTAAAACTTTGCTTGTAGTGAGTTCGTGCAAACATACAAGCGTTTGTTTTGGAAGCTGACCAACTCGCAACCCTTATGGGCATAGCAATTGTCGGACCGAGTGGTCGGCCGTGGCGCTCCCTGGGGTCGAACCAGGTCGGACCAGGCCGGACCACCCCGAGGGGTCGGACTGCGAACGAGGGGTCGGACTGGGAACGAGGGGTCGGACTGGGAACGAGGGGTCGGACTGGGCACGAGGGGTCGGACTGGGAACGAGGGGTCGGACTGGGAACGAGGGGTCGGACTGGGCACGAGGGGTCGGACTGGGAACGAGGGGTCGGACTGGGAACGAGGGCTCGGCCTGGGAACGAGGGGTCGGACTGGGAACGAGGGCTCGGACTGGGAACGAGGGGTCGGACTGGGAACGAGGGGTCGGACTGGGCACGAGGGCTCGGACTGGGAACGAGGGCTCGGACTGGGAACGAGGGGTCGGACTGGGAACGAGGGGTCGGACTGGGAACGAGGGGTCGGACTGGGAACGAGGGCTCGGACTGGGAACGAGGGGTCGGACTGGGAACGAGGGTTCGGACTGGGAACGAGGGGTCGGACTGGGAACGAGGGGTCGGACTGGGAACGAGGGTTCGGACTGGGAACGAGGGGTCGGACTGGGAACGAGGGGTCGGACTGGGAACGAGGGCGGACTGGGAACGAGGGGTCGGACTGGGAACGAGGGGTCGGACTGGGAGACATACAAGTGGGAAGATAACTTACTGCTATTATACTGTGCCACAATCATAATAGTTCAACCTACTTAAACTCTTAAGTATGTCTTTATGGTACGTAAAAGAAACATGAGTTGTCAGTCAAAATAAAGTTAACGATTTATACACAATTGTTTTCTTGCAAATAGAATTAGAATTAATTATCGAAGCTCTACAAACTGTCAATAATTTTCTTATTCCATTGCAATCAGAATGAAATCAAATTCGCATTAGGTGAAATTACCCCTTTTGAAAATAAAGGATGGGGGAAATTTCCTTCTTGGAATTACTTGGTAATTTCTGTAAATTTGAGACATTTTATTCCCTCCAAAACCGCAATTAATCAATCGATACATTTTGGAATTACAATACAAAACAATTCAAAACATTAACAATATTTGTTGGTAACAGCGGTACTTTTACAAGTTTCAACCTATCAGTGCTTAAAAAATATCACATCTGAAAAGAAAAAAAACCGGTCAAGTGCGAGTCGGACTCGCGCACCGAGGGTTCCGTACAAACTCGTAAGTAGATACGTGAATAGTTCAAGTAAAACTGTATGGCGGTTAGCTTAGTAGGAGCAAATAAGTATGTGTACGATTTTTGAAAATTTCTAAAAAACGATGCAATTTAGGAAAACCGTTTTATTTTTCCTGTAATATTTAGAATGATATTAAAAATTGGTAATTATTACAGATTTTTCTGTTCAGTAACTTCGAAGATAATAGGGGGAATGGTATTTTTTTAAACGTTTTTGGTCATAAATCAAAAAGTACAAATTAAAAAAAATGGTTTTGGAATCTACAAATCAAGCCCTTTCATTTGATATCCCACTCGATATAATAGCTCTACTTTTGTTTTTCCACATCCCATTTCGGACCCCTTTGATTTTTAACACTATTCCAAATTTCAAGTCGATAGGATCAGTAGATCCTGAGATATCTTGCTGTGACAGACGGCCAGACAGACAGACAGACAGAGTCGCACCATAAGGGTTCCTTTTTTACCAGTTTGGTACGGAACCCTAAAAACGTTGCAAGAAACAATTCTGCAGGTATTTTCAAAAAAGAAATGCTTACGAAGCCCAAAAGAAGGTTATGTCTATGTCCGCTCATAACTCCTCAACGATACACCCGATTTTGATAAATGATACATCATTAGATCCGTCTTGATTACGCGAGTGTCACTGGGTACATAAAATTCACAAAAAAATTACAAATTGGTGGATTTATGCGCATTAACGGTATGTGGTTAGTATTTTAAATTTTCACAAGTTGCCAGCTTTGTTTTAGGGTTAAATGATAAAGAATCCATTAGACCATTAAGTTCGCCTAATGAATCACCGATGAAATTACTTATGTGTAAAAAAAGTTTAAAAATCTAAAATCATGGAAAGATAACCTGTGTAAACTATAACCCGCCAGCAGGTCGACGAAGCCCCGCTGCGTGGGGCTTCTATTTCTGCTCTGAGGGACACAAGCTGACTAACAAACATAACCTAAAATAAGGAGTGTGTTTAATGAAAAGGCTAGGCAGCTAACTAAACCAGTTGGCGGTGACATATACACAGCTATTCATATATCGATACCTTTAGACTCAAAGGGCGTAAACGCCATAAGAACCTACGGCGTTTACGTCCTTTGAGTCTAAAGGTATCGATATTGTTTACTTTGAATTGGTGAACTCTTGTACTCACGTATAAGCGAGGGTGAGTCGGCGCGGGGGGCGGGGGCCGCGGAGAGGGCGGGCGCGGCACGTCGAGGCGTACCTGGCCACACGCGCGTTTTCAGGGGCAACTGAGGGTGCTGTTAGAAAAAAAAAACTATTTGATTTCAGACAATAATAAAACATTATGAGAGTTAGAAACTGCTATTTTCCGAGTTCACTATTCAGATGTGAACTCTTAATGTGGCACCACAGATCTAAATATCGATACCTTTAGTTAGACTCAAAAGGCGTAAATGCCATTAGCACCTACGGCGTTTACGCCCTTTGAGTCTAAAGGTATCGATATATCGAGGTAGAAAGAAATAGTTCGTTGACTTTTATGGGAACCAAGCGCCAGGAGGGGGGAGGCCTGGGACACGCGAGGGACTCACAGCGGGCTCGGCGGCCGGCAGCAGCGGCGGCACCAGCAGCGTGCGAGCGTCCCAGCACAGCGCCAGCTCGAACTTGTTCAGCAGGCTCACGCCGAGCGAGGAGGCCTCGTCTCCTCGCGCCAAGAGGGGGGAGGCCTTGAACACGTGAGCTAGGTCCTCAATCTTCATTATACCTATGACAATTTTTCTACATAGTCATTTTGTTCATGAACATTACTAGGTTCATAAGGTGGTTCGAGTAGCCCGGTTCTCAAAAAAATTAAATAAAGGACATTCTGTATCTATAGGGAACGTGCACGAACTATAGGTGGCAGCACTAAACGACAAAAGAGACACGGGCGGACAATAAAGGAAACTATCGCCCCTGTCAAATCAAGCTGTCAATGTCAATGACAATATGTAAGTGTCAATGTCAAATATAGTAAGTCGTAGCTACACTGACGTTAATCGTCCTTCAACGCGATAAATTAACGGCGTTTTCGTCAATGTGGCCCCACCATGAGAGGGTATATGATTTAGATTGGCGGCACCAGTTGGCAGCACCTTCGTCGTGCACGTTCCCTATCCGTAGTTGGGAATGCTGATGATGAACTCCAATGCTTGAGTTCATTATTTAGTTATATAAAACAGCAGCCCAGCAGAAAAGCCGGTCTCCCCTGGGTCCTGGGTTATTGCCCCTGGCTCCAGAATTTACTTTTAGAATTCAGAAACTTTCGCATTATACAGAATGCCCAAAAACGAATGGCAATTTTCTTAAATATTGGAAATGCCCCATTTTTTTGGAATCTGTACTAGAGATTGAACAGAGTATGCGGCCGTCCCAACACCATCCTGAGCATGTTCGTTGAACGTCTGGATACAATTAACAATTTGATTTAACATTAAATAATTTTACCTGAAATAAATTATTCATTATACTCGAAAAACGTTTAACGCCCTACGCGTGCAATACAACAACGCGTTCAGGGTGCTGTTGCGGCTGCCCCGCTTCTGCAGTGCTTCGGGCATGTTCGCGGAGGCGCGCACCGATTGCTTCTTCGCCACTCTGCGCAAGCGGTGCGCGGCCTTGCTCTGCAGAGTGCGCGCGCGGCAACAGCGTCCTGTCCATGATTGCTGGACGATTGGACTGCCCTTACGTGAACCACTGCATAAGTGTTCACGTACGGGGTCCCTAACAAGATTTTTCTGGTGACATTTTGTAATTTTTAATTTTTATTTGTTTGTATTATTTTGTGGATTTTGTAATGTTATGACTTTTATTGCCTTTATTATTATATGTGAATTTTGTGTAAGTGTATCTAAAATGTGGACCCATGTTGTCTTGAAATAAATGATTTATTATTAAATGATTTTTATTTGTTTTATGTGTATAGTACCGTTGTTCGCGAAGGGGTTGATCTCCCTGACGGTGAGCACGTGGGCGAGCACGTCGCACAGCCACTGCGGCCGCACGAAGTACAGCTGCTTCAGCGCCGCGTCGTCGTAGTGCACCAGCACGCCTGCCCACACATCACATTAGATCATGGGTTCCGAAAGTGGGCCCTACCGCCCCTCAGTGGCGTTGGGGATTCCCAGGGGGGCGGTAGGGGCCTTGGAAGAAATTGGGCAGTGATCTGATCTGTGAAGAATTTTTTTCCTCCCAGGCCACTGCAAGGATTAAATTTTCCTTGTAGTAAACTGATATTTTCGATAGTTGCTTGTTGGTAGATTACTTGACGTCTCGTTCGATCCCCAACATATAATTATTTTATTTACATGGTTAAATTTGATTTGGGCCTGCGGAAGGATAGGATAAAGAATAAATCTCATAGCTATAATTAAAACTTACGTAATTTTCTTGTCATAAATTCAGTGCCATTGCAAATGTATGTACAGGTATTTCTATGAGGACATCCCCGAATTATATTTTTCATACAAAGAGCACTTTCCCCTAAAACTGCATTTTCACAGAAGAGGCAATTTCACCAAAAACATACATCACCAAACGAGACATACAGTCTGATGATCAATAGGGAATATGCATGAATTTTTTTTAACAGATTTCTTAACAAAATTTGAAAATACCGTAAAAAAGATGACATACAGTCAAAAAAAAAAATTGAAATCGACTGAGAAATACGGAAGATATAAACATTTTAAAGCACTAATCAGACAGCGATTAGAGAGAGAGATCCGACATGGACTATGACGTCATAGTACACGGCCGCCATACAAACTCCATACTATATTCTGTTTTGCGAGAAAGAGATAGAGATCAATCTTTGTTGTGTTAAATCTTGGTTATTTTTATAGTTATTAGAAAAATATTTTTTTCTTATTGTTTTCTATATGAATGAGGTTTTATTAAAGTAAATAAAAAAATTCATGCATATTCCCTATTGCATATCATTTGTATCAGCGTTTGTATGGTGGTCATTTCTGTGGGTACTAATGTTTTCAATACCGGTATTGAAAGCCCTCTAGGGCACGTTACCGTTGTCGTGCAGGAACATGGTGGCGTGGTGCAGCTCGGCGGCGTCGCGGAACGTGCGGTGTCCCTTCGACTGCATGTATTGTGTCACCTGCGACCAAGGGAACAGCTAGTACGAGTACTATGAGTACTATAGGGTGTAATATGTACTTTACCACACCCTACATGTACGAAAGTAGGGTTGTTATTGTAATGATGTATCGGAACGCAGCTACAGACGAGATGGAATGAGACGTGACAGATAGTAACCGTTTTGACAGCTTGTAGCGTCGGTCCGATACAGACTCATAAAGTGTGTTGAGTAACATGTGGGGGGTCGGTACTTGGAGAGAGACAAGTAAGAGTATCGGAGTGGAACTGTAATGATTTTGTAAATCTTTAGTATTAATAAACCCAAGTGTTTCTCAGAACAAGAATCTTTTATTTAAAGAATACTACAATTATGTTGATGGGGACGGAAAGTAAAGTAAAAGGTGTGACCGACCCCGTTGAATAGCTTTATTGCACTAAAAGTAACAAATAATAAAATGTATTAAGTATATTCACGCTCGGGTGCATCGTAAGCTTAAAATGTCGAGTGTGCTCGTACAGATCCTAGGTGACAATTTCTTAGAAAGTTTCTACAAATTTCCGAGACGTTTACCAGTTTGAAACTGCGCAATCCTGACTTTAACTTACATGTTGGGATGGTAACTGCTGGCTCCAACAACTGGGAACTATACTTTTTTACCTACGCCGCCCACCTAGTTCGACCCTCTCAAGGTGGTCCGGGATTAGCGACCTGGTTCGACCCCAGGCCCCCACCTAGTCCGAGGTCTCAAGGTGGTCCTGCCAAGCGACCTGGTTAATTCGAGGGAACGCCACGGCCCTCACCTGATCCGATTTTTGCAACTGTCAGTAAGATTTACAAGTTTGTCAGCCAAAAAAACCGCCCCCGGAGCCCGACTGACTGTCGCTACTGAAAGCCCGCTTATCACCGCCCGGACCCATCATCATCAAGTGACTCACCAATCGTTTGTACTCTTCATGGTTGACGACCGGCTCTCGTAGCTCTGCAGCCAGTGACGTCACGCACTCCTCCAGAGCGAGGTACGTGGCGGGTATGCGTTGTTCTAGCAACGGTTCTTTGCTGCCTGCAAATGTACGCTATTTTTAAAAGATGTCACTACTATGAAGCCACATCCATACTAATAAGATAAAAATAAAAAATAAAATAGTTTATTTTTGCAAGTAGGCCCTCAAGGGCTCTTTTACAAGTCTGAGTCTAAATATGTATGTATTATTTCATTTCTTTTCTTTTGGCGCTTTGGGTAGTGACCTTCTGGTGAGAAGAAGCGCCGGAAGAAACTCACCAGTTTCTCTTTTTTAACAACAGGTATGACATTATTACATTCGATTTCATTAATACGTTATAATAAACTTATAACTACATTTTCAGAGATGTAAAAGGTCTCTAGGCGTCAAAACAAGACAATTAAAATAATAGAAAATAAATTGATAATAAAAATTCATGGAGATGTAAAGAGTCTCCGTTGTATTCTACCTTTAAGCCGAAACGCATCTCAATGTGAGTATATTTTGACAAGATCTACTTTTAGTAAATGAGCAATCATAAAAAAATATGCCATTTTCTTCTTTGTTAAGTTTTCTGTCAATTTTATGTTATTTCTTATTAGAATTCGGATGTTGACTAATGTTGAATTTTACAACATAATAGTCACATGGATTGGAAAAATACTAAATTATCATAACACAAAAGAAATAAACTAAAAATGTATAAAAAATAAAAAGTTATGAGACCACAAAGTTAAAAAAAAAACGATATTTTTTAAAGTCAATTTCGGAATGCTTAAATAACACTGAAAAAATAAATGTATGACAAATATGTGCTTAAACGCACTTTTTCGTGCTCAAGATGGCAAAATGCTATTTTTTTCATACAACTTAGTACAGCGATAGACCCGATGACGTCATCGCTTCTGCCCGTTTTGTATAGAGCGTTTTCAATGCTCAGGCGATCTGCTACTTTTGATTACAATTTGTGGCTGTTATACTTATACAAATGTATTAGGTGTCATATAGATATTTGTTCCTCACAAATAGTAGAATCGATTTACGACAGAAAAAAAATCGAGTCAACAGGCGAATTCTGAGCTCTTTCCATCGCAATAGTAGAAAAAAGTGTCCTAAATTTGATGATGAATGAAACTTTCCTTTGTGTTGACTGTTAAGTCAATAGAGTGGTGTCGACTATTGGGCATTGCGTGTCTACATTTGGTTATAATCATCATTATGAATTTTAAAAATGTATCAAGTTGATTTCGTACTCACCCGGTGGCTTGACGCTGTACGCGACGGAGTATATGATATCGGCGAGCAGCCGAATATTGTGGCGCGTGCTGCACGAAACCTGCGCGTCAACACTACATTTATACGACAATATAGCACACATGTTGTAATAGTACATTACACAACTAGGGTGGTAATATAAAGAAAGGCCGAGATCGCGGATGTTTTCGGCCCGAGCTGCAAGCGAGGGACGTAAATATGCGATCGAGGGCTTTCTTTATTACTTCCCGTGTTGTGTACATCATTTTATGTCTACACTTGGCCAGAAAGAGGCCACTTGGCACTTTATGGCCAGGTCTGACATAATAGTAGTTTATGCCACACCTGGCCATAAAGTGACTAGCCAAGTGTAGACATAAAATGATGTACACAACACGGGAGGTAATAAAGAAAGCCCTCGATCGCATATTTACGTCCCTCGCTTGCAGCTCGGGCCGCAAACTTCTGCGATCTCGGCCGTTCTTTGTATTACCACCCTAGTTATGTAATGTACTATTATATTTTAAGTATGTGACGACACGAGTAAACACTATACACTAATCAGTAGCAGTAGTACCTAGTAAGCAAACAGTAGGTACCAAGTAGAACTATACCGAAAAAAAACATGATGTATATAAATAAAAAAACTAGCAGACATAGAACTAATGAATGTGTTACCTATATAAATATTATAATTGCGTGAGACCTAAGAGTGTAATAAAAAATAGATAATTGGGTACAAGGATAAAAACTAGAAATGCCCAAATCATCATCAACATCTTACCTCGACGGAGTCCATCACACGAGGAAGCCCTTTCTTATCAGCGTCGGGCGCCTGCAGCAGCGCCGAGCGGATCAGGCGCTGTAGCGCCGCCGGACTCTCGCTCTCCGGTAGCGAGCTCTATAAACACAGGGCATGTATAAATATATCCCACCAAAAACATAAATGTAAAAAAGGAGAGCCAAGTTCAATACAAAAATCATGCTTCGCCGCAAAAAGAATGGAGATCTAAATGAGTGCCAAGTCCTTTGCAAAATCCAAATATGTATTTATAGGAACAAAATAAAATGTGAGATCTTAAAGTAGGTTAGATTTGACTTGGCCAGTTATCATTACATCAGTCATTTTATAAAGTTATACGACATATATATTTATATATTTTAATTCTGATAAAAACTGGCCAAGTCAAATCTAACCTACTTTAAGATCTCACATTTTATTTTGTTCCTATAAATACATATTTGGATTTTGCAAAGGACTTGGCACTCATTTAGATCTCCATTCTTTTTGCGGCGAAGCATGATTTTTGTATTGAACTTGGCTCTCCTTTTTTACATTTATGTTTTTGGTGGGATATCATTACTTTTTGTAAAGAAAACTAGGCAGGTATTGAGATTTAATGTTTGTAACGGTTCCAACGATACAATTAAAAAAAAAATTTTGTATGGGGATGACCCCCCTATTTTTTAACTTTTTTTTATTTTTAATTTTTTTTCTACGCTTACATTACACACAATTACCGAGCTGGATTCCAAATTTCATTAACGGTTCCAACGATACAATAAAAAAAAAATTGTATGGGGACCCCCCTATTTTTTAACTTTTTTTTATTTTTAGATTTTTTCCTACGCCCACACACAATTACCGAGCTGGATTCCAAATTTCATCCTTCTAGGTCATCTGGAAGTAGGTTAGGTTTAGCTACTCAACGATGCAATTAAAAACACAAAATTTTGTATGGGGACCCCCCTATTTTTTTATTTTTTTTTATTTTTAGATTTTTCCCTACGCTTACACACAATTACCGAGCTGGATTCCAAATTTCATCCTTCTAGGTCATCTGGAAGTAGGTTAGGTTTAGCTACTATATATAGATCAGTCAGTCAGTCAGTCAGTCAGTGCTAAAATTTACGACTTTTTGACCTTCATATCTTTATAACCGTTTGAGCTAGCTTCATGAAATTTGGGCTTCTAGATGTCCTTATGGATATAATTAAACACACGTAGTTTTATGTGTTTACGTTAAAGAGGTTTTGAGTTATAGAAGGGTGAAAAGTGGCACCAAGTGGTTCGTGTAATATTACACTTGGCGCTGGCTAGCCAGTTTTGCTTGAACTTGGCTTGACACGCTGCCGCGTGTCTAGATGATTGTATCAGACTTTTAGGGAGAAGGATAGGGTCCACGAAGTGTGACATAGTGAGACAAAGGGGAAAGGAACGTTCCAACAAAGAAAATACTGAAAGTATTACTACTTACTACAATTTATCGCAAGTGTTTGTAATCTAGTATAATTGTATTTGTTTTTCTAAATTAATGATCCATGTTGGTCGAATGAATAATTTAATTGAATTGAAACTAAAAAATATATGAAGGCAATCTCTCATTTGGAAACCAGCTACTAAATCTGACTACGAGATAGGTCTAAAGCTAAATGATCCCGGTCACGGCACCAACATGTGAAATGAGCCGTGCCAAAATTCTACTTGGTCAATAAAAGCATGACAGCATTAAATTTTGTGCGAAGATCGATTAAGAGCTCGGTTAAAATAAAGGATATTTTTTATCCCACTACGACGAAAAAAAGTCATGGAACTTTTTTTTAAGTAAACAAACAGCCACATCAAATAAAGCACTAATAATTTATCCCCTACTAATGAAATGGCATCGTCCAATCTAAATAAAACGCAGTGTCATCTACCGTAAGTATTATTAAGCAATTCACAAAGGACATAAATGGATGGTACTCACATTAGCGACCTGGTCGTAATGCGTGGCTACCATGATGACGGGCGAACCTGGTGCGCGCGCTTGTATCGATCTGCGTAAACATTATCAAAGAGGGCTATCAGACACAGGCGTTACAGAGTTCATAGACAACTCGTTGACAAAAAACGCTTTGACAGTTCCTGTCAGTGCGTGCCCTCCATGAACACAAAAAGAAATTGCTTAACTTCTAATTTCTCCCCTACTAATGGTAAGAGGATAGAAATAAGTAAGATAGGTAGTGTGTTAAAGCCTACCCTCTTACCCTTACGAAGAAATTAGAGCATAAGCAGTGTCTTTTTGTCTCTAGACCACGCGGCTTGAAAATCATAGTTGTCAGACGATTATTTACTACAACGGAAGGACAAATCGTGACAATTTGGATAAAACTAGACTTAGCCTCGGGACTATCTTTCGGTTACATAAAAAGTTTAATGTAGGCATCGTCTTTTTGAACAATATTTACACAAACAACAACGACGAAAATAAAACGTTGAAGCACTAGAAGCAGGTCAGTTACCTGAGCCAGCTGATGGCGTCGGCGAGCCCCTTCCGTCCGTCCGTCACCTTCCACACCACGAGGTACAGCGACCGACGGGACAGGAAGTACTGATGCGTCGCGTAGTACCTAGCACACACAGAATGCGCTTATTATAGCTTGCCAACTTCGTTGGTGACACATGTGTGCTTTTTGTTATTAGCAGCCGTAACTACTTACACAAGTTACCGCCAACACGAACGGCTGCTGCCTGCGGAGGCTGCCTCCGTCGGTCACCGTTCGTGTTGGCGGTAACTTGTGTAAGTAGTTACGGCTGGCCATAACAAAAAGCACACACGTGAGTGTAACCAACGAAGTTGCCAAGCTATAGTACTCAAGTGGGGAGATAAAAGGAGTTGCGCTTAAATTAAGACCATCCAGATCGCAGGTGTTCGTGAATCGATGCGCAGGCGACAGTCATAAATAATAGGCTACTTGACAGGTTTCTGAAAAGATTGTTTAATGATGTCTATTGAGCACTCAGAAAGTGGTTATTTTTAATTCTTTTGTGTATTTTTTCTGAAAAAAGCAAATAAAAATGCACTTTTAAAATTAGGCGCCAAAACGCTTTCTCGGACAATATGGCGTCTATGACCGACCGAACCGGCAAACCGACAAACTTCAACGAGGATCGCATAACGAACGAATAGGATTGACAGATTGGCAGCATGACGAGTGGCAGCGCGAGTGACCCATTTACATTCTCGCGTTGCCCACTTCCCTGCTCACTTTGGCTGAGTGTAAATGAGGTATTATTTTTTCGTAGGGCTAGATTTGTAGAGTAGTACTCACTCGCGTTGGCCGCCGAAGTCCCACGTGCGGAACGTGACGGCCCCGCGGGAGGCACGCGACGGCTCGTAGCTCCACGTGCCGATGTCGACGCCGACCGTGGACATGTTGCGGCCGGACGCCTTGTTGCCCATGCGGATCGCCCAGTGCTACGATCAAGGACATTTACTAACTGAATATTTTATTAGACGAGATTTTTTTTTAAATTATATGCCTCGACAAGATTCGAACCTGCGTCTCCAACGGCTTTTCGGGCCAACACAGGCGCGCTACCAATTGCGCCACCGTAGCGAAACCCAAGTCATCCAATTTTTCAATAAGATTCATTTGTGACGTCATCCGTATTATTTTCCGTTAACTTCGAGGACACATTTTTCAGGTCTAATTAAGTTAATTTCTCCAAGAAAGTAATGTTACTCATTTTTAAAATATTCATAATCTTAATTTAATAAGTAACCACTAGAAACGAGCTGTCATAATTCCAACTGTCATAGTTGACATTAACTTTTGACTAACTGAAAAGTGTCTTTTAAAATGGTCATCAACTCAATATTAATTTATTTTGTGTGAAAAGTATTTTTTCCCAATTTAACTAAAAGCTATACAGGGTGGCCCATTTCGATCGGTCAGTATGGGAAAGTCTGAAACTATAAGAGATACGAAGATCTGTTCTTAGGAACCATGACATCGATTTTAGGGACAAGAAAAACTGCATACACAGATTTGAAACTTACGTCTGTGCCTTTCCTTCGATGTTGGATAGGGGATTCCTGCCTCAAGCACTCGAGCAGACTGGTTTTGCCGATACCCTGCCAACAAAGCGATAAGTTTAACAAATGGACACACATGTAATCGTTGTTTATGCCACACCTGGCCATAAAGTGGCTTTTTCCGCACGCTGATGCAAATGATGTTCACAACAAGGGAGGTAATAAAGAAAGCCCTCACTCGCATATTTACGTCCCTCGCTTGCAGCTCGGGCCACAAACTTCTGCGATCTCGGCCTTTCTTTGTATTACCACCCTAGTTGTGTCATGTACTATTATGCAACTGGCACATAATGAGCGACCTTAAAACACGAGTGTTTAAGGCCAATAATGCACAGTTGCATGCCTTAAACACTCGGGCTCCTACATTGCGCATTTCGAAAAGTCGATCGATCACGCTATACCTCGTCAGTCGATTTTTATTACAGAATGTGATTCGGAAAGTACTGTAAGAATGATTATTTCCACACATATTATAAATCCCGTCTTTTCACCTGCAAGCCGACCAGCATGAGCTTCATCCTCGTATAGACGCGCGCCTCCTGCAGCACGGACTTGAGGTATCCGACGATGTCCATGCTCTTGTAGCGGCCGCTGGCCAGCATGGAGCCGAGCGGCTCCCCCAGAGCACAGCCCGCCGTGTTCAGGTTCCACAGCCGGGACAGGAGGCCCATTTGTGGAGGGAGGTCGGTTATGTCTGGAATAACTCTTTCATTAATCACAAAATATAGTGGGACTTTTTTAATTCGGCTCAGTCAGGTAAAAAAAAGAGATCTATGTTTTAACACGAGTCTTAATCTGCCTGTACTGTTTCTAGAAAATTAGTCCGGTAGTTTTTGCGTGATGCGCGCACAAATAAACAGATAGACAACATCTTTTAAAACTATTTTTTTATCTTTATTACTTATTTTTAATACTCTTCAATTGCTTTTTTTATCTTTAAAGTCAAAGAAGCAAAAAAATAAGAATAAATTATATCCTGGTCACGGCACCACTTAGTAAACCGTACCCTAAATACTCTTTGTGTATGACTTACTTACCTTTGTTCCCACTGATGTTGAGCACTGACAGATTGGTGAGCGCGTGTATGAGCGGCGGCACGGAGCGCAGCATGTTGCTCGACACGTCCAGCATCGACAACAGCGGAAACACTAAGCGGGACCGCAAACCCGCCATCGAGTTCTGACCACAATACAACACTATTGCACAGTCCGAAATACAGAGCGTAAAAACAATAAGGTTAGAAAACTACCTATTGCTCGTTTAAGACAAATCGAATCAGTCGGTTTTCAATACACAAATAAAGATTTTTTTTATACATATAATTGTGGACAAATCGGACAATAAACGCTTATCTTATTAACTTTAGACAAAAAGTAGTACTCACCCATTCATCATCCTCGTCGATCTCGCTGTCTCGCTCTGGCACGTTGCCGTCGTCGTCCGTCGTCAGCTGGATGCGCGTGAGCAGATTGTTTGCCAAAATCTGCGCAAAAGTATGCATTACATGCTTATTTTCCCGGGCTATTTGCATTACTATTTAAGAGGGAACATTCGTCTTTTACAATATAAATAAAAAACATAAAATATTCCTAGTCATGCATTAATACCTAATACATAGGTACCTACAAAAAAATGGCAAATACTTTTTTGGACATATAATATAACGCCCGTTGCGAATTACTTAAGAAATACTATTTAGATTTCTTCAAGGCGTGATTGATAAGGCTACTGTTACTAAACTAACCCAGCGAGCTCCACCTTCAATACTATACTTTTTACCATTAGGTGATACTGGAGTTAATTTTATTGCTCATCAGTAAAAAAAAACGTTAAATTAGAAACATAAACACCTATTGTCATTTCTATGGTAATAGCTCTCGCGCCTCCTACTTATAAAGAATACATGTGGAACGTTCTATCGGAGTCAGTCAATACTCAATAACTCACACTGTTTGATCATGGAGAAAAACCACTTTTTAAGCACTATATTGTTTATTAACTATTTTTAACAGATTTAATTATCAGAGACGCATGTGCAGTCTAACAAGTTTTAAATGAAGAGAGTGAATTGGTGAACGAATGTAGGTCTTTTTTCATTCAAGCCACAGACTAATCAAACATACATATTTTAACGAGTAATGTTTCGTTCTGAAACATACACAAAGCGACTTATTCGTTAATTTTTTTCTACTAATATGTCGCCACAATGATTTAAAAAACTACCAGTTACTCACTTGGGACACCTGCAATCAGCAACGTGCTGTATCCTCATTAATACCAGGCCATACCCGAGAACCACTTACCAGAGTCCTCAACGAGTCCAGCCGCAGATGGCTGCGCGCCGCGCACGCGCAGTGCAGCAGCTGCGCGCGCACGCCGCCCGAGCGGGGCCGCGGGCGCGGCCGGGCGCGGCCCCCGCCGCTCGACCCCCGGCAGTAGCACGCTAGCGGATCGCCCACTGATGACCCGAAGTTCTCCACCTACAACCGTATATAAGGGCCTATGATGGTCACATGTGCGATAAATTGATAAATCATTACGCTCCGACATGTATGTAAGTACAAAAATGGCGGATACATTGTTATTTGTCACCAACAATATGCTCGGGCTAAACGTATGCCACATAGAAGGAACAACCCAAATTGTACTAACAACCAAGATACGTGTGGTATTCGATGGCAGAACCAAATAACTCTCGTACCTGCGGTAAACTCGGCCAGCAGGTGATCTCGTTGTGACTGAGGTCCAACTGCCGAAGATTCGTTGGATATGACGTCACGTATGACATTGACCTGCGAAAAATATACTTAGTAAATTGAGGGAAAACGTCACATGGAGGGTAGATTAAGTATTTTATAAGTTATGTTAAAAGTAATCTTTTTCTATACAAATCAAAACAAAACATACACTGTAGCAACATAAAATAGTATGAAGCATGACGTTTGTACCGTCATTTTTACACAGACAGCTTTAGAAGCTATTTTTGAGTCTAGGGCACAAAGCTCTTTAAAAACCTAATCTTAAACAGTACCTGAGCGAGTTGTACGCCATGTTGAGAGAGGTAAGCCTTGGCGCGAGGCACGCCAGCGCGGCGGGCACGCACGTAAACTGGTTGTGGGAGAGGTTGAGGGACGCCAGCGCGCAGTCGCCGGCGCCCGAGCTCACCGTGCGCGGCTCGGCGCGCCACGGGTGCGCGCGCACCGCTTCAGTGCAACTATACCGACATATTCCAAGATGAAATACTTATGGTAATGAGTCCTTCCAGATACACTTCGGATAGTATTTTATCTACAAAAGATCCAATGGGATGGTTTGAAGATAAAATACTAATCGCGTCGCGTTAAATAAATCGGTTTCCAAATCAGTACCAATTTGGCTTACTGTTTCTCGTAAACGTTGTAGGATAAGGAGATCGATAAAAAAAAATAATAGAGTATTTTTTATTGCCTTAGACTGGCAGACAGGCAGACGGCCAACCTGATGGACAGTGGATTTAAATGAAATAGGCGTCTGTTTGCTGAGTAGTGTACGTTTGCAGTTGACTTAGCAGCACTATTTTCTCTATGTAAGGTACGTTTCATTGTTATACTTCAATTACTTTAGTGTTCATTGTTTTTGTATTGGTTCTAGTTTTATGTGCATCATGAGCAAGATGCTCATGTGTTTGGTAAGAAACAAAACAAACTATGCTATTTAGCAGTGGCGTGGCGTCAAATATGTTCTTAGTAAAGCCGGAGTAGATTTGGTAGATACTACTGTTAAATCCTTTAAAATAGGCAAGCCGGTGGGAATCGGGTACTATCGACGCCACGCCACGGTGGTCACAAGTGAAGGATGACTAGTGTACTCACACGGCGTGCCCGCTGCGGTCGCCGAGCGTGAGCTCGCCGTCGTCATCCCCTTCTTCCGACGCGCGGCTCGATACCGACTGACGTGACATAAACATGTGTTTGAATCGTATTTTTACTGGAAATACTTTCATTTTATACAACTTATGGCGAAAAAATCACAATTTTGTCATAATAATTGTCCTAGGTGGTTATATAGATGAGGCAGGTAGGTGTTTAGCCCGCTGTCCCGCTAAAACAGATATGCTGGTTCGATTCCAACATTGTTTATGATTCATTTTTTTAACAAAGGTGTATCAATCATCGATAATCGTTGTAAAACAAGTCTAATACGCGTATGTAAATGAATATAAGAAAAATATATTAGTTCCAGAAAATTAAGGTACCATCGAAGACACTGCTAACTGACCACTTATCACCCTTATTACAATGTATTAAGGTCTACTGATGGTCACTTAACTGTGTCTTCGTTTGTACCAGGATTTATTAATGAATTAGGTAGGGAAGTAGAGGAAAGGGGAACACTCACCGTTTGCGAGAAGTTGAATGAGGACTGCGAGGAAGCGATGGAGGGCGAGGCGCTCAGCTGCGGCGACGACTCGGACGGCGACAGCGGCGCTGAGCTCTAGCGACACATATACTCTTTTATTTACGTTTGCAGCAATAGCTTTACAACTGTGTAAAGGTCGCCGCCAACTAGCTTAATTAGCCATTTGGTCAACTGTCTAGCCTTTTCATTAAACGGCGCCATTTAGTTAAGTGCCTGGATGAACAACAGGCCGTCTAGCCCTTCTATCAAACTACTTTCGTTCGACAACATTAAATAACCCGCCTAGCCGAGTCCGTCAAATGTTAGTTGTCTAAATATATTCTGTCCTTGAACCTGATCTCACATGAGGGCTCGCCGCGGCGGATACTTAAAATAGACACTCGGACTCTACACTTAAATCGAATTAAATAACATAGCTAAAAAACTGACTTGAACATTTGCATCCACGATACTAGCAAACAAAACAAACTACAAGAGCATCCCCTATTTTGGTGAAGTCGGGTAACACTTACGCGACCAGACAAAATATTCAAAATTACCCCAGAAACCGACAGAGCCCGCTAGGTGGGTTTGCGCAAAAGTCTGAGTCTGAGCAAAAGTTACGAGCGCCCGCTAGGCGAGTTGTTGGTCGTGAATGTGTTAAAAATGGGCATACCGGGTCTTGATAGGGCAGATCGCGCAGATGGTTGAGCGCCGCGTTGAGGTCGCGCAGCTTGGGCGCCGCCCACATGCGCGGCGGCAACGCGCGCAGCTTGTTGTTGCTCACGTCTAGCGTTGTTAGCGCGGGGCACAGTGTGAGTGTAGGTACATACCGGGTCTTGATAGGGCAGATCGCGCAGATGGTTGAGCGCCGCGTTGAGGTCGCGCAGCTTGGGCGCCGCCCACATGCGCGGCGGCAACGCGCGCAGCTTGTTGTTGCTCACGTCTAGCGTTGTTAGCGCGGGGCACAGTGTGAGTGTAGGTACATACCGGGTCTTGATAGGGCAGGTCGCGCAGATGGTTGAGCGCCGCGTTGAGGTCGCGCAGCTTGGGCGCCGCCCACATGCGCGGCGGCAACGCGCGCAGCTTGTTGTTGCTCACGTCTAGCGTTGTTAGCGCGGGGCACAGTGTGAGTGTAGGTACATACCGGGTCTTGATAGGGCAGGTCGCGCAGATGGTTGAGCGCCGCGTTGAGGTCGCGCAGCTTGGGCGCCGCCCACATGCGCGGCGGCAACGCGCGCAGCTTGTTGTTGCTCACGTCTAGCGTTGTTAGCGCGGGGCACAGTGTGAGTGTAGGTACATACCGGGTCTTGATAGGGCAGGTCGCGCAGATGGTTGAGCGCCGCGTTGAGGTCGCGCAGCTTGGGCGCCGCCCACATGCGCGGCGGCAACGCGCGCAGCTTGTTGTTGCTCACGTCTAGCGTTGTTAGCGCGGGGCACAGTGTGAGTGTAGGTACATACCGGGTCTTGATAGGGCAGGTCGCGCAGATGGTTGAGCGCCGCGTTGAGGTCGCGCAGCTTGGGCGCCGCCCACATGCGCGGCGGCAACGCGCGCAGCTTGTTGTTGCTCACGTCTAGCGTTGTTAGCGCGGGGCACAGTGTGAGTGTAGGTACATACCGGGTCTTGATAGGGCAGGTCGCGCAGATGGTTGAGCGCCGCGTTGAGGTCGCGCAGCTTGGGCGCCGCCCACATGCGCGGCGGCAACGCGCGCAGCTTGTTGTTGCTCACGTCGAGAGTGCTCAGCGCCGGCAGGGAGAACAGCTCCGGGGGAATGTGCTCGAGGCGGTTGTCCTGGGGAAACCGATTTATATGGGGTCATCCATAAAGTATGTCACACGATTTCTCAGACTTTTAGACCCCCCCTTCCCCCATGTCACACTTTTTTCTGTATAATGATTCTGTTACATTTGGTAGACCATGTACAGACCTGTAGATAGAGCTCCTGCAGCCCGGGCGCGCTGTAGACCTGCGCGAGCGGCGCGCGGCGGCGGCGCGGCGCGTCCTCCTCGTCGACCGGGTCCGTGGCTAGTGGTAACCGCTCCAGCTTGTTCTGGGCCACGTTCAGGTATCTGATGGTGATAAGATAGTCCAATGAAGACCAAAGTGGCTTTAATCATAGAATAAACATTAGTAGGCCTCTCTCCCTAACAAAACTGTCGTCCGAGTCCGGACGGAGCTAACACGCGTACTAATGCGTGCTCTTTCTGGTCACTGGCTATTACCACCCATGGGTGGCGATATTTAAGACGCGTAACAGTTATTACGAGATGTACAATTAAATGTATCTATTCTATCCAGCTGTAATGGTAATTATTACACGAAAACTTACTTTTATTTATTTTATCACCTCTTACTATACAAATATCTAAGGTAAAACTCACCTGAGGCTGAGCAGTGAGAACAAGGCGCTAGGCACCGAACGCAACTCATTATGAGCCAGCTCGAGCCGCGTGATGGCGTGTAGAGCCAGCGCCCCGCCCGTCACCTGCGGGTTCACGCGCAACGCCGCCGCCGTCAGCCATGACATGCTGCAACAATTTCATTGACCGAGTGAGTGATGGGACTCAACCGGTTCTCTTCGTTGTGCCATCGAATACCACGCGCATCTTGGTTGTTAATTCAATTTGGTGGTGATATTGAATACCATCTGCAACTTGGGTGGTGGTACGACTTGGCGGTGGCATCGAATGCAGCCCGCAGCTTGGTTGTTGGTGTAATTTTTGTGGCGTCCAATACTAGCGCACACGAATGTGATCGGTCGATCCCTATCCGATCAATGAATAGTGAAATTTCGCTTTCGCTGCCCCCCTCATGAACCCCCCCCCCCCCCCTAGACTTCTGTATCCACGTGGTTGACTCACCGTATGGTGTCCAGTTGCGTGTGCAGCGCGCGCCAGTGCACCATGACGGGCACGCTGGGCACGAGCGCGTTGTGCGTGAGCGTGGAGTCCCGCTTGCCTTGCAACACCCGCGCCGATACTGCTGACTTGTTCATCTTGTATTCCGGGTCCGGGTATGCCTGGGGAAGAATATCAATCATTACACTTTTGGAAACTACCTAATAATGAAGAATATCTCGAAAACTAAGAGACTTTAACTGAGGTCAAATTTAATTAATCTGGTGTCTTATGCGTTGGTCTATCAGCTCTCTTCGTATATACGTTGGTTTTAGGGACATTCTGTATAACTGACCCTTGACGCTAACACGGCACACAGCAGCTCGAGCAAGCCATGGCGGACGCACTCTCGGAGCGCGAGGCCGTGCGGGTCGTCGGCGCCGGCCTTCAGCAGCATGTCGGCCACTTGCACGTGCTTGTTGCGGATGGCCACCGCCAGCGCCGTCCATGGCACGTCACCTGCACAAATTACAGTACGTTTTTAGAGTTCTGTACCTCAAAAGAAATTTCGTTCGATTCACACACTCAGATAAGGCCAGGTTGATCCGCTTCAACCTTCCCGCTGGTCCGCTGCTCTCTTTGAGCAATCAACCTAGTTACTTCCAGGTGGCCCTGGCCTAGCGTTCTGGTTCGACCCCAGACGCTTTGGCCTTTACCTAGTCCGACCCTCTCAAGGTTACAGTCGTCCTTATACCTCTAGCACAACTGAGACACGCGGTTCTTTGTCGCGCGACAAATGTTACCTATCTCTTTCCACTCAATATGGTGTGACAGTGACAGGTGATGCTCTGTCGCGCGAGAAATGAAGTCGCGGCCAGTTACGCTAGACAGCCTGGTCTATTGGTTAATTTTTTTGTACTCTAAAACGAACAAAAGAAATACTGGCAGTAATATTAGTGCACTCACGATCGCTGCCGACGCGGCCGGGGGAGGGGGAGGGGGAGGGCGCGCCGGCGGCCGACGCGCTGCGCGAGCGCCGCCGCGAGTCCCGCGGCCCCAAGACCTCGCTCTAAACAAACAAAACTTACGTAAAGGACATAAATAACGAGCAAAGATCCCAAAGAAGCGTAAGAACTAAGGACCTCCGCATATTGGGCCACTACAGGCGGCCACAATTCGGCTACTGGAGGCCACAGGCGGCCGACGAGTGTTTTCATATATTTCACTTCACACCTGGCCATAAAGTGGCAATTACCGCACGGTACGCGTGCGAAAAATCCCATTTCCTGGCCAGGGGGAGACATAAAATTTTGTACTTATCGCGGGAGTTAATAAAGAAAGGCTCAGACTGCAGATTTATTTATTTATTTATTTATTTTATTTATTTTAGGAGAACCAACAGCTTTACAACAATATGAACGTTTGTTTAGAAAACAGTGACGCCAATTACAGGATCTCACGTATAGTCACCAGTATAGCAAGAATAAACCAAAACTATGTGCGACACTCAGACACAACACTTACAGTTAAGAACAATACTTATTACAGTTAAAAACAATACTTATAATTAACACTAGGATAAAGAATATTACTATGAAATTCATGATGTTACAAAAAGGTAGCATGCTCAAACGAAACTACGCTCGACAAGACTTCGCCTCACAGAAGGAATGCTACAATTAAATATATCAATGTCCACCTGTTTTGTCAAATTATTTACGCTTCGACTGGCACGTATCATGAAGCTGTTTTTCCTGTAGTTGGAAGATGCAAGTTTGGCAGAAATAGGGGGATGATGCCTTTTAGACCTAGATGGGACATTAAATGAAAGGTCACTAAGCAGTTCAGGACAATCAATGGCACCGTTTGTGATATTTAAAATGTATGTAATATCGGCTATTTCACGACGTTTCTGTAATGGAATAAGGTGGTGTCTTTTACATATATTGATGTAATTCGATGTGCTATAAGGGCATTTGATCTTAAAACATAGGTACTTAATGATTTTTTTCTGAATGCGTTCAATTCTATGTGTGATACTACCCAGCACGACCACGGACGATTTTGTTATTTCTTTTGCGGTACATATTCACGAAAAAAAATGTACTTTTTTGTACTATTCATTAAAAAAATTGTACTCGTACGGTTTCGGAGTTGTGAGATAGACGTTGTGGTCGTGCTAGGTAGATGCTACCTGGCACGACCACACTCAGATCGATGGTAGCTTGATAGTCGAAATAAATGTACTGAAATTGTACTATTTTGTACCGAGTATAAAAAAATTGTACCGCTTCCCAATTTAAAAAAAAATTACTTTTTGTTTCGCGGAGTACAGCCGACGGAAAAGAAAGCGGTACAAATTCACGAAAAAAAATGTACTTTTATGTACTCTTCATTAAAATGTAATAACTCATACGGTTTCGGCAGTGTGACACAAAAGGTGGGGGTCGTGCTAGGTAGATGCTACCTGGCACGACCACACTGACATTGAGGTTAGTTTGATAGTCAATATAAATGTACTGAAATTGTACTATTTTGTACCGTACATAAAATAATTGTACCTCTTCTCAGTTAAAAAAAAAAGTCCTTCAATGGTTCGCGGAGTACAGCCGACGCAAAAGAATGAGGTACAAATTCATAAAAAAAAATGTACTTTTAGGTACTTGTAATCAAAAAGTAATTACTCATACAGTTTCGGCAGTGTGACACTAAAGGTTGGTTAAGGTTGGGTCGTGCTAGGTAGATAGATGGTTCCTGGCACGAATACGCTGATATCGAGGTGAGTTTGATGGTCAAAATAAATGTATTCTATTTGTACTATTTTTTACTTTGCATGAAGTAATAGTAATTCTTTGCAGTTAAGAAAAAAGTACTTCAATGGTTCGCGGAATCGACCGACGCTAAAGAAAGATGTACACATTTATGAAAAAAACGTATTTTTATGCACTATTCATTAAAAAAGAAATATTCATACGATTTCGGCAAAGTGACAAAAGGTTGTGGTCACTGTGCTAGGTAGATGGTTCTTGGCACAACCACACTTACATCGAGCTTAATCAAATGACCAGAATAGTGCAAAATAAATATGCTCAAATTTTGGCTACAGTCTACACTTCTATAGCACATCAAATGTGACAGTGGTATGGCAAAAACCGCTGCCATTACAAAAAAGGTAAGAATGTCCCCATTTGAAGTTGTATTGCTCCGCTGATTGTACATAGCAAAAGGAAATCTATACTTATATTAGTCATATTATAAATGCTAAAGTAACTCTTGTTTATCTGTTACCTTTTCATGTATAAACCGTTGATCGATTGTGATGAAATTTCGTATAAAGTAAGTTTGAGATCCGAGAATGGACATAGGATAGTTTTTATCCTAAAAAGCCTCCCTCACTAGAGCAAAGCAAATCTTCATCTTCATTCTCACCCTCACCCGCATCCGCATCTGATTCCCCATAGTAACTTTTACACCCCTTCTCATCCAATGTTCCGTCCGTTTTATTTTTAACCCTGACGAAATAAGTTTGACCGCTTTGTGTGTGTGTCACCCTTGTAAAACTGTAGCTGATTTAAAAAGTGATTTTACAAAGTTGAATCTACTTCAAAAAAGGAAGAAATAAAATATTTTTTGATTTCAGTGCCAGCCTTAACAATTAGAATAAACGTAATCATTTGGCACCACCAATGCGGTACCATGCCGACCTCTTTTATTTCCCCTTTTTTTAAAATCGGTTTAATATTTCAAAATCACTTTCTTTTAAATTTTGAAGGTACTGACACATTTGCTCAAAAATAAGCATGCTTTTAAGCATGCTTAAAATCAGCAAGCTCTGCAGTCGTTCAGTAGGCTTATGATAATACGTTTTGTCACGTGATAAATAAATGATAAAGCATCCGTCACTCTCACACATAATATTGTCAGAAGTGACGGATGCTTTATCATTTATTTATCGCGTGACAAAGCGTAGCATCATACGCCTACAGATTTGCCGCTAATAAGCATGCAAATTTTGAGCAAGCTTATAAATAAATATTCTCAAAGCAAACGATTTGACGCACTTGCACATGCTTTAGACCAAAACGGCATGTTACATTGACAGATAGGTAACTGCAATGCATTGCAGATCTTTGTTGTAGTGTTTGTTTAATATTGGCGTGAAGGTTATTTGCTTACACTCCACACCATTGACATTTAGATAAGTTTCAACCCCTACAAACTCAAAACTCAAACTGATATATTTCTGCAAGTGGGCCTCAAGGGCATGTCTGATTCTTTTGAACGAAAAAGCAACGTCAGTGCAGTGCGACAACATAACGGGGCTTACCCATTGCTGTGTAATTTAACTTAAAGACTGAAGTGAAAACCAATATCAACTTACAACCATTTATTACGTTTATTTACATTTTTCTAAAATAAAATTAAACTGACACATAGAGGAGAGGTAGTTTAAACTTAAATAACTTAATTAGTTATATGCTTATTTCGCTCCTGTGCCAGTCGAGTCATCAAGTGCATACTATTGTTTGTTTGGCCGCAAAAACCGCTGTACGGAATTGCCCGACCAGACGGAATTAGCCACATTGACCTTGCCAAACTAACTTTGTAATCGCATGTATTTGTCTAGGATTACAAGCATTTATGTGTGCAGTTGTGACTGAAATTGCAATATTTTTAGGTTTTTTTAGGACTTGATAGGCTAAAAACCAACTATATTTAAAATTTGGAGCTTGTGGGTCTGCTAGAAGTACCATAGAATTATGATGATCATCAGTCAGTGAGTCAGTCAGTCAGTGAGACAGTGATGACAAAACTAAGGAACTTTGACATGCAATAGTTCTTAAACTATACGTTCAAATTGAATGATATTGATAATATATATATATATATATATATATGTATATGTCTTATTGTGCCCTACACAGGGTGTCTGGACAACGATGTCGGAGCTTTTAAGGGCGTATAGTACAATCGATTTTATCGATAAATCACCACGTGGTTTTTTTTAGTGGATGGTAAAAAAAATTAAAAACTGTAAAAGTAATGCGTTTTTGTTATGATTATTTGGTTTTATTCATTTTTTTGCCCTGTTATTGGAATATTTGAATAGAATTATTAGTTTAAATTGATTGCTTACACATTTAGCTATCCAATAAACTCTTTTTGCATTTGTAGGACGGATAATGGACACATAATGGCAAAATTACCACGTGCGCCCGTGCTCAGTTATTTGAAATGTTTAAATTGCCGCTATTTAATTACCATCTACTCAAAAATCGCGCGGATTTCCGCTTGGAGATTTATCGATACGATCGATAGTACTATACGCCCTTAAAAGGTCCGACATCGTTGCCCAGACACCCTGTATATCCCTGAAATTTCAGTGTTCTAGCTTTAGCTAGTACAAAATTACGGAAGGCTGAAAATGGCCTGAATGGCTTCGAGAAAATGATGGTACGGCCGTGCCTTTGTTTGGCTCGGCTTGGCGGGGGCACTACCGTGCCCCCAGATAAGTCTAGCTAGAAAATCTTAAGTCTAGGTCTTATTCATAAAAACTTACTTAGAGATCTGGCGATGATTATCTTGAATTTATGTCGATTTTAAAATAAAAGAGGAATTTCCTATCAGAATGTTTGTTATTGTTGCCGTCTCTCTCAACGTGTCGTTCTTCTCGTAAGTGAGAAAAGGACGGACGACATGTTAGCGAATGAAATGAAAATAGGAAGATGGTTTGTCCCTAGATCATAAAACTCATGAACCGTAGTAGCAATAATCATCATTTTGATATATTTACTTATATTTACCTAACACATTTACTACTACTATGGCACTGTGCTATATAATTAATTATGTAAGAAATCTGCAATCCTAATTGATTATATTATGTAAGTACCTACAATTTTACAACAGTAATAATATGTACATAATATAATAAATATAGTATTGGTCCAAAGGTTTGCAATATATGACAATTATTAGAATGATACCAAAAATAATTATTTTTAAACTCAGAATCTTTATATGCCAGTTTTACGAAGATTATTTTTAAACGTAGTAAAACTGGCAGGAAATATCAGAAGCAGAAGACAACTATAAAGGTTACCGCACACATAACAGCTCGGCACCGGAACGGAACGGCCTCAGCTCATCGTTTCGCCATCAACGAGACGTCGACCATACGCAAGCAAATAAGCGGCAGCATTAGGGTATGCAGTACCGGTACCATTCCGGAGAACCGGAATTTTCGGTACTGGACGATAATGGAACCGGGATTTCCCGGGATTTTCGGTACTTTCGGGACAGATCTTCTATAACTTTGTCGGTCGATACTCGATGCTTTAGTCAGATGAGATTTCGTTGGAATTAGTACGTTTTTTAATAAAACGACTACACTTCGCAGCTAAACTACTTTTATTGATATATTTGATATATAATTCAATTTCTAAATCAAAAGTATCCTTTGTTTCAATCCAGGACTTGTTCTACTTACATGCCAAATTTCAGCTTGATCCATCCGGTTGTTACTCCGTTATTTAGTAACAAACATCTAAACATCTTCACAAACTTTCTCATTTAAGTATAATTTTAGTGTGAAGATTTTCGAACGTTAAAAGTTAAAATATACAATTTAATATAACACGTGGTTTTAATACATAGAGTGCGCTCTCCAGGACAGTAGTTGACATAGTGCATTTTAAAATAGTCCAGTTGCACGCAAATCAAAAATCCGATAGCAGTAAGCCACAATACATAGTCCTATAATATAACTAGCTTTTGCTCGCGACTTCGTCCGTGTTAAATTTGAATATCGTGTGCCGAATTTGAAGTTACCTGGAACGGCGGTAAAACTTATGATTTTGACTAATGTGAGTGGTTAGTGGTTACAGATGCACATATTTTACCGCAGGCTAATAGTAGTACGCCTATACATTGTTACCTAAGGCACGTTAAAGTGGCCGTGCGTGAGGGAGTCCCCGCTAAGCAATCACGTCTCTTAACCCCGCCTAGGGATGAAATAAAAACAGTGACGGTATTGTAATTAAGAGTCTAAACATGATATTTCAAACATCTTACTTAAAAAGATCGTAGGGTCCCGATACAAACTTTCAACCCCCATTTAAACCCCTTAGAGGATTAATTCTGAAAAACGCTGAAATTGTTTTTCTTGTATACTAATGAAGAGTCTAACCATGATATTTCAAACCACTTACTTAAAAAGATCGTAGAGTCCCAATACAAACTTTCAACCCCCGTTTAAACTACTTTAAACACCTTTTTTTTTAATTTATCCAAATAAAAAAAAGGTGAAATTACTTTTCATTTATTTTAATGAAGAGTCATGAAGTTTCAAACCTCTTACTTCAAAAATCGTAGACTCCATACAACTGTTTAACCCCTTAGGAGGTGAATTTTGAAAAATCCTCTCTTAGTGCACCTCTAGACCTTATTAGGATCCTACGTGCCAGATTTGAAATTCCTAGAACCAGCGGTTTGGCCTGTGCGTTGATACAACCTACATGCTAAATTTGGAATTCCTAGGACCAGCGGTTTGGGCTGTGCGTTGATATGTCAGTCAGTCAGTCAGTTTCTTCTTTTATATATTTAGATAAGCGTTAATGACTATCAAGGTCTTCGACGATCGAAAAGCGATGACTGAATGACTACCTGGTCTACCTGCGCGGCACGGGGTTGCGGACCCGCGGGGCTGGCGGGGGTGAGTGAGCCGCCGCCGATCGCCGTGACCACGGCTGCTACCCGTGTTTGGTTAAAAATGAGCAACGCTCTTTTTCGTTTCAAATTATACGTCTTTTGTTCGCGAAAATTAATTAAAAATGCTCCCCCCAAAGAAATTAAAAATGTTTCCCGAAAGTCCCGAAAGTACCGGGATTTTTATTTCGACGTCCCGGTTCTTTGCTCGACTGAAAATCCCGGGAAATCCCGGTACTTTCGGTTCCGGTATTTCCCGGGAGCAAACCCTAGGCAGCATGGTACAAGAAAACATATCTGTGTGTTCTTTCCGAGCTCAGAAATTAATGAGTCACGATTAAGTTTAAGAACTTTAATAATGTAAGAAAATGTATTAGTAAGTACCCATAATCAATTAAAAAATACCCATAAAAATTTGGGACACTTTTTTCTTTTATCAGAGACGCGTGATTCTGTTCTGAGTAGAAAAGATGTAAAATTTCTCAGATCTAAAAAAAAAGTTAGTGTACAACTTTAAAAAAAAAATGACCCGTTTATTTCGGTAAAAGGAATACTATTTAATTTTAATAACAGAGCATTCCCTTTTTTACCAGCAAATAATTGAAGAAACGGTTAGATAATTTATTTGCACTAAATGGCAACATGTGGAAGGACAAAATTGACAGAATTGGGAAGTAAATACCCGTTTTTCATGTAGGTACCATGGGCGGGCGATAGTCGTCGCCGAGGGCGAGGCGTAAGCGCGGGGGGTGGATTTCACAGCGTTTCAACCACCGTCATCACCAACCTCCATATTATGATGACATCTTTTTAAAAATTGTAGGTATATTTTTTGTACAAAACATGAAAAAAGTGAGTACCATTTTCGGATTTTATCAAAATAATGGGACACATTCTTAAAAAGAATCGTCGAAATTTCGGGAATGGTGATGACGGCGGTTGACACGCTCTGAAATCCACCCGGAGGTGACGCGATGTAAGCGCGGTGACCGCGGATTGCACACGCTATCAAAGTATAAAGACAACCAAGTAGTTCGTCTTCGCCGTTTAGGAGCGCGCGACACCGGAGTCGGCCTAAGGCACAGGGCTGCCGCTCGTCGGTTCTGTAAAATACTACTTACTACGAACGTAACTTTTATTAGGTTGACCTCGATCGAACGAACAATCGTTCGAGGTCAACCTAGAAAAAGTTACTTATTTCAATATGAAATGAAACTATCTGATCGCACACATCTGATGTTAATGTTATTAAGTATAATAGTTTAAATAAATTAGTATTGGTACGTGTACATGTAAGTAACGCAACGATATTTCGGCTCGTTTCATAAAACCACTCTCGTGTTTAAGGCATTTTATGTATCAATAGAATCAACTACTATTTAATTAGTAGGTACACGTTTAAAAAAATCTGTTAATTTTACTCATCACTGTCAAACAAAATAATTATCTAGGTACTCTATTTAATTGGTATACTTCGATTGATCGCCACCGCTGCGCACGCGTTCTTTATGAAAGGCGACGGACGGCGGCATCCTTTGTGCTTGCCACGTGACGCGGCATGTGTCTCAGTCGGCAACTTAAAAAGAACTCCATAGACCAGGAGCTCAGTGCAAATTCAATGCTATTATTTATAATACAATTTTAGTAAGTAAGTATGTGATTATATGAAATAATGGTAAATAGTTGCGTCTCGACATTTTGAAAGTAAATTCTAGTAAGTAGATAAAGTATAGGTACATCATTTGTAAAAGGTTTGTATAGTCGAAATTATTAGTACCTAAAAGTTTTTATTTTGGATAATCAATTACTTAGAAAAACGTCGATTATACTAGGTAGTAAAAAATAAAACTTCATTTAACTGTTAATAAAATTAATTTATACACTTAACTCAGCCCTGACTAAGCACGCGCCCACGACGCGGCAATGCTTGCCTGTGGTGCGTCCGTACACGGCGCGCACACATGCGCACTCCCGATGTACCTTTTATCGGAACATAAACTACCGTATACCGTGACGCTATGCTTGCGGTGCGGTTCACTAGCTTATGCCGAGGCGAGACTATGCCACTCCGACTGTCCGACACCAACAAATGCGCGTTAGAGCTTCTTACAAAGGATACGTCCCGGTGCCGAGCTGTTATGTGTGCGACCACCTTAATTGTTTTTGACAAACGTCATACCATTGCAACCCCCTGGCATTGGAATGATAAGCAAAGAAATGATGCAACTTATACAGAATTCCACGCGTGGAAGTGAGAAATACTGTTACGTTTGTTGTCCCTTACCCGCGTATGCGTTTTTGAAGCCTGCCACCGGCTTGTGACTGGTAAATTTGGGCAAACTGGCAGCAAATAAAGAAACCCAACCAAATTAGATAGGATATAATAATGCTGAAGTGCTCTATCTATGTATGATATTTTATTTAGTCGGGCTATAAATATCTCCTATCCAAAGGTATACGCGAAGGTCATTTTTATCTTATACTCATTCTATATAATTATCATTGATAACTTCATAAGACTTAAGATTTGATTTATGAAAACAGCTTTGGGTTTTATTGCAAGTGAAATCCGTAAAAAAGTAGGTTTAGTTGCATTGCAAAATGTTTTACAATAGCTAATGATTCTGATCATGCGTTGTTCATCATAAAATGTTGAAAAAAAATCACTATTTGTGTTTCCAGTGACACGTTATTTAGCGAGTGACATCAATCCGTTTATTTCATAAACTGCTATCTACTACATAGAGGTTTTATTCCAACACCCTCTCCTAATTTTATGTTTATAAAATACAAGTTATTAATATAAAATTATAAAAATAACATCAACAGATTGAATAAAAACATAGTCCAACTGAGCAGAGGCGTAACGCAGTTAAGTTCTTTTAACCAGGGCGAATTAACTCACCAAAAACGTTCATCCTAAAAGTTCTTAACAAGTTAACATTATACTATTTTTATGTTTCAAGAACTTTACTTTATCTAGAGCCTTGGTTAAAATATCTGCTGTTTGATTTTCGGTTGAACAATAATCTATTTTAAATCCATTGCTAGCATACACCTCATGGATGTAATGATAACGCACATCAATGTGCTTAGACCGTTTGTTAAAGATCCCAGTTTTTATGAGCTGAATTGCGCTCTGATTATCAATTTTGAATGTGACAGGTACTTTAATGTTGAGATCAACCAGCAAGGATTTTAGGAACATTGTCTCCTTACAACATTCGGCCGCTGCAATAAATTCAGCTTCGGTTGAAGACAACGCGACGATAGGCTGTCTACGTGAACACCACGCTACTGGTCCTCCATCCAACATAATAATGTAGCCTGTAGTGCTACGTCTTGTTTTAATATCTCCGGCGTAATCTGAATCGCAGAAGACAGAAAACTCTAAATCTTTGTTCTTCTTATAGCACACACCCTCTCCTAAGGTGCCTGCCAGGTACCTTAATATTCTCTTTACGGCAACTATATCTTTGCTATCTGGGTTTTCCATATTTCTGCTTGCCATGCCAACCGCGTAAGCGAGATCGGGGCGGGTTTTAGTGGATAAGTATAATAAACTTCCAACAGCTTCTCGGTATGGGAACTTTTGGACTTCCTTCTCTTCAGTACAACTTTTAACATCATCTTCTTGTTTACATGGTGTGTCCACGTATTTACAGTTCTCCATGTTGTATTTCTTCAGAATTTGCTTTGCATATAATGTTTGGGTTAACTTTAAACCTTCGCTGTTATCTGTTATTTCCATTCCCAAGTAAGATGTTGGTTTTTCGTAAATTTTTATTTCAAATTTCGAATTTATTTTCTTCAAAGTCTGCCGTATTCTCTCTTTATTAGGTCCTATTATTATTCCGTCATCGACGTAGATTCCGATAATCATTGACAAGTCTTTATTCTTTAGAATACACGGCTCGTTTCTTGCTTGTGTAAAGCCAATGTCTGACATAGTTTTAAGGAACTTTTCATTCCATCTTCTCGGAGACTGGCGAAGTCCATACAGAGACTTTACTAGTTGACAAATTTTGCCTTTTTCGTTGGTAACACCGAGAGGTATTTTCATATAAATGTCTTCGTCTTCTCTTAGTTCGCCATTAAGGAACGCTGTTTTAACGTCAAATGTCATGAAACTGTGATTTCTAGCTGCTGCTATAGCAAACATAGATTTTATTGCTGATTGAGAGACCACGGGACTAAATATTTCACCAAACTCAGTATCTTTTTGCTCATTGCCTCTCACTACTAATCTGGCTTTATAAGTTCCATTTTCTTTGACTTTGAATACCCATCTATTAGTAAGTATATTCTTTCCAGAAGCCTTTTCTTTATCTACTAATTTCCAAACTCCGTTCCTTTCCAGTGAATTTAGCTCATCTTGAATCGCTTTTTTCCATTTTTCCTTCTCTGGAGTCTTCATAACTTCATTAAACGTAAGTAGGGCATAATCATTGTACCTTACGGGCATTTTTACGGATCTACCACTTCTTGTTGCTCTCTCTAGTTGATTTTCTCCTACTTGACTATCTTTAGAGTCAGTCAATGGACTCTCGTAATTGCTTTCTTGTTCTGAATCTACTATTTCTTCACGCTGGCGTTCAGCAGCATTTTCAATTATTTGTATCTCTTCTTGTTCTTCTACTTCTATATTCTGGTTTTCAACTATTTCTTCTGTCGGTTCTACTGACAAGAACTCTTCTTCTACTTTTTCTCTTAATATCTCGTTATCACAACTTATTGTAGATACTTCTTCGTTCTTTTCTCGCTTGAGCATCTTTTTCTTTGAATTTGTTTTCTTCAGTTTTTGTACATTTTCCAGTTATAATTTCTCCTAATCCCTTTGAGTCAAAAAGAATGTCTATTTGAAATTTCCATGTTTGGTAGCTGTCGGTGTCTTGTAGGATGTCAATAAACAAATTTTGGTCTGACATATTATTCTCTTTTTTTACGGTTCTTATTTTTATAATTGCTTCCGGCAATTCACTTTATTTTATGTTTCTACAGAAACCACTTTTTATGCTTTTAAGACATTAAAAACATTTTATTTTCTTTATTTTAAGGGACGGCTAGCCCATAACCTGACACGTTATTTAGCGAGTGACATCAATCCGTTTATTTCATAAACTGCTATCTACTACATAGAGGTTTTATTCCAACATCCAGTGGGGGATATAGACCGGTTATTTGTCCAGCAGTGGATATGCAAGGCTAATAGATAGATTTGTATCTACTTGTTTTGTTTTCCATTTACAGTCGCGTCTAATAAATATTGAAAGTATAAATTTCAGAATTGTCCGGCCGAGGCATTAGAATAAAATTCGTTACCATATTTTTAGGCCTGACCTTAGGCTAACAATTGGCTTCAAATTTCCCCTACTTTCCTCTTCTGTAACGGCAGCGGTTTTTGCTATAACCCTATCACATTTGATATGCTGTAGACTGTAGACACAATTTGAGCACATTTATTTTGTATTGTACCGTGGCCGTGCCAGGAACAAGGGACCACAACCTGTATCACAATACCGAAACTGTATGAATATTTGTTTTTTTTTATGAAAATTTCAGTCAGCTGCAGAGATAAGTAGCGCCCTATACTAAGATGTATGACTAGGGGGGCTACTTATTTCTGCAGCTGACTGTACATAAAAGTACTTTTTTTTCATGAATCTGTACCTCTTTCTTTTGCGTCGGCTGTATTCCGCGAACCTTGAAGTTCTTTTTTTTTTAAACTGCGAAGAAGTACTATTATTTTTTGCGAAGTACAAAATAGTACAAATAGAATACATTTATTTTGACCATCAAACTCACCTTGATATCAGCGTATTCGTGCCAGGAACCATCTATCTACCTAGCACGACCCAACCTTAACCAACCTTTAGTGTCACACTGCCGAAACTGTATGAGTAATTACTTTTTGATTACAAGTACCTAAAAGTACATTTTTTTTCATGAATTTGTACCTCATTCTTTTGCGTCGGCTGTACTCCGCGAACCATTGAAGGACTTTTTTTTTTAACTGAGAAGAGGTACAATTATTTTATGTACGGTACAAAATAGTACAATTTCAGTACATTTATATTGACTATCAAACTAACCTCAATGTCAGTGTGGTCGTGCCAGGTAGCATCTACCTAGCACGACCCCCACCTTTTGTGTCACACTGCCGAAACCGTATGAGTTATTACATTTTAATGAAGAGTACATAAAAGTACATTTTTTTTCGTGAATTTGTACCGCTTTCTTTTCCGTCGGCTGTACTCCGCGAAACAAAAAGTTATTTTTTTTTAAATTGGGAAGCGGTACAATTTTTTTATACTCGGTACAAAATAGTACAATTTCAGTACATTTATTTCGACTATCAAGCTAACCTCGATCTGAGTGTGGTCGTGCCAGGTAGCATCTACCTAGCACGACCACAACGTCTATCTCACAACTCCGAAACCGTACGAGTACAAATTTTTTAATGAATAGTACAAAAAAGTACATTTTTTTTCGTGAATATGTACCGCAAAAGAAATAACAAAATCGTCCGTGGTCGTGCTGGGTAGTATCACACCAATTCTATCAATATACGTAGCATAGCAGGGGTTCCAGATTTGTGAAGCATACTCCAATTTACTTCTGACGTATGAGCAGTATAATACTTTAAGGGTTTTTGCTTGTGTAAAATGAGTAGAATTACGCATAATGAAGCCTAGAGCCTTGGAGGCATTACTGATGATATTATCTACATGTTTATCAAAGATAAGTTTGGAATCGTGTATAACACCTAGGTCCCTCATATGCGGTACTGTTTGGAGTACTTGGTCTTTTAATGCATATACGGTAGGAATTAAATTGCGCTGGCGCGAGAAAGTTATTGTATAGCATTTAGATGGGTTCAAGTCTAACCTATTTACACGACAGTACTCATCCAGACGTGTGAGATCGGATTGTACTAGTGTGGCGTCAAGCGCAGATTTAATCTTAAGAAATATTTTCATGTCGTCAGCGAAACAGAGAAGCTTTGAGTAGATGAAGCATTCACTGATGTCGTTGACGAACACGTTGAATAGCAAAGGCCCTAGCAGAGACCCCTGAGGGACGCCGCTCGGGACTGTAACCCACCCAGACATGTAATTATTTATAACAACAGCCTGAGACCTGTTATCTATATAAGACGAAAACCATCTCAGCAAGTCCCCATGTATTCCTATGTTGTTCAACTTTGATATCAGAAGGCCATGGTCAATTCTATCGAAAGCCTTGCTATAATCAGTGTAGATAACATCAACCTGATGGCCTTTATCCATTGCTTCAGTAACATATTCATTCAATAACAGTAGATTGGATACCGTGGACCTGCGTTGCAGGAAACCATGTTGATTAGGACTAAATGAGTTTCTGAAAGCATTATAAACTTGATTATACACCAATTTTTCAAGTACTTTCGACAGTATACATAATTTAGAAATAGGTCTATAGTTTGTAACGTCGTTTTTAGGTCCCTTTTTATGTACCGGAGTTATAAAAGCAGATTTCCACATGGATGGTATGGTGCACTCAGAGAATGAGCGCCTGAACAGCAGGACAATCGGATGGACTAAGCTTTTAGCGCAGTTAATCAAGAAGAGGGCCGGTAGTCCATCAGGACCGGCGGACTTGGCAGGATCAAGTTTAAGTAGAATGTTTGTGACAGCGCCTGGATCAACCTCAATGGTATTTAAATGGGCTGTGGAGTCAGTACTCGAATTAGATGAAGGGTTGCTAATGGTATTCGCCGTTGAAAAGGTTGTTAAAAAATAGTCCGAGAAAGCGTTGCAGATATCAGGCCCTGTATTCACTAACTTACTACCATATTTAAGGCTACTAGGCAAACCATGAGAGGTTGATCGCGACTTAATAAACGACCAAAACTGTTTAGGATTCCTCGCAATATTATTTTCAACACGATCCATATGTGCGTCAAAACATTCCTGTTCCAATTTCTTTACTCGGTCCCTTAATACGGTATATGAGATTAGGTCAGATTTATTCTTGTAAATTTTGTATTTATTAAAATATTTATGCTTTTCTTTTAAAGTCCGTTTCAATGAAGGTGAAAACCAGATTGGATAAGAATTCGTTTTAAACTTCTTATGGGGTACAAATCTGTCTCTTAGGAGTCTGAAGTTCTCATAAAAAAATTCAAGCGATTGATCTAGCGTGCGATGAGAAAATTCCTGCTCCCAATTTATAGCCGACAACTCCGTATTAATAGAAATATAGTCACCTTTATTGTAAAAGTATTTAACCTGGGGTGCTGATTTTAAAGACTCAAATGTCGAAAATTGTATAGTAACTAACAAGGGTATATGATACGGGTCAATAGGCACTAGAGGATTGGTACATTCGTTAACACATACATCGTCATTGCATATAACAAGGTCCAACAACTTACCATACTGATTTAAAATCCCGTTATATTGCCTGAGATTAAGCGTCTGTAATTCATCAATAAAATTGCACTCATCACCGCTTGTGTAACCAGATGGAACCATTGCCGAATGCCGAGGCGTCCAAACAATACTGCTCATGTTAAAGTCGCCAATTAATAGGTATCTATCACTAGGGGAATTCAGCAAGGCACTACTTAAACAGGATAAAAAATTAGTTAACTGCTGCGAAAACGTATTACCAGTGTTCTGTTTGCATAAATACAATACGCATAAGTGGACTTTGATCGGCCTATTGCACTTATCTTTAAGCGACAACGTAATCCAGAGGTCCTCAGCAGAAGATTGGTAAGACGGCTGCGGGGTTACAATTAATTCACGGCGAGTAGCTATAAGTACCCCACCGCCACGACTTTGTCCAGTTAAGTCCAGATCACGATCACGCCTCCAAACGACGTACCGATCATCAAACAATTCTGAATCAAATATTCCATTTACCAACCATGTCTCAGTTAATATAATTATGTCATGTGAAGCCAGGCTTAGGTTACGATAGAATGTAAACGTTTTAGAACGAAGCCCCCTAACATTCTGGTAATAAATGGAGGGATAATTATCTTCTACGGCGTTATTACCCATTTAAATATAAATTAATAACCAAACTTGAGTGGATACCGATTAAAATAGCATCATCCAACACAGTAAACAAATTAGTTGTGAACGTAAAATATACGCGCGATCGTAATGCAAAATAACAAATTAACATAACAATATTAAAACCATAGAAATCCTTCTGCGAGTGAGTTATAACTAAGTGAGCGGGTAGATTATTGCAGTTGAACTCGGCGATAAGACCGAGCGCTAGACAAAAGAAGTGAACCGGCCCGACGTGCCGGCTAGTGGTGCTCAAACTTTTACAATTAACCTTAACAAAAATGTGAATATTAAAAGTACATAATATATTCGAGAGACGACAACTTAGATTAGCTTGTTTAAATCCCGTTGATTGTTTATAATGAGTACTTTAGAATTGTCATCCTTCCGGACATGGATTTTACAGTATTTGACCCACACGTAGAGGTATCCTTTTTGTTTCAACGTCGATTTAGTAAGTGTTAGAAGTTTTTTATTTTCTGGTGTTAGGTGGTCATTAATGTAGATGTTCTGAGAGTTATCCCGGAATCCAATCTCTTCCGCTGAGATGGTCTTCTTAAGCCGGGCTGAAGCTACGAAATCTTCTTTTATGTAGCGGTTTATAAAATTGATGATGATTGATTTCTCCTTGGAGTTTTGGATTGGAACTCTTGAGATGTAGTTTATGCAACTCTTAGGAATGCTATACCCTACGGCAGTACAAATATTCCCTAAAAGAGAGAATAAGTTTTCATTCTTTTTAACTGGTACCCCCTTGATTTCGACATTATTGAGCCGCATCAGTTGATCGTTCCGCGTGAACTCTTCTTTTAGAAAGCCTATTTCTTTAGTCAACACCTGGACTTTATCCTGTACCGCCTCTAATTCAGGGATTTTCTGCTCCACTATCGCTAGGCGCGAGGAGCATTCATCCAACTTGGCACTTGTAAAGATGCAGGAGTCCTTGACCTCAGACAGTTCAGTTTTGAGGCTTTTTATGTCTTTAACTAACCCTGGAAGGCACAAAAGATGTTGTTTCATACCCTGTAACTCAAGCATTATAGTATCAAGATCTGTGTGAACCATCTTAGCTGATGAGGTGAGTTTTTCCTGGGCAGACGACGTCTCGCTACGATTGGGCTGGACTTGCGATGTGTGTGCCTGCGATTGGGCTGACGACGCCGCGCTTTGGCTAGTCTGAGCTGGCGTTACGGATTTCACCTGGGCAGGTGATGGCTCTTTCTGGTCGGCCTGGGTCGATGGTGTAATTTTCGCCTGAGATGACGCTGTATGCTTCTCATGATCCTGCTCTCTCTGATGAGCCTGGGCTGGAATCGCGGGCTTCGCCTGGGAGGGCGCTGTGAGTCTCCCGGCCGCCGGAGATGCGTCCCTCTTGCACTTAAGACATTTCCAGGATGATCTGCGGTCCGCGCCAAGTTTTCTATAACCCTGTTCGGTTATATTTGCGCAGCAGAAGCCTATCTCTTTCTTACACGTTGAACACAGAGCAGCATCACTAATGGGATTTTCACACGCAGCACATTGCATGGTGGGATAAGGAATAGTTTGAGAGCCGCTGGAGAGTAACTGTGACAAAATGGAATTAACTTAACCGGGCGTAAGTGCGATCGCCGCGAGTGTGCGCACTGGACTGAATTTATTATCATCTATTATCACAGGTATTTGTCAAATACCTGCGATCTGAGATATTGTTTGTTTTACTTCCCTAGGTAAGTAAATCTACTATAAGTATGACACCGACGCACACCGGGCTCGTGGTCTTGTTTGAGCCGCAAGCTGCGCTCGCTACTTGTGGCCGCATTTAGTGGTCCAATGTGCGACTGGTGTCACCCACTTGTGGTCGCCATTAGTGGCGTGTGCAATGTGTGGCCACTATAAGGCTCATACGACACGGGCGGTTCTCCCGCCGCGGGAAACCGCTTCTGAACCGCACTGGACACAGTTTAATATGAAGTTGTATGCTGCATACTACACTGCGCGGTTTCCCGTCGCGGCTCACGGGCGGGAGAAATACGACCGCCGCATGCAGCGCCAAACCGCCGCCGATAACCGACGCTTTAAACTACACGGGCGGTTTCCCGCTATTATTATTACGTCGTTCTGCGCGGGACCCATACCTTAATATAAGAGCTGCAAGCGCAGTTATCATTGGCGGATCCATGTTAAAATGAACAAAAGACAGCGATAAACCGCGTCCCGTGTAGTTTGATGGACCGCGGCAGCTTTGTCGAGCGGATTCCCGTGGCGGGAGAACCGCCCATGTAGTATGACCCTAAAGCCGGGTTTACACGGGTGACTAAAGCCGCACGATTTTTGCCGTGCGGCTAAAATCGACCGTCTAAATAACCTAATTTCCATTTAGACGGTCGATTTTAGCCGCACGGCAAAAATCGTGCGGCTTTAGTTACCCGTGTAAACCCCACTTAAGCCCCTACCTCCGGACGGGCTGCGGCGGCGGCGGCGCCGGCGCCGGCGCGCAGCAGGCGGCGCACGGTGCGCGCGTGGCCGCCGCGCGCCGCGCACGCCACGCACGAGTCCACGCCCCGCCCGATGTCCACGCGCACCGGGTGCACCCGCTTCTCTGAGATGCCCTCCTGCAACAAACGTCAAATATAAACACGACTCGACCTAACTTAACTTTACTGGAGAAAAACACATTAGAACTTTTCGTACAATAGGGTATTTGACAACAATCAAAATAAATTCATTAACTCTAATCAGCAAATTACGCTTCCAAAACAGCCCGGATAAAATCATTCAAACTTATTTTCCATCAACGATTTTACAATGACGAAAACTAAAAATAAGGCACCATGTTGAGCATGACGTTACAAGATAGTATTTCATACTAAACTGCATACTTTCGGAGCGTTTTGACACTTCATAAAAAGAAGCTGATTTGAACTGTCAATGTCATCAAGTAGCCTATTATGTTGTTGCCACTAGTTTCCCTATAGAGCTGTAATTATTAACTTACATCAAGTTATGGTAATGCGGACAAAATGAACAGATGGCGATAGGTACACTACAGTGTTCTAGTGTTGCTATCCTTATCTCGTGCATATACGTCACGATCAGCGGAGTGGGATAGTCGAGACCCGACCGTTGCAGAGAGTGGTGTGCTGTCGAGCTAAGTCCACATATAGTAACGCACACATATAGACAGTCCTGGGTGAAGACTGGGATACTACAGGTACCGCATTATTATTTCCGGGAGATTTAAGACTTTTGTAAAACTTCTTTTGTGACGCTATCTAGTTCTTAAGAGGAAACAGTAAGGTCAAGAGAATTGAAAATTAGGTATTTGTAAAATGTGTCGCTGTCCCGCACTGCCCGCCTCTCCCCCGCAGAGCGCGATAGAGACAACTGTAGCTTGGACCGAAAATACCTTTAAAATTTCATGAAAACAACGTTTCGTAGTCCCCTGATTGCTTCCCCAAAACTTAACCTATTTAACTAATTTTTTCATTAAACATTAAAGAAAGGCTTTGGCTGTGTTCCTATGTTTTCCTTTTTTTTAATAATCTAGTCAAATTTGTTTTCTGGATGTGTGAACACAGCGGAAAATCTGGCATGTTTTTAAATTTTTGAAGGTTAATATTTCTTTTGAGAATCAATTTATCGTAAAAAGGAAAACATAGGAACATATCAATAGTAGCCATAGATTTTTGGACAAAAAATTATTGCTCTACTGGCATTATCCAGGGAGGAAACAGGGGACTACGTTTGTATGGAAAAACTGCCCTCCTGTTTCCTCTTAAAAATAGTAGCGCTCTTGAAATTCTTAGAGCCGTTTCCGAGATTCGCGACATAAATAAACATACAGCAATCGCTCGTTTAAAGGTATACGATGATCGGCCCAAGCGTCAAATCATGTCACAGACGCATAGACGTAATCATAATCAAGGATAAGGATAATAAGGATAGAGTTACTAGGCATCTTATAGACAAGCATGCTACATCTTAGGCTTCATCGTCACTTAACATCAGGTGCGATCGGGATCAAATGCTTGTCTATCACACATAAAAAAATTAGATTACAATGAATTCATGAAAATATAAAACTTTTTCCCTTTAACGTTTCTGATGTATTATCACTACATAGTATAAAACAAAGTCGCTTTCTCTGTCCCTATGTCCCTATGTATGCTTAAATCTTTAAAACTACGCAACGGATTTTGATGCGTTTTTTTTAATAGATAGAGTGATTGAAGAGGAAGGTTTATATATATAATACATGCATAATATAATAGAGAAACATCGTGCGAAGCAGGGGCGGATCGCTAGTTCCCAATAAAATATAAGTAAACTTACATGACTAGCGCCCGTCAGCCTGCTGACGATCGCGTGGATCCCGAGCGAGATCCCGCGCTGCGGGCTCAGCACGGCCGGCGGGGCCAGCGGCGTCACCGCCTCCTCTGCCTGCGAAATCACACATTACAATGATAAAATTCCATAAGAGAATACCCAAATGTATCTATAAATTGTAATAAAAACATAAACAATTTAAAATGTCAATTGAAATACAATTTTTTTGTGGAATTTTTTTCTGCTCTTTCTGACCTTTGAACCACATGTTTACCTAAAAAAACCCCGACCGCGGTGCAAAGAATACCGCGCATTAAAGTGTATAAATCCGCCATTTTTAGAATTTTTATTTTATGAATTATGTACCCAGTGACACTCGCGCCATCAAGACGAATCTAGTGATGTATCATTTATCAAAATCGGTTGTGCCGGTGAGTAGTTGCGAGCGGACATAGGAACGGACATATATTCTTACATACATCGAGGTCAAACATATAACCCTCCTTTTGGGCTTGGCGTAGTCGGGTAAAAAAGAACATTCTTGTATCAAACAGCTTGCAAGGGTTTGGGCTACCACAGCCAATCGGCCTCACCTGTGCGTCCGTGTGTCGGCGGGGCACGGAGTGTGTCAGTAGCGCAGCACCCTGCTCATTGCGTTCTCTAGTTCAGGCTACCACAGCCAAGTATCAGCCTCACCTGTGCGTCCGTGGGCCGGCAGGGCACGGAGTGCGTCAACAGCGCGTCGGCAACAGCGCAGCAGCCCAGCGTGCTCGCGACATAGAGCGCGCTCTGCCCGCGCGCGTCCAGCGCGTTCACGTCGAAGGCCGCCTGATACTGCCACTTGCCCGTCACATCACTAAAAAAAAACAAAATAAAAGTTACTTTATTTGCACACACATAGCCTGCCACATCTCACTGTGACATCAGAAGCGGGATGGGGCCAAGTACTGGTGATACTGTAGTTACGTCACGAGGACCGCATGCCACGTGAATCGGCCATGTTTCTCCCCACTGTGATATCAGAAGCGGGATGGAACAGTAACTCACGTATAAGTGGTAAGAAGCTCGGCCGGGTACTGATGCTCCAGTAGCTGCGTCACAAGGGCTGCATGCCCGCCGATGCAGGCCGCGTGTAATGGCAGCCATTTTTCTACCGTTTCTTGCTGTAACAAATATTTCACGTCAGTATACTTCACCAAAGTCTTCTACCACAAATTTTGTACCATTATCTGTCACAAAACAACGGAGAATCATTCTTGATGCTCCGACAAAGTTTGTGCCATTAAATGATACACAACACGAGGCGTCTTGGAGCGTATGTCACCTGAACAGCCTCGGGGAAGTGCCTCAGCAGCAGCGGCACCAGCTCGCGGTGGCCGTGGTAGCACGCGATGTACAGCGGGCTGTACTTGGTGACGGGATGCGCGCGACCATCAGCGCCCGCCGCCAGCAGCGCCGTCGCCGCCGCCGTGTGGCCCGCCTCTACCGCCCTGACAATACATACACATTAAAACAACTTTCAACCATCAACTAATGTAAGTAGGGGAGGGGGATAGGTTGGCCACGAGGGGCGCTGAGGGGCCGAGGGCCGCTAGCTTGGCCCTCAGTGCCGCGCACCAGCAGCGCACTTACACGTATAGCAGCGTGTTGGCGCCTTGAGGAGTCAGGTTGGCAACAAGGGGCGCTGAGGGGCCGAGGGCCGCTAGCTTGGCCCTCAGTGCCGCCGCGTCGCCGCGCACGACCAGTTCTCGCAGCGCAGCGTGCTGGGAGAGACGCTCGCGCTCCAACGCATCTGGGGACGAAATGACACTTTTATAATAACAATTCTTTATTTTAGACATCAGTACCTCTAACACAGCTGTGACGCGACTAATACTTCCTGTCTCTTTCTATTCAATATAGTGGGACAGTGACAGGTCATACTGTCAAGCGAAGTCGCTGCTAGTCTTACTAGCTCTACAGAGATCCATAGCAGCAGTATAGCAGTTTATAGTTTTTTTTTTTTTTTTTTATTTGGTATTGTCTTGATTGGTTTTATTTTTATATGTATTATTATAATTTGTAATGACGATCCTTATTGGGAGACACGATTTGATTATTACTTGTTTATCTGTTGACATTGTGACATTACAATTCTATCCTAATTTTATATGTATCCTTTCGTATGTGCATTTTTTTTTTTTTTTTTAATTATGTTTATTTGCTATTGTAATGACGATCCTTATTGGGAGACATGATTTGTTATTGATTGTTATTTACGAGTATATTTTTAAATCTTTTGACATTGTTACCTTAATTCTCATTTTGTATTTTTGTTTTTGACGATCATGGCGTGAATACTTATAATTTTGTCTGTACAAATTTATACTGTTATTTTGTGTCGTGAAATAAATGATCTATCTATCTATCTATCTATAATACAATCTCTAAAAGATGCCCGCCTGACACTCACTTCTCTCCTGCCACGGTTGAGTACGTTTATAAAGTAGCGACTCAAGTCACATCTGGCTCTGTCACCTCTCGTCTAACACTCACCTGTCTCTTGCCACGGTCGATCTCGTCAATAAAGTAGCGACCCAAGTCACATCTGGCTGTGTCACCTCTCGTCTAACACTCACCTCTCTCCTGCCACGGTCGAGCACGTCTATAAAGTAGCGGCTGTCGTGACATCTGGCTCCGTCACCTATTTCTCTCGTCTAACACTCACCCATCTCCTGCCACGGGTTAAGCACGTCTATGTATAAAGTAGCGACAGACGTCACATCTGGCTCCGTCACGTAGTGACAAGGGCTACCGGTTAGCAATGTAATAAAAACAAAAAGCCACATCTGGCTCTGTCACCTCTTCCACGCCTCACCTTACACTCACCTCTCTCCTGCCACGGGTCAAACACGTCCACTATAAATTAGTGGCTGGTGTCGAAAGCCACATCTGCCTCCGTCACTTCTTTCACTTCTCGCCCAACACTCACCCCTCTCCTAACATGGGTCAAGTACTTCGTCTATAAAGTAGTGGCTCTCGTTGGACCTTCTGTTGGACCCTTAGGCATAAGGGTTACCGGCTAACAATGTAATAAAAAGAAAAAGCCACATACGGCGCCGTCACTTCTTTCACTTCTCGTCTACCACTCACCTCTCTCCTGCCACGGGTCTAGCACGTCGTCTATAAAGTAGTGGCTGACATCGAACGCCACATCTGGCTCTTCAGAGACCTCTTTCGCCTCTCTCGCCACTCGCCTCTTGCGCAGTCGTCGTAACATGGTTTGTCACTTTTCACTTTACTAAATGTCACATTGTAATTATACACTATGTCACACTAATCAGGCTACGTGATGATGACGATAGATCAAATCAGCTGCTTTTTAATGAAGTGTCAAAACAGTCAAATAGTAAACCGTATTCTAGACATGTGTATCAAGTGAGTGAGCGATTCAAAAGAGCTTTATCAGTTGGTCTAACTCACCGACTCACTATCTCAGTTCCGATTCAAACAACTCAGTATATCTTTCAACTAGGTCGCCTATTTTTGGCATAATTTTATTTGTCCGAATGTTCTATTTGCCCGAATACTATTTACGCATAATTGTTATTTTACGGATAATATTGACGTTTCAGAATAACTATAAAAGAAACCTAACCTAATATGTTCTAAATGGCTGGTGTAAAAGATTTTGCAAAATATTTTCCGTTAAAGCTAGAGAAAAATTATGCGAAATAAAATTCGGGCTAAACAATACATTCGGACAAATAAAATTAAGCCAAATAAAGGGCACCCCTTTCAACTCACTCGATTACTCGCTCTCAAGTAGCTCTATTGAGCCGTGAACTGCGAGAAAAGACTCGATCACCATGAATTTCGTCCATGTCTTGTCACCGTACTTGTTACTGCTCTCTGTTTCGTTCGGAAATATTCGGATTTGGAGCTACTGAACTAAAAGAGTGGCATCTAAGAAGAGCAGTGCCTTTTAACACAGGTATAATAATACTTAAATAATAAATAGAGACCGGATCTGATGTAGCGATCTCAATATTAATATGGATATGACTAGTGCAATTTGTTAAATACATGTCTTTATTTTTACTGTGCATTGTGCAGAAGAAATATTAAAGAAGAGAAAGAAAAGCAGAACCGATAAGTTACATTATTTATGTGTAGAAAAAATAATAAATTATACCAGTCATATTTTGACGACCGCTTTAGCTTAGTTGGTAGTGGCCCTGCCTACGAAGTTCACACACACAGTTCTGGGTTCGAATCCCGGTGAGGGCATTTATTTGTGTGATGAGCACGAAGATTTGTTCCTGAGTCATGGATGTTTTCTATGTATTTAAGTATTTGTATCTATTAAATATATCGTCGTCTAGTATCCATAACACAAGCCTTATTGAGTTTACTATGGGGCTGGTTTGATTTGTGTAAGCTTGTCCCCTAATATTTATTTATTTATTTATATCCATATTAATATTGAGATCGCTACTTCAGATCCGGTCTCTAATAATAAAAGATGCACCAACAAACACAACATTATGTTATCGAATGCATACATGTTTATTTATTTTATCTACGATTCAAGCACAAACATAAACTATCATACAGTATGCACATGCAGAAGGATGCAGGTTGGATAATGTTTGTTTACCGAGATCGAGTCACACGACTTGTGGTCGCGTGATATTCCTTACTAATGTTTCATGCCGTCAACATATCCTTTATTAGGTAATATAGTGATTCGAGTTTATACACTCGCGGGAGCAAATATTCCGGGTTACCGACAGAAAATATAATAAATTACACCTGCTTATTGATTAAAATGTAAAATAAAAATGCAGAACAGTTTTTGGCGTTTTAATAAAATAAAATTAAGTTATCTTTAAGACCAATTTATTCGAATAACTTCGCTGCAATGGTTTTTATTTTTAACATATTACTATAGCTTGGCAACTTCGTTGGTGACACTCACATGTGTGCTTTTTGTTATGTGCAGCCGTAACTACTTACACAAGTTACCGCCAACACGAACGGCTGCCTCCGTCGGTCGCCGTTTGTGTTGGCGGTAACTTGTGTAATTAGTTATGGCTGCACTAACAAAAGCACACATGTGAGTGTCACCAACGAAGTAGCCAAGTTATAAATAGTACATCGTATCGTAGTGAATAATAGGGAATATGCATGATATTTTTTATTTACTTAATAAAAATTCATTCATATAAGAAACAGGAGGAAAAAAATATTTTTCGAATAACTGTTAAAATAACCAAGATATAAGACAACAAAGATTTATCTCTAGCTCTTTCTAGCAAAACAGAATATAGTATGGAGATAGTATGGCGGCCGTGTACTATGACGTCACAGTCCACATCGGATCTCTCCTTCTAATCACCGTCTGATTACTGCTTTAAAATGTTTATACCTACCGTATTTCTGGGTCGATTTTAATTTTATTTTCACTCTACGTCATCTTTTTTACGGTATTTTCATATTTTGTTTCCATTTCGGCCGTGGCGTTTCCATTTCATTTGGTGGCAATTGTTAAATTTTTTATACCATTATTATCGGATTTTCAAATCTGGCAATAATATTGACGGCAACTGAAGTTAACGGTGTGTAAAGTAGGTGGCCGCCACTTAGCACGCGAGGTACATACACTTTTTCCTGCCTCAATATATTTCTGATTTTGCAGCTAGCTAATGGACTCAAACTCATTTATTTCTGCAAGTAGGCCTCAAGGGCTCTTTTACACGTCTGATTCTTTTCTTTTGGCGCTCCGGCAAATTACCTTCTGGTGAGAAGAAGCGCCCGAAGTAACTCAGTCTCTTTTCAAAAACATTACAACAACCAAGGACCATTAAAACAAGAGTACTGTCATTCTCCATATTTTGGATCGTAACCCGACCGCTAGGGGATTTCCGGGCAAAACCTAGATGGCGCTAAAAAACTAAACATTTAGGTAACGATGTTATAATTGAACAAAGAAACATAGTATAGTAACAATTAGTTCGTAAACAGCTAATAATAAATAAATACTAACATTTAAATACTGTGTCACGTCTGCAAAGTTGAATAATTGTAAATAAGTAATATAATTCTTATACCAAGCTTATTTAAATATGGCGTTGTAAATTCGGGGAACAGCTTTTTGTATGGAGAATGACAGTCCTCTTGTTTTAATGGTCCTTGCAACAAGTTAATCCCGTAAGGCATTTCTCTACCAGGGCATTTCTCCAGAAATATGTCTGCGACTCATTCATCTGTCTCCATACATTTAGTATGAAAAAGGGCCAGATGAATGAGGTGACCGCAGACATATTTCTGGAGAAATGCCCACCAGTGGTTTAAATAACTTTTGGCAGCGAATGTGCACCAACCGTATAAAACGCAATCACTTTAAAGGCTTCGTCATTGATTAAAATGTGCCATGTAAATTAACATAACTAAGTGTTTCACGTGTACACTACCAAAACCGTCGTGCGATTAGCGGGCCGCCAGCGGCGCGCGTAACGCGATTACCCCGTATCGGCTTACCTGCGAAATGCCCCTGCTCTATGCTACACACTGTATATCTATCCTTAGCTGTTTCATTTACTTTCTTACGTTTAAATGCAAGCGTATCTACGAGTACTTCAAAACCATTGAGGAGTTTTGTATTATTGACCGAGTGAGCGAAGCGAACAAAGTGTCTCTGTTTCAGCCTCGACTAAAATGCTTTCGTATGTCTGTTCTCATCTACGTGACCGTCAAGATGGCGTACACCGTGAAGATATGCAGAATCTGACGCTGCCAAAAAATAGTACCCAAATAGTACCGAAGAAATACCTATATGAAAAAAATAGGGCACTTAAACTTTTCGAAATAAGGCCTGTTTACGGTGTACGCTATCGGGCGTCAAGCTGGCGTACACAGCTTGTATCTCTGGAACGGCTTTGTTTTTGGAAATGCTTTATATTTCGAAAAATAGTATCCTAGGGCACTAAAATTTCATTTCAGTTGTGGCATAAAGTCACTTTATGGCCAGGTGCGCCATAAAGTGACTTTATGCCACACCTGGCCATAAAGTGGCTTTTTCAGCACGCTACGCGTTCGGAAAAAGTCGCTTTCTGGCCAAGTGTAGACATAAAATGATGTACACAACACGGGAGGTAATAAAAAAAGCCCTCGATCGCATATTTGCGTCCCTCGCTTGCAGCTCGGGCCGCAAACTTCTGCGATATCGGCCTTTCTTTGTATTACCACCCTAGTTATGTAATGTACTATTCTCTAGCTATCGTAAAAGCCGAGATATTACATGACTACCCGGGAATGTCACACAGAAAGACTTCGAATTCCGAAATCACGCTGTACATTATATCTCGGCTTCTACGATACCTGCATATCTTTACAGTAATAGTACTACGACAAGAAGTGTCTCTCTTTAACAAAACCGTCGTTCGGGTCTGACCACTGGATGGAACTCGCCGCATACCGCGTGTTAACGTGTGCTCTTTCTGTTCGTCTAGCATAACTGGCCGCGACTTCGTTTCTCGCGCGAGAGAGCATCACCTGTCACTGTCACACTATATTGAGTGGAAAGAGGTAGGTAGAATTTGTCGCGCGACAAAGAGTCGCGTGTCACAGTTGCGCTAGGCAGGGTTTCTTAAACTGTGGTCCATGGACCCCTTAGGGGTCCGAGATACGAGAGCTGGGGGTCCGTGGCTATGCATAAAACATAAGGGGTCTCACAGAGTCACTAGCGTAAAAAGTATACCCTTGTATTCACAAGTGAAAATGATATTATTCCATAATCGGGTTATGCGGCTTCTGTCTTACGTCGTTTTCCGCAAATTCTTGATAAATGCGACTTACGTAACGTGCCACCTGGCTGTCTAACCACGGAAACTATGCTATATTAAGATGATTCGAATCGCTTGGTTCTGTATTCAAACGAATTGGGAGTTAACAATTCACTTTAACGTCATTAAAAGTTGAAAGGAGAACCGGACAAAACGGTCCTAAGAACCAATAGCGACGTGACATATATCATTAGAAAGGTGATTCAATATACTACAATAGTTACTATGGGAGCTCATTTCAAATCACTGTGTGAAAAAAGTTATGGCGATATAAAAAACTTATTTTCATAGACGATTTTAAGCAATAAAAATGAATTATTTCGTATTCCTTGACGTTACAGTCCACCTGTCAGGCCTCCCCGGCCGCTCAGGCTCCCCCGGCCCCTCCGGCCCCCAGGCTGCCGCTAGCAGGGCACCAAAGGCCCTTAAGGCACCCCCCGCACCGTTGACGGGACTTGAGCTGCAGGCCAGCAAGGCGAAAGCCCGAAAGGCCCGAAGCAAACACGCCACTAAGGCAACCGCCGCCCACCCCGCCCCACCGGCCGCGGATTCATTTAAGAAGCCGCCAGTCCCCGTAAAGGCGGCCGCGTCCGTCTCAGCCACCCCGGCCTCTACTGAGGCCCGCTCTCGCTGCCGTTCGGGTCCCCGTAAGTCTCGCCCACGCTCTGCGTGCAGCAACGCTGACGGGGACAGGAAAAGGAGTCGGTCCCCGGTACGGGTAAAAACGCCGGTGCCCACCTTGCGATCGCCTCCTGCAGCCATCTGCGTAAGAGTGTGTTAGCTGGGGGCAAATATACCGACGCGATCGTTACGGTGGTGACCCGATCATGGTGGAAGCTACGGCGGAAGAAAATCGCAGTTCCTTCCGCGGGCCTATGTACCCTATCGTTACTAACCATTTCGTAGCCCGGGATTCGGAAAATTCTGTGTAACGGTTTGTAAAAGGTCTCTTGGACCAATAGAATATCGACCGCGTGTTCCCTAATGAACTCGACTAACTCTTCCTTTTCGCCTCGTAGGCCATTGTCGTTCCAAAAGCCTAAGATAAGCGAGCGTGGTTTGATCTTGAGACTAGTACTATCCATATTAGTTAGAGATCAAACCGCTCTGAGAAGCGACTAACTGTCCTACTTCACGCATGATGAGCGTGGCCAGAGCTCCGCTAAGAGCAGCAAGGCGTTCACTATACGAACGCACTTGCCTTGAGGGCGTTGAGGACGCCGGGCGCGCAGATTGCGCGGAGGGCGTGAAAGACACGGGAGCAGGGGAAGCGCCCGCCGCAGACGGTGGCAGGTATTTCCCCTTTTGCGGGGCTGATGCAATTGCTGGGAAGTTGCGCGAATTGCGCTCGGGGACCACTCGGCCTTTGTTGCGGTTGTCAAGAGCTCCAGGCTGTGCCTCCTTAGTCTTAGCAATCTGCTTTGGGGCCTTAAGGCAACCCTGCCGGTTGGCAGTGTGGCCAGTAAGACCGCAAACCACGCAAGATGGCGGCACATCTTTCGACTTTTTGCAATCGCGGGTCAAGTGGTCGCCCGTGCATTTCACGCAACGAGGGCGCAGGAAACAGCCCGTTTGGCTGTGACCGTAATACTGGCAGTTATGACACTGCCTAGTGTATTCTAGGCGACGCAGTTTTTCGACCGGGAAACCCGTCAGCAAGCAGATCTCCTTCTACTTCCAAATCGTGTGGGCTGACGGGTGATTCGAGTCGATTTTGGCGAGGACAATATCGAACTTTTTGCCATCGTTTTTGCGATAGCAGCGGTGAACTTCGCGAACTGCTATCCCCTGTCTAACCAACCAGGTCCTCCTTGACCTCTGATTCGGCGAACTCCTTCGGAATTCCCCGGATCATAAGGCGCAGAGACTTCTCATCGTCGAACTGGTTCCGCTTATAGCCTTAGTGGCGTGTTTGCTTCGGGCCTTTAGGGCTTTCGCCTTGCTGGACTCCAGCTCAAGTCCCGTCAACGGTGCGGGGGGTGCCTTCGGTATCATGCTAGCGGCAGCCTGGGGGGCTGGAGGGGCTGGAGGAGCCTGAGGGGCCGGGAAGGCCTGACAGGTGGACTGTAACGTCATGGAATACGAAATAATTCATTTTTATTGCTTAAAATCGTCTATAAAAATAAGTTTTTTTATATTGCCATAACTTCTTTCACACAGTGATTTGAAATGAGCTCCCATAGTAACTATTGTAGCATATTGAAACACCTTTCTAATGATATATGTCACGTCGCTATTGGTTCTTGGACCAGCCTCCATACATTTTTGCCGGTTCTCCTTTGTTTAATTTTACTGCTTTTTTTTCTTATATATTTTATTAGAAGAGAAATATTGAAAAATTATACGTCTCGGGCAGGATTCGAAACTGTACAGGGAACGTGCACGACGAAGGTGCTGCCAACAGGTGCCGCCAATCTAAATGACGCTTTTCCCGTACGCGTAGCGTGCGGCAAAAGCCACTTTATGGCCAGGTGTGGCATAATAGTATTTTATGCAACAGTTGTATAAGTGAGTTCAAAAAATGCGAATTGCGTGAGTTGCGATACGAGCCGCGAATGCGGCGAGTATCGCAAATAGAGACGCAATGAGCGATTTTTGACTTAATTATACAACGTAACGTTGCATACAATACTTTTTCTACGACCAAGTTTTTTATTATAAAATACAAAATTAAAAGCATAACGTGCAAATAAGGCAAATATGACTATATTAAAAATACTTTTTTTTATGTTGGCATCAATGAATTTAGTTCGGAAAGTTTTGTTGTTCTTAAAAACCGTAGGAATTTAATTGTTTGTTAAGTTGGTAGTTGTGCATTTTTTTTTTATTTTTTTATTTTTTTTTTATTTTATTGTAATGGGAAACAAACAGCATACAATTACACTTAATAAATTAAGTAATATAGCTAGATACAGAAGCCAAAACAGTTTCCACTAATAGTAAGTACATTTTTGCTCTGAGAGTAACTAAAAACAACATGCATTAAATGTATCTAAGTTATATGTAGGTATACGTACAGGTTATTAATATAATACCTGTCTAGTTGCGAGAACATAAAACAACATTGAGAAAAAAAAAAAAACATAAAAAGTTAAGTTAATACTAATTCAATACTGCAATCTTAATGTTTTGAAATAATTTAAAATAGATTTGTAAAGTAGACTATAGTTTATCTATTGCTTTCAATACAGAAACAAATTTGCGCTGATCTAATTGAAACATGTCTATATGTGAATATTTCTTATTATAAATTTTGCAAGCTCTTACTACATACCTATTATTTACATATCTTTTACGACTAAACGGCGTTGAAAATAAGTCCGTGGACCGAGTTCGAAAGCTTGGACATCTAAATGTTACCTTACTTATGAGATATTCAGAATCGATAATATTACGAAGGAATTTAAATAAAAACATAATATCCCTTTTTTCTCTTCTTATTTGAAGACTTTCAATGTTCTTACAGACAAAGGAATTGAATTTATATTTAAGGCGATTGAGGAACTTTTTTTGTATACGTTCTACGGAATTAACGTGGACTGAATAGAAAGGGCTCCATACAGTGGATGCATATTCTAAATAGGATCTCACAAATGCATTGTAGAGGAGCAGTAGTGTATTGGGGTTCTTAAAGTCTTTGCTTTGACGCAATATAAATCCGAGCATCCGATACGCTTTACCTGTGATTTTATTTTATTTTATTTTTAACCGCAAAGTTAAAATTGAGCGCTTAATCCTTGACCTAAGTTTAACCTAGATTTAGAAGTCTGTGGCTGCTAGCAATAACGTAAAGTGACTATAACGACACTAGTGCTGTTATGGGGAATAGAGTATAGACTTCTATGAACTCATATTATGTATGTTCTTATATTAGTGTTCGTGACCAAGTAAAAGACAGATAACAGTACAGGAGTAGAAAAAACATATTTATGACCTCGACTGTACCTAATTGATCGCGGATGATCGTTGGTCGGCTGCCGGATGGTCCAATTGACTGCTGACCCGTACAATAAACTACGCCTTATTAGTTTGTTGCTTAAAATTAATATACAAGGTGTTTCATTGAACGTAATACAACTCATGTTTTTTAAACTCCTCTCCCTGGTGCTAAACCCCTCTGCTAGGTCTCGTGTTGTTAATTAAGATGAATTAATTAATATCACTGTTTTAATTATTCAACTTCTTTTGTTCTCGTCGTGGTTACCCTACTTAGAGTTGAGAGAAAAATGTTTGAATCTAATTTTGTAGTGAACACTTACCTTTTTGCTTATCTAGGCCGATCATTTATAAATAAAATGCATGCATTCTGACAGATTATTGAAGTTATTTGTCATAACAAACAAACAGGTCACGTAAGCGTGACGTCATGAGGGGTAACGACACCCCTAGATTTTAATTTCTTAATTTTGTTAGCTAACTAGCGAAAAAAAATTACGACGAATTTTAATAAACCAATTCTTGCATTTTGTTCTCTGTCGTTAACTGAGCCGGAATTGCTTAATTTGTATTACGTTCAATGTTACACCCTGTATTAATAGTGTTATGCACAGAAATATATTGAGGTAAAAGGAAAAAGTGTATGTACCTCGCGTGCTAAAAAGAAGTGGCGGCCACCTACTTTGCACGCCGTGAACTTCAGTCTCCGTCAATATTAATAGCATATTCAAAAATCCGATAATAATGGTGTAATTCATTGTTCAAATACCACCAAATGAAACGGAAAACCTAGCCTAGCTTTAAACAGATGTTATTAAAATGGTCCTTATTGAAAAGCTGCAAACTACCTATTACATAAGATACTAGGGCCATAATTATCTTGTGCCTAAAATGGAAATAAAATTTTAAAGACACTAGATGTCTCGTACCCAGCGGTACCCAGGTACCGCTGGGAGGACAGTGTGCAGGCGGATCTGCGACGTCTTCAAGTCGTTAACTGGCAAGAAGTTGCGCACGATCGGGACAGATGGCGTGCTCTCGTTTCGGAGGACAAGACCCTCTTTGGGTCCCTGAGCCAAGTTAGTTAGTTAGATGTCTCGTAATATTTTTAGAACAGTTTTATGCTAGTTCTCTTGTCAACCAGGCCTCAATGTTTATCTGGGGGCACGGCAGTGCCCCCGCCAAGTCGAGCAAAAGAAAGGCACGGCCGTACCATCCTTTTCTCGAAGCCATTCAGGCGATTTTCAGCCTCCGCTAATTTTGTACAGTCAAGGAATTTAATTTCCAACCAACCTAAGGTCCAATGTCGTATAGCATACTGTCATCATAAGAACAAGCTAGAGTACGACGTTACTTTGACAAGTTTGACATATCACACGCATCGTTTGCATTTAACCGTGGAGGAACACATTGTACAGATCTAATAATAGGCAAGTCGGTGGAAATCGAGTTCTGTTGATACCCCCCCGGTACTGACTTGGTTTAACTTTACATCTCAAAACTTTTTTGCTGTAGGAGAACTGCGTTGCGAGACTTGCATCTTTTTACATGTAATGTTTTGATGGTTATGAATTTTCTCGATATTCTGGGCTTTTTATAGTTTTATAACAAAAAAGTCTCATTTCTTACTCAATCTAATTTAGTGTTCACTGTGTTACCAAAAGTGTTTTTATATTCATAGCCCACCAGTAGCGTGGCGTCCATAGAACTCGATTCCTACCGGCTTGCCTAATATCAGGCATTTGAGCACCTTGTGATAGGCAAACACTGTAATCTGCACGTACGTTGATTACCTGATTTAAGAGAGATACAGTGCTGTCCACCGAGAAAGGTGTCCCTCTCATGAGCACGTAGATTAGTCATATAAATATAGTATAGTATTGTATCTTGAGAGGTTAGACGTAGAACGTAACTAGAGTAAGACTGATTACAAGCATGTCCAAGTATATCGAGTTCTTTTGGTTAAAACCACCCATACCATCCCCACATATTACAACCTTATTCTACAGCTCTTAAGGAAAATGTACGCCAAATCTGCACCGGCTTGCCCAGGGATATATTTTACGCCACGCCACTGTTGCCCACATATTTCGATAAAAGTTATCATTCTAGAGATAATAATATGTATACACCGTGCCCCCGAATAACCCGAAAAATTTTAACCACGTATTCCTGATGGTATTACAAGTAAATAACGTTACATCAACATTGGTCGAATTTTGTCATTTTACATTAATAGTCTTATGGAACAAAACAAATCAGTAAATTGAGCCCCTCCTCATAAACATGTCCATTGAGGAAAATATATCAAAAAGGAAAAAAAAGCTAAAATGGAAACAAAAGGAAATTTTTTTTGGACTCGTAGTCGCTTACCATGAAATACAGCGAAGGTTAATTGCTGTTTAGTTAAAAAAAAATGTAAAAGTATCTTAGTCACATTTATAAGGGCTTGTCACACACTTGGGAGTTTGCATTTAAAAAAAATAATTAATATCTCGGAAAGTAACCGATTTTCAACAATACATCATAAAGCTTTTTTTACTCTTAATAGTTGTTAGAATCTATAGTTAAAGTTTTTCGGGTTATTCGTGGGCACGGTGTATAATATGTTTTTATGGCACACCTGGCCATAAAGTCGCTTTCCGGCCAAGTGTAGACATAAATGATGTACACGACACGGGAGGTAATAAAGAAAGCCCTCGATCGCATATTTACGTCCCTCGCTTGCAACTCGGGCCGCAAACTTCTGCGATCTCGGCCTTTCTATGTATTACCACCCTAGTTATGTAATGTACCATTTTGGGATTACACTAACGAGTTACAAATTATGCGCTAAAATGTAAAATATTGGCCCACTGCAGCATTTTTAACCGTCTTCCCTAAAATAGGAGTCTTCAGTCGGTAGTTTCCAACGGGACCCTATTACTAAGACTCCGCTGTCTATCTGTCTTTCTGTCTGTCACAGGGCTGAATCTTTTGATAGGTGGAGACTTGGAACTTTCACAGAATGTGTATTTCTAATAATAATAATAAGAGATGGACGAGAAATTACGAAAAATACCGAAATCGCTATATGTGTGCCTATAATATTTGAAGAGTTCTCCCGATTTCTCCAAGATTCCATCATCAGATCCTGATTTGGTTGCAATGGGACCACCTCTGACGTCTACCCTTTCAAACAAAAAAAGAATTTTCCAAATCGGTCCAGCCGTCTTCAAGTAATCGGTGAACAAACACACAAAAGAAAACAGACGAATTGAGAACCGTCCTTCTTTTGGAAGTCGGTTAAAAACAGAATTTACTATTTGATGCTGACTTCACATGGTGTTACACTAACAAATAATTAAAAATCTGCTAACCGACTAAAATTGATATATTATTTGGTCTTCTAAAAATAATCGCACTGTCATTGAGGTTTTTATTTTCACAAAAACTCGTATCGCAAGATTTGCAAGGTTACGGATATCTCCTAGAATGTGACTTCTAAAAACATACTAAACTTCTATAAAAACGTTTCTAACTTAAGTTCATGAAGTTATTTTCTTGTTTATACCGGCATCCTTCAAACATTTTAAGTTTCTTCTAGTTTTTTTTTTATATTTCACTAGCTGCCCCGGCGAACGTCCACCTCAGAATTTATATATTTTTTAAATGTTTAATAATTATTCTGTTATTCGGGTCAGAGACAAACCCAAAAAATCAAATACATATCATAAAAATCGGTTTACCTGTTCTCGATTTATACATGGTGTAACTAACCCGACTTTGTTTTGTGTATACAGGGTGTCAAGAAGTAGTGATATGCTGAAGCTGGGAGGTAGAGGACCTAGAGGGCTATCTGAATCACCCCCATGTATGTTCCGCAATTTTTCGTATTTTCGGAGTTATGACACCATAAATAAAAATCTCATCGTACTCGGCGATAGGTGAAAAATTTAAAAAAAATTCATAACTCCGAAAATACGTAAAATCGCGTAACATACATGGGGGTGATTCAGATAGGGCATGCAATACCGGTTTTACTTGTATGGGCCAAATACGGTATTGACCCATAAAAGTAAAACCGGTATTGCATGCCCTATTCAGATAGCCCTCTACCTCTAGGTCCTCTACCTCCCAGCTTCAGTATATCACTACTTCTTGGGACACCCTGTATAACAATATAACAAAGATAAGATATATCTTCCTCCAAGAAGGACACAGTTACAAGGAGTAAAATGTCAAAATTCGACCTATGTGATATTATGATATAACATTATTTACTTGTAATACCATCAGGAATACGTAATTTAAGTTTGTCTGGTTATTCCCACCATGTATTAACATTCACAATATAACATTGAAGGTAATGAGGTCTTTGTATCAAAAATAAATAGCACTAAGTTAAACATATGCGTCCGATAACATACAAATACGAGCGACACACGCGCAGCGCTCGCGAGTCGCGAACTGAACTGAATTGTGGAAAGACTTACATGCGTTGTACAAGCGAGCGCACAAATGCTGGATCTCAAAAAACCATCAATTGCTCACTTAAGATTTCACCACGGTTCGTTGTCTACCTGATTGTTGCCATCCTAATACGATCCATCCTACTAATATTATAAATGTGACAGCCAGTGACTATGTTTGGATGTTTGTAAAAAACAGCAGTATATAACAACTGATCATACAAATCTAATGAAGTACTTAGATTAAAAGTCCTAAAGTCCTGGATTGAAATATAGGATATCCATTGATGTGATTCGAGTCTATATTATTTGTAGTGTAGTATTTCCTTCCTGGCATGAATTATCTTTAAAAATGGGTTATATTTGCGTGAAATGACAAGAGAATTCTCAAAAAATCAGAACTAACATGCGATTGGGAATTGAAGGTTAGTGCTATCTATTATCATTATCTGAAACTAAACGTTTTTTTGCGAAAATGATATATTTATTGGCATTTTGAGAGTTTTCATCTCATTTCGCGCAAATAAACAGTATCAAGCTATAAAATAAATAACATTTTAAACAGAATTGATGCCCGAGAAGCAAATACTCTCTTTATGTTTAAAGCAGGGTCTCCCAACCTTAATTTGGCCGAATCTCCCTTTGGCCTAGGGTGGTAATACAAAGAAAGGCTGATATCGCACAAGTTTGCGGCCCGAGCTGCAAGCGAGGGATGTAAATATGCCATCGAGGGTTTTCTTTATTACCTCCCGTGTTGTGTACATCATTTTATGTCTACACTCGGCCAGAAAGCGGCTTTTTCCGTACGCGCAGCGTGCGGAAAAAGCCACTTTATGGTCATTTTCATGCCCCCCCTTAAGTTTCAACAAAAATAAGAAATACACTTTTTAAAGCAGCAGCAATTGAATGGCAATTCGGAACAGTTAATTTACCTATGCGTTAAATATTTTTATCGGAAATGTTAACGTACTTAGGTACCTATTACGCCCACCCTGACATTTCTCTATGCCCCCCAAGGGGGGCGTGCCCACATGGTTGGGAAGTCCTGGTTTAAAAAAATCGACCGAAATCACCTTAACTGAAATAACGCAGGCGAAGCCACGGGTACATGGTAGTTTATAATATTTCATATTATATTGTATTATTGTTTTTGAATTCATGAACAATTGACATTTTATTTCTATTTGTATTTTATAATTTATTTCTATTTGTATTGTATAATGAATGATCGATTAATTTTGTTTTATTTTATTTATGATTGTTTAAGATGACATTGTATGATCAATACACAATAAACGAGTATGAGTATGAGTATTTAATCAGGCAGGCAGTTGGTACAACTGATAATGCCTGTATCCAGTGAGCTAATAACTTATTGACGTGCTTGAGTGGAATTATGATTATTATTGGATTAGCATTTCTGTCCTCGATTGTACGCCGTGATCTGTGGTTTTAGCTCCAGCAAGAGGTTCACAATAAAAACGCTTCTAAGTAAGTATATCCCGCGACTCGGCGCGTGACAATTAATACATTACACAACTAGGGTGGTAATACAAAGAAAGGCCAAGATTGCAGTTCGAGCTGCACGCGAGCCGCTACGCGTACGGAAAAAGTCGCTTTCTGGCCAAGTGTAGACATAAAATTATGTATACAACACGGGAGGTAATAAAGGAAGGTCTCGACCGCATATCGGCCTTTCTTTGTATTACCACCCTAATTGTGTATAGTGCGAATCTTCCCAGGTGAATTTTTCGCTTCGAGCCCTAATCTTTCAAACAAAGGCCATGGTATCCATTATGGCCGCTTTGCCATAATGGATACAATGGCCTAGCGCCAGGTGCTACAAGCTAGCTAGCGCCAAACAAAGGCCATTGTATCCATTGTAACTAAAGTAAAATCCACAGACCTGCGGACTAAATTGACAAGTAAGTATGAACAAATGTTGCCACAGTTTGGCCAGTGTCGTTCTCATCGATATTAAAATTATTGTTACATAGTAGGTTTAAGGTCCACCCAGACGGGACAATCAAATTGGCAATTTGATCGGTTAATCTATATACCAACTTTTCCAGTGATTTCGACAGATCAAAAGGTCTGTAGACCCCTAATTAGAGAAAATAATTTAATGTCAAACCAGCAATAATGTACAGATGTAGTGAATAATCCTTTCCTTTCGTATTTTCCCGGAAATGTTCGTTTTTGTCTTACTACTTCACTCGCACTCAGTACCCATCGAGACAACGTAGGGAACGGTCGCATTGCAAGAGGAAGTATCTATATAGAGTAGTTAATACCACAGAAATATTTTGTTGATATTTATGTTAGATTTTGTGATAAACTTCATGGACTCGTGTATTAATGCAGGCCACCTATATTTTGATAGACTTTTTACATGTCACTCTTGTCTGTCATTTTTGTAAATAATAAACATTGATTTTATTCGATCCACATTAACAATTTATAACAGACATGCCGAAAGCACTAAGAAAAGGGAAACGTTTAGATCGGCAAGCCTGCGAAGTTATTTACAATATTTATTTATATTTCCTAACTGAAAATTCTTTATATGATAGAATCGTGGTGGTTTTAACGTCTCAGTGTAATATACGTCAAACGGGCAGTTTGACATTTGACATTGATAAATAAAGTATGCGATTTATTTGATACCTACACGTAATTTAATAATACAGTAATTCATAGACACATCGGCAACATTCGGGTGTTATCGTTGTTCCGAGTTTTGCCGATAGGAAAGGATTATTCACTACATCTGTACATGAAAATTATATATTTATGATAGTTTATTGAATACATACATTAAATTAAATGAATTAATAAAATTATTGTTCTTTTTTTTCAAAGTCCCAACAATGTGGTCCATCTTTTTAACAAAAAAAGCGGGTATCTTCAGAAATAGTTGACCACTGTTTACAAACTACTTTTATGTATCTAACGATATACATTGTCATTGCTATTACGAGTGTTTATTGAAATTGTTACGTGTTATTAGGGATTCGCAAGATTCGGGACCAGAGCCATGTTCATCAAAATGTTCGCCTCCAACAAAAAGGAGAAAAAAATCTATTAGTGAATTCTATCCATCCACTACCTCGAAAATCAAACCAAAATTTGTACCTCTTATTTGAAACTAATATACTTATTTTTGATTTAAACTAGTCTGTTATTTGTACTTTACAACTTGTCGATATATTGTTATCGACATATACCCTTCGCTATTTTTATTTTGCTGTTCCTGGTATCATTTTACCTGTCAGTCATTTGTCAATTTAGTCCGTAGGTCTGTGGATTTTACTTTAGCATCTATTATTATCTATCTAGTATCTATTATATTAACACCTGGGAAGATTCGCACTATAATGTACTATTACTTCTCATTTGGGATTTCTGTATTTTTGGACCAGCCACATATATTTGTCATATCATTCTATAGTCTATTTTTACACATATAAAAGAACAAAAAAATCTGAACACGCTTTTAAGCTCTTAACAAAAGTTTGTTTAGATATTTTTGTTCCGGTAAGTGTGTGGATGTAAATGAACTCGACTGTTAATCAGATGGCAGTGTAATATTACTATGACATGGAGCTGATCTGATGATGGAGCGAATCTTTACGTTGCTCATCGAATACGACACTGCAACGTTTCAATTTGCTACGTCGTAATGTGTTATGTGTTTATATACGTTCTTACGTACGTTTAAAATTCTTTATTTTGCTCTTGAGAAACATAAATATGTAAATTTTAGAGCACCGCAAAGCAAATTAAGATAAGCCCGTAAATAAATCACCGTCACATTACGACGAGACGGTTCGATGAAATGCGGGCGGACTGGTTTCGGTGAAGTTGCGTAAACATACTACGGCGGTCAAGGGCACGCTCCTACACACGTGGACGGATGGACGCTGTGACGGTTTAAAACAGTAAATTACTTAAAAAAAACCCGACCGCGGTGCACTTTAAAAGTGCATGAAATCCGCCATTTTTATTAGGGTTCCGTAGCCAAAATGGCTAAAAAGGAACCCTTATAGTTTCGTCATGTCCGTCCGTCCGTCCGTCCGTCCGTCCGTCCGTCCGTCCGTATGTCACAGGCATTTTACTCAAAAACTACAAGACCTATACTGATGAAATTTGGAATATAGATGTCTTGTAGATGCCGCAACTAAGTTTGGTAGTTAAATAATAAAAATAAAAAAATCTAGGGGGGGCACTCCATACATGTAACAGAAGCTAAAAAAAATTTTTTTCAGCAAATATCAACGCGTGGTACATAGTTCGACAGCTCTTTTGAAAACATTTTAAGGTTCTTAAGTAATGTTTTTGATTAAGTGAATACCTTTGGAAATAATCGCTCCGAAAGTGGTGAAAATTGTGTCCCCCCCCCTCTATCTTCTAAACCGTGATTCCCAAAAATATAAAAAAAATTACAAAGATAACGCTTAATTAATACTTTCAACGAAAATTATTTTCAATAAGATCGGATTAACCGTTTTTGAGTTATTGCCGATAAACTGCGCTTCTCAACAAAAGGACGTAATTGCTATGAAGATACGCTCTTTTGTTGTTGTACTTTTTTTACATCGTATTTTTTATTTATTTACCTTATAGTTACGGCTATGGAACCCTACACTGAGCATGGTCCGACATGCTCTTGGCCAGTTATTACAACGAAGGCGCGGTAGGACCTGGCTCGCATTTCACATACAAACTAGGGTCGGGCGGAATGCAGATTATTGCAGATTATCTTCGATTTCTAACATAAAAGTATACGTTATCAACCCAAACATGAGAGGATGCCCTGCATGACTGTGAAATCATGATTGTCAGGTATTAATTTTGTCAGAAAAGGTAACTGGTGATGAACAAAATGAAAAAAATGAAAAAATACTTTATTTTATAGTGTTTTCGCGCTACTTTTCTATCGAGCGAAGTGTTCGCTATCGTGTTCTAAGTGAGAGGAAGCCCTAGATACAGTTCTGAATATTATTATATATGTTTTACAGTGACCTAAGAGTCAAATAAGTGCTCTAAAAATGATTTGGAAACTAGGCTTCCGTGCCCGATTCTGGTCTCACCTCGCCTTAATAGCCAGAGACACTCGCGCCTTCAAGACGAATCTAATCACTACATAGTATAAAACAAAGTCGCTTCCCGATGTCTGTCCCTATGTATGCTTAGATCTTTAAAACTAAGCAACGGATTTTGATGCGGTTTTTTTAATAGATAGAGTGATTCAAGAGGAGGGTTTGTATTGTATAATACATGCATATTTATCTTTTGGTGTGCATTAAAGTATGATTGTATTGTATTGTATTGTATTGTACATGGATTTAATATCAGCATTGCACCCGTGCGAAGCCGAGGCGGATCGCTAGTGATGTATAATTTATCAAAATCAGTTGTGCCGTTGAGTAGTTACGAGCGGACATAGGAACGGACATACATACATATACAGTGTGGAAAAATAACTCGGGCCCTGGAGGGAAACTACCTTAAATCTTTAAACTAGCTCATTTTACTTAAAGGAGACATTCCTTTATTTTTAAAAAGAAACAAAACTGTATTCAAAGATTTTCTAAAACTCGCTTGCCTCGCCCGGGACTCGAACTCTACTCAACTAAAATAAAAAAAAAAACAAACACTCCCTATTTTATTATACTAATCGATAGTATTAATATTCAGGATAAAGTTTCTCTAAGCAACAGTTTCCCTCCAGGGCCCGAGTTATCTTTCCACACTGTATACAGGTTAAACACATAACCCTTCTTTTGGGCTTCGCCGCAGTCGGGTAAAAAGGTCTACTTTTTTAATTTCACCCCTGCAAGTGTCACCCCTCTCAGGGGTACGCCCCTGCACAAGACCTTAGCCAGAGACCATAAAGAGCACGCATTATGCGATAGAGACAGGCGCATCCGGTGCGCACCGTCCGGTGGTCGGACCAGAACGTCAGTTTTGTCAGAGAGAGGGAATTCTTTAAATTTTAAATGACTATTGCTCATTCTCTGTCTATTGGTCGTCCTTCTTTTTTAAGTTTCGTAATTAACTAAAGTCGTATTTTTAATTAGACGGAATAATTTGCCAGTTCACATATTTTGTTACGTAGGTTAATATTTAATGAAATTATAAATGGCAAAATATGAAACCCGTGCAAAATATAGTAAGTTTTATTCATAACAACTACTTATAGTGTTGGCATGTCCGTCTATCAACATTTTTTAGGGTACTTACCTCTCTTATACACTTTCTGTATGTAAATAAGGGGTGATTTTTTTTTTGCTCCAACCTAATGGTGAGGGGTGCAGCAGCGGCGTCACCTCCCCCCCGCAGCCTTCAGGTGGGGCGACACCCCCCCCCACATTTACCGCGCGCGCCGCGGGCCGGTGGCCGGCGCGCTCGGCTAGCTGCAGCGGGGTCGCGCCCCCCACGCCCTTCACCTCCCCCCTCTCCCCCACACTCACCGCGCGCGTCGCGCAGGTGCCGCGCCGCGGGCCGGTGGCCGGCGCGCTCGGCTAGCTGCAGCGGGGTCGCGCCCCCCACCTCCCCCCACTCCCCCCACTCACCGCGCGCGTCGCGCAGGTGCCGCGCCGCGGGCCGGTGGCCGGCGCGCTCGGCTAGCTGCAGCGGGGTCGCGCCCCCCGCGCCCTTCACCTCCCCCCACTCCCCCCCACTCACCGCGCGCGTCGCGCAGGTGCCGCGCCGCGGGCCGGTGGCCGGCACGCTCGGCTAGCTGCAGCGGGGTCGCGCCCCCCGCGCCCTTCACCTCTTCCCACTCCCCCCCACTCACCGCGCGCGTCGCGCAGGTGCCGCGCCGCGGGCCGGTGGCCGGCACGCTCGGCTAGCTGCAGCGGGGTCGCGCCCCCCGCGCCCTTCACCTCCCCCCACTCCCCCCCACTCACCGCGCGCGTCGCGCAGGTGCCGCGCCGCGGGCCGGTGGCCGGCACGCTCGGCTAGCTGCAGCGGGGTCGCGCCCCCCGCGCCCTTCACCTCCCCCCACTCCCCCCCACTCACCGCGCGCGTCGCGCAGGTGCCGCGCCGCGGGCCGGTGGCCGGCACGCTCGGCTAGCTGCAGCGGGGTCGCGCCCCCCGCGCCCTTCACCTCCCCCCACTCCCCCCCACTCACCGCGCGCGTCGCGCAGGTGCCGCGCCGCGGGCCGGTGGCCGGCACGCTCGGCTAGCTGCAGCGGGGTCGCGCCCCCCGCGCCCTTCACCTCCCCCCACTCCCCCCCACTCACCGCGCGCGTCGCGCAGGTGCCGCGCCGCGGGCCGGTGGCCGGCACGCTCGGCTAGCTGCAGCGGGGTCGCGCCCCCCGCGTCCTTCACCTCGGGCGACGCGCCGGCCACGAGCAGCGCGCGCACGTTCTCCGCGTGCCCGCGCTCCGCCGCTATGTGGAGCGCCGTCTGTAACGACGTCAACTGTATTTAGAGCATTCCTCGATAATACAACACGGTAAAGTAGTCCAACTTCTGGCGTTTAGAAGCGCGCGACACGTATTCCCCCAGACGAGCGATAGCACGTCTGTGTGAGTGCGATCCATACTGGAGCATACTTACGACCTGAGTGGACGCTCGAACGGGGCGTGCAGCGGGGCGGGGCGTGCGGCATATAAATACGGCATAAACAAATGTATGTGAACTCCTGAGTGCACGCGGCAGAAACCCCTTTATGCCACACCTGCGCGTACGGAAAAAGCCGCTTTCTAAAGAAAGCCCTCGATTGCATAGTTACATCCCTCGCTTGCAGCTCAGGCCGCAAACTTCTGCGATCTCGGCCTTTCTTTGTATTACCGCCCTAGTTGTGTAATGTACTATTGACGCTGCCCGCCCCGCCGGACGCGACCCACTCAGGCCACATTATGAAATGAAGCCGTAACGAACCGGTAGCGCAAATAGGGTACACTCACCTTGCCGCCCGTGGCGCGGTCGGAGCGCGCGTCAGGCGCGGCGCCGGCGGCGCACAGCGCGCGCAGACAGCGGCTGCGCTCGGCGAGCGCGGCGGCGTGCAGCGCGCAGCGCGAGCGCGCGTCGCGCGCGTCCGGGTCCGCGCCGCCCGCCAGCAGCGAGAGCAGCAGCTCCTCGTTGTCCCACAACGCCGCCTGCAGCAAACCACAAGAATGTCGGACATGTGACGCCTTTTCGTGCGTACTTCTAACAAAGTTAAATGCCCACGACTCGGGTTGCCAGATGGTCGGGAATTGGCGGGATACATACATACAGGTCAAACACATAACCCTCCTTTGAGCTTCGCCACAGTCGGGTAAAATACACTTATTACGTGGACGCCACACATACTGATTGCACAGTTGGGACTTTGTCCAATAGTTTTGTATGGAGACAGTAAACGTCTTAAATAAACTTTACTCAGAAAAAGTTTTAAATAATCTTTACTCAGAAAATGACAGTGAAAGTCAAATCACTCACATTGTAAAAAAGACAAGACTCCTGAGTCGCGAACTCATGACTCAGGGAATGCTCCTGAAACATGTTGATTGGAGTCTCGTCTTTTTTGCAATGTGAATGTGAGTGATCTGTTTTTAATTCAATAAATAAATTTAAAAAAAACTAAATCAAAATTGCTTCACTCATTTGGTACCTACCTATGATACCAGAGACAGGCACACAGGTACGTCAAACTTTTTCTTAAGGGGTTGAAACACACAGAAATATATTGAGATAGGAGGAAATGGTTTGTCGATTTGTATGGCAACTACGCGTGTAACACCAACAGTGCTATTTAGTGATGGAAAACATAAATTTTCCATTTCATTTGGTGGTGTTTGAACAATTGATTATACTATTTCGATATATTTCTGTGTTGAAACAGATACCTATTTTAACCCTTATAAGCAAATATATACTGTTAAACCATATGTTCTGTTTAGTTTAATGAGCGTTCGAGGGATTGCTCCGGTGGTACCCGTTTTTATATGCATTTATTTAATTCACCAAATGACCACTAGATGCCTCCGGTGGTACTGCATTTTACATTTTTTAGTTTATGTTTAAGTATTAGATGGCGTGACCGGTATTCCTTTTTAGTTTATTTCTAAGGATATTTGTAGTTTGTTAATGTGTCGATAGAGGCCTCTGTTACTCATGCAAACTGGATAACGGAGTGTTCCTCGAAAATACATATGAGTTGAACGAATCAATGTCGTGGTGAGGATATCCGCACCCGCGGGGGACTAGCCCCCCTCGTGCAGTTAGGATCATCCTGTTGGAGGGCCCCAACGAGGTTGCCCTACAGGCATGTCAGGTTATCAAAAAAAAAAAAGTCGTGGTGAGTTCTAAAAGTTTCAAGAAAGTAACAAATTAGTAATTAACCAACTAACCAACCAAGTGTAAAATAAATAGTTCAAGGGAAAATAAACCATGAAGCAAGGATGTGAAGTTTCAGTTTAACATATACTGTACAAAGGTGATTGTGTACAAATTGTCTGCAAAGTTAAGATATGATCGGAAATATTCATATTAAAGTCCTTGAACAGAAAAGTATGGCTTTGATCCCTCCTACAAGGAAAGAAAATGCTTTTTTCTGAATAGAAAATGTAAAAAAATGATTAAACTATGTGAGCTGATGGTCAAATCTGTAAATTGATTACAAATGACGACAGGATATCCTAATGATTGAACGAACCTTGGTCAAAAAGTATCGCCAATTTTTCCGCTCCATTTATATTTTATTTAATATAAAGTGTAACGTATTTAACTAAAATATACCACGATCGCCGCGTTTCGTCACTGGCGAGGCGTAACAAAGACTTCCTACGGATTACACACGATTTAGAAGCGTATAGCTGCGGTCTAATCCGATTTAAGCGGCGAACTTTCTACCGTCATCCCTCCTTACCTGATGCAGCAAGCGGCCTTGGAACTGGTCCTCGTCCGGAGACAGATCCATTTCAACGCATTTCAATTTATATCCGAGGCCGAAACTAACATTTCCGGCAAAAACAACCACTCAAGCGTTGCAAACAATGACAACCACATAATCACCGTAAATACGCCATTTTTTCAATAAATCTTAACGGAAATCACATGAAATTAACATTGTGAAAGGTCTCTACTAATACTAAACCGCATTTGTTACACTGAAATGCACTGCATATGGTTTTAATTCAATAGAAAGTGTTTATTGATTTTAAACTGCAATTATTTTGCATAATACAGCTGTCAATGCGAAATGATTGTTTTCATTTACACATTTTGCTTATGCAAGAAATGACAGATTTGACAGATACTGTGATTAGCAGTTGAGAAAAATTCCGCGATTTTATTGGTGTTCACGAATGTCAAAATAAATTCCCAAGACGAATGAACTAACCAACCGTAGCACTGCGTTCCATCCTACGCAACCGCGTGTCACTTATGAAAAATAAGAATCAGTCAATCAATTTACAAAAATACTCTCAGTCGTAGAAGTAGAGTCTGGCTAATGAAAGATGAGACTAAAAAATAGCGGCAAATTTAAAAAAACAACGGGTTGCAACACTGTTTATAGGGTGACAAAAACGGTAATGATACTTGAGCCGTTTTTTGAGTTGTCACCTTTTTAATTCTTCCGATTTTAGTGAAAATTGGTAAGTACATAGCTTTTATTAGAGTGTTAGTGTTTATTTGTGATATATATTTACTCCCCACATTAGCCACGGAAAGAAATGCAAAAACAATTCAGTAAGTATTTTCGGAAACTGTTACTTTCTTATGTTGCATATTGAGTATCAAAATCACCACAGAATACTATCCTCAGAAATCTAATGACGTTTGACACATTTGACGTTTGTATAATGTCGCCATTTAAAAAGTTTTGAATAAATCTCAGTCTCATCTTTCATTAGCCAGACTCTAGTACAGGGAACGTGCACGGCAAAGGTGCTGCCAACTGATGCCGCCAATCTAAATCATAGATACCGATTATTTATTATATCCGATATCTTAGATAAATAATGAAGTAGGTATTTAGGGTCCTTATTATACCTAAAACTTGACTATACAGGGTGATTGATAATTCGACCTATACTTTGAAAGGGGTTATACTAGAGCTCATTTGCAATAAATTTAGCTCAGTAAACTAGGGGTCTAAATTTGATGGTTATCAAGTTATTTGAGTTTTACGTTTTTTTAGAAAAAGCCCGCTTTTCGGACTAAAAATGATAATTATGAAAAAAGTACTTCCATTTGGCTGGTATAAACTTTGTTTTCTAAAAGCCAATGAACCAATGACTACTTCAAATAAAAATTTGTGTCAACATTTCAGAATTATCTTAGAAATAAACGGTCATGAAAACCAAAGTCATAATTTTTTTTTTCGATTTTGTTACAACTGATGAGAATTACTTGAAAAAAATGTACGGCACTTGATGTAAAAACTACAGAAATAAGTTCCTCAATTAATAAGCTTTCCAAAAAAGTACAAATGTTGGCAACTTTTTCAAAAATCTTGAAAATAATAATAATAATTCCAGAGCAGGTAGCGGTTTCGCAAAAGGCGTACCTGGCCCGGAGCCGCGTTGTTTGTGTCACCTTTATTTTTCTGAGGGCTTCAATTGACCTGCCTCGGTATCTTATCTTACCTTATTAGGGGTGAGATCAGGGTAGATTGCGTTCAGGCATGTTCGTGACTAACCGAGGTTTAATTATCTTCATTCAGTAAGTGATCAATTATCTGCCTTCGACCTTCTTTCCAATTCAGACGTATCGTTGTTAACTTATTTATTTTACAAATGAAATGAATTATTGTTTATCAAAACAAAGAATAATAGCATGAACCTCGTATAATCCAACGAACTAACCGAGGCTAAATTATCTTCATTCAATAAGTAATCAATCAATTACTGTCAACCGTCTTTCCAATTGGACGTATCGTTGTTAACTAATTATTTTACAAATCATTAACTAACTAACCGAGGCTTAATTATTTTTTTCAGTAATGAGGTGACCAATTAGTTAATTATTGAAAGTAATAATGATACCTAATGACTGACAGAAATAAGCATACCGGACCTGAAGCCAGTCTGCTTACTTTGTGTTTCTTCATGCAGAAAGCACGATATTAATTTATTTACATCAAATGCTTGTTGGTAGGAATAAGATTGCAAAAGCAGTAAAATAACCAGTTTCTAAATAAAATTTTATTTTAAAATAATTAAATTATTACTAAACACAAAAAGAAGCACGCAGGGTAATGTTTCGCCATACGATAAATAAATAATTAAAATAAATTACAATTACAACTACAAATCTTGTTCGAATTGCCTGCCTCGGTTGCGAATGCAAGCACGAAGTCTTGTACGTACTTCACTGACTGTAACCCGCGTCGACAGACTTTCTTTAATAGTTTGGGCAGCTGCTACAATTTTTTCTCGTAAATCTTCTACATCACGAATTGGCCTGTCGTAGACTAATGCCTTCATGTGACCCCAAATGTAGAAGTCGCATGGAGTTAAGTCGGGACTTCTCGCTGGCCAAGGGATCGGACCACCTCGACCAATCCATTTTTCTGGATAATTCACATCCAACCAATGTCGCACACGCAGATAATAGTGAGCTGGGCAGCCATCGTGTTGATACACCATGGCTATCCTTCTGGCAAGCGGCACATCCTCCAGCAGCATAGGTAGTTCGTCCCTCAAAAAGTTCTCGTACGCGTCACCGGTTAATCGTGCCGGCAGAAAGAATGGCCCGATCAAATTGTCGTGCACAATACCCATCCAGACATTTAGTGAGAATCTGTGCTGGTGAGCTCCTTCTCTGGACCTCCGTGGGTTTTGATGTTTGGGGGCCCAAAAATGCAGATTGTGGTAGTTAGTTATTCCGTCGCGGTCGAAGTTGGACTCATCTGTCCACAAAATGTTCTTCAGGTACTCCGGGTCTTCGATGTCAGCATTCAACAAAAATCTGCAGAAATCGATTCTTCTTGCAGGATCTCCCTCCTCGATAGCGTGTACTGGAGTGTAGTGGTATGGATACTGCCGTGCTGAATGTAATGTGAACCAAACCTTCCACTGAGTTATCCCAAGCTGGTTAGCCACAATCCTTGTTGATGTAGTGCCATCCGCGCGGAAACACTCCAGGATTTGTTCCTCTTCAACCGGATCATGGACTGGAGGTCTTCCAGCATCAGCTTGACGACGTTGAACCGATCCAGTTTCTCGAATACGTCGATACGTCGCACCAAACACACTTACATCAGGTAAACGGCGGTTGGGGAAGCGTCGTTGATATTCTCTGCGAGCCGCAGCGGAGCCGCCATCACAAAACCCGTAACAGTACAGGATATCCGCGTATTCTTCATTTTGATAAGCAGCCATTTTTTTTAAGAAATTAGTACGTCCGAGTTGGAAAGAAGGTCAAAAGTAATTGATTGATCACTTACTGAATGAAGATAATTAAACCTCGGTTAGTCACGAACATGCCCGAACACGAACCGAACGCAATGTACCCAGATCTCACCCCTAATTAGATAAGATAAGATACCGAGGCAGGTCAATTGAAGCTCTCAGAAAAATAAAGGTGACACAAACAACGCGGCTCCGGGCCAGGTACGCCTTTTGCGAAACCGCTACCTGCTCTGGAATTATTATTATTATTTTCAAGATTTTTGAAAAAGTTGCCAACATTTGTACTTTTTTGGAAAGCTTATTAATTGAGGAACTTATTTCTGTAGTTTTTACATCAAGTGCCGTACATTTTTTTCAAGTAATTCTCATCAGTTGTAACAAAATCGAAAAAAAAAATTATGACTTTGGTTTTTATGACCGTTTATTTCTAAGATAATTCTGAAATTTTGACACAGATTTTTATTTGAAGTAGTCATTGGTTCATTGGCTTTTAGAAAACAAAGTTTATAACAGCCAAATGGAAGTACTTTTTTCATAATTATCACTCTTAGTCCGAAAGGCGGGTTTTTCTAAAAAAACGTAAAACTTAAATAACTTGATAACTATCAAATTTAGACCCCTAGTTTACTGGGCTAAATTTATTGCAAATGAGCTCTAGTATAACCCCCTTCAAGGTATAGGTCGAATTATCAATCACCCTGTATTTAACAGAGTCAACCTTGAAAGTGTAAAGTAAAAATGAATAAATTGTCAACTCAATTTTTTTTTTATTATGAATGAACCAAAGATATAATTAACATAGTAATAATTATCATTGCACAAGGTAATAGACCAATACATAAATTAAATCAGTAATTGAAATTACTTTTTGCAGATTTTTTTTTCATACGACAAATTTTTTTCGCGCTCTTTAAATATCGAGTGTATATAATCGGCGATACCGATATATCGGTATCGTTACATCCCTAGTAATTACATTAAATTGAATAGTACCAAATTATAAAATGTAGCCACACTTTTGTTTTTTAATCTTTATTCATTCGAAAGGGATTTTGTTTATCACACAGTGACTATGTCACCCCCATTTGTAGCCTCACTTAAAATGATTATACAGATACAGGGTGGAAAAGAATCTATGGGTCCGAGAGGGGAACTACCTTAAATCTTTAGAAACTCATTTTACTTAAAGGAGACATTCTTTTATTTTTAAAAAGAAACAAAACTGCATTCAAAGATCTTTTAAATTTTCTTGGCCTTTGTATTGGATTGAAATTAATGGTAATATATAAAAATAATGATAGATCTTTTTTACTTGTAACACCAAATGTTAATTAGAGATATTTTATCCTGTCCTATCGATTAGTAAAATAAAATAGTGATTATTTTTTGAATATTTAGTTGGTTCGATTTCCGGGTGAGACAAGCCAATTTTAGAAGAACTTGAATGCAGTTTTGTTTCTTTTTAAAAATAAAGGAATATTTCCTTTCAGTAACATGAGCTAACTATAGTACATTACACAACTAGGGTGGTAATACAAAGAAAGGCCGAGATCGCAGGAGTTTGCGGCCCGACCTGCAAGCGAGGGACGTAAATATGCGATCGAGGGCTTTCTTTATTACCTCCCGTGTTGTGTACATCATTTTATGTCTAAACTTGGCCAGAAAGCGGAAAAAGTCACTTTATGGCCAGGTGTGGCATAGAAGTTCTTATTTTCAATTTGTATAATATACAACCACATTTTAGTAAACCACTTCTAATAAAACAAGGAAACCTCTTACTATTTATAACGAACTATACCTTAAAATACATATAATCATCAATCAATATGTAGCTATTGCTGTCCTAAATCCTTATACATATTTTAGTACATCAAATATAATATACATAAGAGCCTTATCTGGAGGCACGGCAGTGCCCCCGCCAAGTCGAGCAAAACAAAGGCACGGCCGTACCATTCTTTTCTCGAACCCATTTTTAGTCTCCCGTAATTTTGTACTGGCTAAAGCTGGAACCCTGAATTTTCAGGGATATACTTATAAGGCATAATAAGACTTAAATATATTCTCAATAACATTCAATTTGAACATGTAGTTTAAGAACTTAGCCACTGACTGACCGATGACTATCATAATTCTTAAGGTACTTTTAGCAGACCCACAAGCTTATCAAGTCATACAAAACCTAAAAGTTGCAACTGCACACATAAGTTTGTAATCCTATATAAATACTTTCGTAGTTCAAATGGGCAATAAAATGGACTGAAATGTAATAAATAAAGGAAGATCACTTACAAGAAGAAATGAGATCCCATCAAAAACATTACATGTAAAAAGATGCAAGTCTCGCAACGCAGTTCTTCTACAACAGAAAAGTTTTGAGATGTAATGTTAAACCCAGTCAGTACCAGGGGGGGGGGGGGGGGGCACAGAACTCGATTTCCACCGACTTGCCACTAAACCCGTGGAGGATTCTTTATTTGAAAACTACAAACTTTGCGTGACTGACAAGATGGCGTACACCGTGAAGATATCCAGAATCTGATACTGCCAATAAATAGTACCGACGAAATACCTAGGTGAAAAAAATAGTACCCTTAAACTTTTCGAAATATAAGGCCTGTTCACGGTGTGGTGTGGCGTGCACCGCTTGTATCTCTGGAACGCTTTGTTTTCGAAAACCCTTATATCTCAAAATATAGTACCCGAAGATATGCCATGACTTAACGGTTTTTAAATTTCGCACCGTCAAGATGGCGTACCTGGAAATTCCACTTAAAAAGACTTTGATTTCCGAAATCAGGTATAATTGGAATATCTAGAATAGCTTCTACGATAGCTAGAGAAATGAAATTTTAGAGCCCTAGGGTACTATTTAGATACCATTTTTTGAGATATAAAGCTTTCCGTAAACAAAGCCGTCTCGGAGATACAAGCAGTGTACGCCAGCTTGACGGCCCTGTAGCGTACACCGTGAACAGGTCTTATATTTCGAAAAGTTGAAGCGTACTATTTTTTCACCTAGGTATTTTTTCGATACTATTTGGGTAGTATTTATTGGCAGCATCAGATTCTCGGTATCTTTACGGTGTATTAACAGTAACTCTTCGTTACTGTTTACGACATGTCACGCACGGATTTGGGTTATAGCAAGTAAGCATTAATATATTTTTCATCACACTTGCTCGAAAATGGTGTCATTACACGTAGGTTTTGCGGGCCGTAAATGACCTATTACGCCCTAGGGCGTAATGGTTTTCTTTTTAAATTTGAAACGCTGGTTCTGTTTTACTCTTATTTGTCATGTTCAAAGGAAACGCCAACGTACTTTTTTTAACTTTTATTACTGAAATATTTATTAAAAGAGAACTGTTATTGCAAATATATGTGAACACATATTTCTGTAACATTAATTAAATGTTTAAATAGTGCATTTCAGTATTTTGCAAAAATAAAAACACACATTTTAAGTCTTTACCGCTATGGTTTCCGAACGTGAGTTGACATTCGCATTGTCTATGGATAATGTCACTGTCAGTTTTACAATTTTATTTAGGTTAAGTAAGGTTATTTTAATCAGATTTCCTCACAAGTGTGATGAAAAACATTGTGTGTGCCACGGGCGGTAAAGAAATTACAAACTCGTGTTATTAAAGCCCTCGGCCTCGTAACAAACACTCGTTTGTAATTCCTTACTTACCGCCCTTGATACACAATGTACTAATAAATAGATGTAACTAGCTTTAAGACACATGTTATCTGGTCTTTGTCTTGTACTTGCTCTTACTAAAGTTATATGTTACACAATATAACGAGTAGCATCATCAGAGCTTGGAATAGGCTTTGCCTATTTACCTAAACTTCGCGGGAGGACGTAACTAAGAGTGGCTACAACCACCAAAAATAGTCAATTATTTTTATTGAACCCGGGATTTCCCTGGTTTAATAATAATACATTATCCATATAAATTCACGCTCAGGGTTAGATTATTAATGAAATACAATTGTCTAATGCAGAAATTTTGAATGAAGTCGATTTTTGAGTTCTCAATATATCTTGTATTTCATTAATAATTTAACCCCGAGTGTGAATTTATGTACAGTATGTATTTACACTTATTAATCCCAGGAAATCCCGCGTTCAATGAAAATAAATAATTATTTTTGGTGGTTGTAGCCACTCTTAGTTACGTCCTCCCGCGAAGTTTAGGTAAATAGGCACAGCCTATTCCGAGCTCTGATCATCATGAAGGAGTATTACTTCAATCCCCCATAGTCCAACTTCAACTTCTCTATTACACAAATCTCAGTAATTAAGTTCGCTCTTGTTTTATAACAGTGGTAGCAATCACATTTTCAGCTGCGCGTTTGAGCCCCTTGTGTTCACTGTCCGTCTCAATCTCTACATCGTGTTCTACTTTGCATACAACATTCGAACGATAGCTCTCTTCACCAATAGTTATTTCACAGATGGCATGCACAACATTCTTGCAAGCCTCGCACCTCTGGGCTCCAGTCGCTTCATTGTGGCAAACGCCACAAGTGAAGTTTGACTGTAAATTTTCAACATTATCCATGGTTTTGAAGTTATCATGGTTATTGGAGTCAAAAGGCATTCCGGCTGGCTCTGTTAAGGCTTTCAATTGCTCCTCTGTTTCTATAGTTGAAAGTGTAGATGTTGGGATATCTGATCCATTTAATCCAGCTTTAGGTTCGCTTCCAAATAAAGCTTTATAAGGGGATCTCCCAATTATTGTATGGAATGAAGCATTTTTGGAATACTGCACGAAGGAACAGCCAACAGACCAGTTTGTTGAATTATTTTCAGTCATCCATGCTCGTAGCATATTTTCAACATCTTGGTTGCTTCTCTCACCACTTCCTTGGGTTTGAGGATGTTGGGGACTTCCATGGACAATTTTGCACTCAGGCCACATTGCTGCCAACTCTTTTATTACATTAGCAGCGAATTCACGGCCATTATCACTTTGCAATATGTAGGGTGCTCCGAACAATAAAAAAATCTTCATCAGTTCTGCAGCAACTTCAACTGCCTCTTTAGTTTTAAGCGGACGCAAATTAAGAAATTTGGTTGCATTATCTTGGTAATTCAAAAGCCACTTGAACTCACCATCGGGACATGACTGAAAATCGATTAGATCAACCTGTCCTCTGATATCAAAATCTGGAGATACAATTGGTTTAATTACAATCCCCTTTCTTGGGACGTTTCTTTTTGTCTCACATACAGGGCAGAGAGACACAAAAATTTCCACAGCTTTTTTAGGAATATAGTATCTATTTTTTATGTCATGTAACATCTTGTCGCGTCCACCATGTCCACAAGACTTATGGCTTTCTAATAAGACATCATAATACTGCTCTCTAGCTATAATACGTACTGTGGGTGCAGCAGGAGTTCTTTTTTTAAAAACTAAATAGTCTTCATTTCCTGCATTCATAACATCGTATTTACCCATCCAGTAGTAATCCATGGCCGACTTCCTCTGTCCAGATCTTGTGGCTTCTTGGGCTTTTTTTATTTCAGCAATAACCTCTAATGTTCTTTCATATGTCCATGGCTTTCGTTTAGACCCTAGAAAAGAGAAAAACGCAAATAGTTAACATGTTAAACACCAACACGAAAAATCTAAAATCAATTCAGTGGTGCAGCAGAGTCAAGGCTGTTGCCCGTATTCTCTGGTGCTCCCAATGTCTCTCCAATAGGGTATTTGACAACAATCAAAATAAATTCATTAACTCTAACCAGCAAATTACGCTTCCAAAACAGCCCGGATAAAATCATTCAAACTTATTTTCGTGCCATCAACGATTTTACAACGACGAAAACTAAAAATAAGGCACCATGTTGAGCATGACGTCACAAGCACGTCACAAGATAGTATTTCATACTAAACTGCATACTTTCGGAGTGTTTGACACTTCATAAAAAGAAGCTGATTTGAACTGTCATCAAGTAGCCTATTGATGTCAGCCGATTTACATGAAATTTGGCGAGCTGATAGCTAAAATTTTAGTGACAATAAAAACGGCACTAAAATTCGTTGTGTGCAGTAGAATTAGTTTATAATGACATCAGGGGAAGTGACAAACACTTCATACTTACTAAACTAAACAGATGTCTTACAAAGCATAATATGTATTGTTAGAAAATAAACAATATTCTCCAACCCCAAATACCTTCCCAAGAAATGAGTTTTTAGTCTATATAATTTGCACCTTTCTCTTCAATGGCGAATGCCTGACGATGTGAACTTGTGATGTCATTTTGTTCACAAATTACAAACAATGAACTGGTTAGCATTACTAAGAATCATAGCAGAAATGAGCCATGTGCCACACACACACAAAACGAAAGGGTCACAACAATGAAGGAAGGGTTAAGAATCATATCAGTCACTATAACACAAACAAGAGATCTTAAATATATACATATGGTGCTAAAATCATAACCCTCCTTTTTGCTTCGTAGTCGGGTAAAAATTGGCCTTAATAAGCAACATGTCACTATAAGCGAAGTCATTATATCTGACTTAGTTACAAAGTGTCATGTGAAAACCAAACTAAGCTGTGTAGTTACTTCATATCAATGATTTTAAAAGTAAGTATAGGCTCATCCAAACAGTTTGGAACTATTTTCTCCATAACAAAAAATGGCACTGCCGGCTGGTACTGATTTGGCATTATTTTTACCACCAAAGCGTTAGAACCGTCTGCGCGCTCGCTTAGCCCTGTCCTTTGTATATGTCAATGCTTCATATTAAGCGGTTGGTTAATATAGGCGAAATCATAATAAAACGATTCTAATATAGTTAAAGAGGAACTAAGAATGGACAGAGTAACATGAAAATTCTTTATATTAAATTGTAACGCAAAAACCAAGCTAGTTTGGATCAAATTGAGGTTCAGTTTATAAGCGAATTATCAACGCGACGTTGACTGTCTGTCCAATAGAAAACATTAATGCGGTTTGTTTTCCGACACGGCTCAAACGGATAGATTCAGAGCCTTATCACACTTGGGATTCGGGTCATTTTCAAAAAATGATGTCCGTAGTTAGGGCTTAATAAAACAACCTCTTAATCTTGTTCCTTTGTGTAACGAAACTTACCGTACAATTTATATGGTTAACTTTTGTTACACAAAGGAACAATGATAAATTAACCACATAAATGTAACATTGTTGTCCGTTTTTTCTTATCTCTTTACAAGTAACGTAGGTAGTAAAATTATATGCATAGAATTTCCTGACATAAATAATGTAAACAAATATTTGTCATTTTTTTGACAAATAGTATGGTATCATTTCTTTTACAAAAACTAGCCTAATTAATGTGTTTTTTTTAAGTAAGTAAATGATTGTTGTTTTAATTGTAAGCAAACATGTTCGTATGCCAAATTGTACATAATGCATTACTGTCACCTTTCTGTTACCTGTGATGACAAAATAAACGTATTCTGTTCTAACAAGATTAAGAGGTTGTTTTATAAAGCCCTAACTACGGTCATCATTTTTTGAAAATGACCCGCGAGCGAGCTGCGGACGAGTTAGAAGCGAGGTTCCATGCAAATGTCGCTTGCCCGCAAATAGCATTATGTGATAACGGTGTATAACGGTGTCACCCAACACTGGCCCCTGTGGCTCCAATTGAATATGTACTGGCAATTAAAGTGCTAAATTACCTTTGTAATAAACAAATCAAACAAAACTATTATTAAAAACCAAACACACGTACCTCGATGTTGTTGATCATATTCGTCAACTTTCTCCTCAAATTTTGTTCTAAAACTCATAATAGTATTTGAGTTATCATCAGCTATGTCTTCCATTCCGTCCACGTCCATATTCTTTACACTTGCATAAATTTTCTGCTACAATCAGTAATGACTTGATGAGATGAGCAGTAATGAGAGTTATTGAGAGTCAGTCAAGTCAATAATAATGCAAACGCACAGCCAAAATAAAGTCTGGCCCAATAATGTGCAGCCTCATAATCTGCGGCCCCACCGCGGATTCGATAATCTGCGGAGTCGAGCTCTAATCACCCTGTACAGATAATGCTCGGCCTGATAATTCAAAGCCACGTTTGGCACAGGGCGATAATGTGCAGCGCGATAATTGGTAACCAGTAATTCGAGCCCAGAGGCTTCGAATTATCGGGCCGGGCATTATCTGTACAGGGTGATAAAGCACGACGCCATAATGTCCGGCGCGATAATTGGAAGCCAAAAACTAGAGTTATTTTTTTAGAGAACTGTCAAAATCTGAGTGATGCTTTATTTTGGCTGTCAGTGTCAATGCTGTGCTGTCAAGTGTCATACAATAACATCGTGGACATAGTGGTAGATTTTTTCCGTGGAGTTGTACATGTATTTTTGCGCATTTTTGGTGCTAGGACAGGTTTTAAATCATATGTCTAACTTGAGGAAAGTTTATTTTAACCGCTAAACTTGAAGTAACCTGTCATAGCTCGAGGCCGCGTTTACAGTTGAAGGATTGGTTTTATTCAATGTTTTAATGAAATAATGATCGTGATACATTGTAATAAGTAATTTTATTTCCGTGACTAATATGCCGTGGTCTATATAAACATTAGTGTCTTCTTGCAACGACGCTATGATGTCAGGGATGCATCAGGCAGCGGTGGTTGTGAAAGAGGAACCGGGATGGTCGCTTCCCGCGGGCTCGTGCGGCGTGAGCGAGGCGGCCGCGCGCGCCGTGCTCTATACCGACCACGAGGTGAAGGACGAGCTCGTGGTGGGCCCGGAGTGCCTGCAGCCGCGCAATGCTGTCTATGCACTTTGCGGTTAGTTGTGTGTGTGTGCCTATAGAGACCAAAGACTACAATATTATACTAGGTTATAGACAGGCAACTCGGCCAAATTTCTAATCATCGTACTTGTGCTGCCATCTATCCTTCATTACACGTCAACAAATCTACACACACATATACACCCACACCCACACACATACATACACGCATACACACATATATATAGCTACGTATATATAGGTAATTATAGTTTGGCATGGTATGACACATCTTAGAAGTTACGTTGAAATAAGTTTCTAATTACAATCACCAAGTTTAAATAAAATGCGCCCAATAAAGCAAATTAATTTAAATTTAGTGACCTCAACTAAAAACTTATTTCTACGTAACTTCTAAAACGTGCCACACTGCATAGTTTGAAAGAGGATTACTAAAGAGCAGTGTAAATAAAAACACCAGTTTCCGTTTTTTAGTTTTACTTATACCTACTTATTTCAAAGGTGAATTTATCTTCGCATTCGTTTTTAAATTGACAAGAAAATGTACTTATCATCTTTCCCTTAAAAGTCAGATCCACAACTGTGCTTCGATATTTTAAATTTTTCTGGATTGCTAGCAGGATTCCGAAATCTATGCAATTGGATCCCTGAAAAAGAAAAAGTATTAAAGATGATATCAACGCCGAAATACGCAAACCTATTTAGTACCACGAAACATTTATTATAGAATTGGTAAAAGGTTCACTTTGTTGGATATTCATAGGCGATTTCAATTCCGTGATTACCGTGTCTAAATTATAGTAGACCAGTAAGCTTATGATGCTACGTTTTGTCACGCGATAAATAAATGATAAAGCATCCGTCACGTTCTAACTAATAGTGTGCGAAAGTGACGGATGTTTTATCAGTGATAAACTATCACTTATTTATCGCGTAACAAAACGTAGCATCATAAGCTTACAGCTTTGATAAAAACCCATAACATTATAATTACCTTCTCCGTCACGAACTTTGCGGCCGGGTAGTCAGAAAATTCTGACCGACATTTTGTTTAAAACAAAACTTAACACAGCAAAAGGGTAACAGCACATACAAGTTACAACGGGAGAATTAATGCTCAACTCGACGTTGAAATGAAATAAATAATGGAAAATACTGCACTCGATAAAATTCCCGACATTTTTTATTTGATTGATGTCAAGCAGCACCGATTTCTTTTTTTTGGGAATGTTATGGCCAACCAGCACCGTCTTGACAGACTATTGTTGCCATGTAACAAACAATAAATAATATCATGAGTGGTTAATTTTAATCAATTGAAATTTAAATTAAAGTATATTTTTAGATTCACACGATTTTTATATGTATTATCTGGTATATATCATGTTTATTTAATTACATTCACATCATTACGTATGTTAAAAGAAGGCCAAGTGGTACGTGTAATGTAAGGTAGATGGCAATCAAAGCAAAGCGGTTCACTTTTTTTCTATTGAGTTACCGGGGCATTAAATTTATTGTATACATGACTATTGGATGCCTCGCTACTGACTAAGAAACAGAACAATATATTTTATAAGGAGTTTAAACTGATACTTAATAATCTCATTGTAATAGTAATGAAACAAATCTAAGGTGATTTGAGTTGTCAGTTTTTCATAGAAACAGGTCATTGTTTATTTCCACAGCATCAATTTTGTTTGAAATGTGTTTTATTTTATAGCTTGATACACTCTGTTTGCACGAAATGACATGAGAAGTCTCAAAAAATCAGAATTGACAGACTCTAATCACCATAAAGTAAGAAAAAAATAGTAAAATTAAACAACTTACATTGTTGTATGACAGTGATGATCACGGAAACTGAAGATGAAAAGTGATGTTATTTGCAGAGGTAGTGCATGCTCCGAACAGCCTCCATCGCGACCACACATATGCGAGCATGGGACGTGCGCCGGCAGGTCAGTGCACTGACTTCAGACTTAAATATTTAATGTGGAAATAATTAGTGGACTTATATCTCTTATTACATATTAATTATAAAATAACACATACACTGATTTTTTAACTATTTATAGTGCTCATCAAGGAGGAAGTAGAATTAGTTTTGGAGGCGGACTGCTCGGGAGAAGAGTTGGAGTACATCAAGCAAGAGCCATCATGGTCTGTGGGCGCGGGGGCGTGCGGCGGGAGCGCGGCGGCCGCGCGGGCCGAGCTGCGTGCTGCACACGGGGGGGAGGGTGCAGTTGGGGCGGGGCCCGAGAGCCTGCAGCCGCGCGACGGTGGCTACATCCCTCCCAGTAAGTTGCTTCATGCACTGATCATTGTGGAAGAAACATCACAGAACTAGTTGAGTATTTACACTCATACTTTATTAATAATCACCATAAAATAAGAAAAAAACAGTAAAGTTAAACAACTTACATTGTTGTATTACAGTTAGTGATAATCACGGAAACTGATGACGAAACATGATGTTATTTGCAGAGGCAGTGCATGCTCCGAACAGCTCCCATCGCGACCACACATATGCGAGCATGGGACTTGTGCCGGCAGGTCAGTGCACTGGCTTCAGAGTTAAATATTTAATGTGGAAATAATTAGTGGAGTTATATCTCTTATTACATATTAATTATAAAATAACACATGCATGGATTTTTTAATGGTTTATAAGGCTAGTTTCAACTCTATACTAAACAATTTTGATTGATAGTGCTCATCAAGAAGGAAGTAGAATTAGTTGTGGAGGCGGACTGCTCGGGAGAAGAGTTGGAGTGCATCAAGCAGGAGCCATCATGGTCTGTGGGCGCGGGGGCGTGCGGCGGGAGCGCGGCGGCCGCGCGGGCCGGGCTGCGTGCTGCACACGGGGGGGAGGGTGCAGTCGTGGCGGGGCCCGAGAGTCTGCAGCCGCGCGACGGTGGCTACATCCCTCCCAGTAAGTTGCTTCATGTATTGATCTGATTTTGTATAATTTCGCGGTGTTGACGGTATAGTTTTAAAAATTCTACTGGCATCACTGCCGGCCATAATAGTAATTACCCTGACTGTCTGTCCTGGACCGGTCATGCGAGTTTCTCGGCATGACATCGCCCCTACCTGGTTCCACCGGAAGACCAGCGCTGGCTCTACGGTCGACATTTTGCTGAGGTGGGACCGTTTTGTGGCAGCGTATCTTAAGTTTAATTTATAATATTTTTTTGTTGTCTTTATCTTGTGCTGTCATGAATAAATGTATTTTTCATCACACTTGCTCGTAAAGGGTGTTATAAGGTTATAACACGCGGGCTTATAGACCAGCTCGAGCCGTTTTACCTCCCGTGGGTTATAAAAATCTATAACTAACTCCCACGGGAAGAAAAACTGTATGAAAATCTATAACTCCCGAGGGAGTTATAAGTTTAGTTTTAAAATATAGAACCTACCCGTACGTCATTTCAGACTAAGGAGGTTTCAAATCAGCCAAGACTTATTTCATATCTTCAAAACTTGGCTACAAAACCAATTTTAGTGTATACAAAAATAATATGGTATATTTAACTATTATTTCAGTATTTTTTGCAATTATTTTGATGCAATTAAAATAATTTAGTTTAAAATTTTATTTTGAAAATCGGAACAATCTGTCGGTACTGCCTGTCAAGTTTGAAAACTAAACGCAGTTCTTAGCATTATCTGTGGAAAACTATATGAAAAAGTTGACAGTAAATTATTTTATTTTTGTCTTATTTTATTTTCCTCGCAAATGTGATGAAAAACATTGTGTGTACCACGGGCAGTAAGGGGATTACAAACTCGAGTCAATAAAAGCTTCTAATAGGTGTCCGTCAAGATAGTGTACACCGTAAAGATATTCAGAATCTGATGCAGCCAATAAATAGTACCCAAATAGTACCGACGAAATACCTAGGTGAAAAAAATAGTACCCTTAAACTTTTCGAAATATAAGGCCTGATCACGGTGTACGCTACCGGCGTCAAGCTGGCGTACACCGTTTGTATCTCTGGAACGGCTTTGTTTTTCGAAACGCTTTATATCTCAAAAAATAGTACCCAAATAGTACCCTAGGGCCCTACAATTTCATTTCTCTAGCTATCGTAGAAGCCGAGATATAGTGAGCTCTTTCTATAAGAAATTCCCGGGTACGCCAGCTTGACGGTGTGAAATTTTGTACACCGTTAAGTCATGGAATATCTCGGCTTCTACGATAGCTAGAGAAATAAAATGTTAGGGCCCTAGGGTACTATTTAGGTACTATTTTTTGAGATATAAAGCGTTTCCAAAAACAAACCCGTTCCAGAGATACAAACGGTGTACGCCAGCTTGAGGCCCGGTAGCGTACACCGTGAACAGGCCTTATATCTCGAAAAGTTTAAGGGTACTATTTTTTTCACCTAGGTATTTCGTCGGTACTATTTGGGTACTATTTATTGGCTGCATTAGATTCTGAATATCTTTACGGTGTACGCTATCTTGACGGACACTCTAATAGACTCTCGTTAGTAAATCCCTTCTTACTACCCTCGGTGCACAATGTACTATTCTTTCTTCTTTCTTCATTTGTTTTTAATGCGGGTAAATTACACCACATTTTGAGTTACATATATAGATACAAGCAATCAAAGTACATAGAAAAATTACATAGTACTCACCTGTGGTCAGGGCCACGCCACGCCGCTCCTGTGTGCGAAGTGTGCAGCGCACACAGGCGCCAAGTCAATAGGGGCGCCGAAAGTCGAAACACGACGACAATAAAGAGGTGCTTCATAGGTTTCGCACACAGGCGCTGCCGGGGGTCGGCGCGGCCCTGACTGTGGTCCAGACCGGGAATCGAACCCGGTACCTCTGGATTTCCGGCCCAGCGCCTTAACCACTTGGGTACCGGAGCACGCAGCAAGCGCCCTCAATCTTACCATCTACTTTGACTTTCGTATCATTCTAGCAACGCATAAACTTTACAGCCATGACAATTCAGCGAGAGATGTTATATGAGTCAAGGAAGATAGACAAACAAACAAATGTAATTAATTTATTTACACAAGTAAAGGAAAGCTCCTTATTCAAACTCTTGTGCTACCAGTGATAGACTATGGCAGTGTTTTTCAAAGTGTGGGGTCGCGACCCCCCAGGGGGTCGCAGAGCCTTTAGAAGGGGGTCGCGAGATTTGAGAAACCTCAGACAAAAAGGAAAAAAAAATAAAAAGCTCAAAAGTGTAAAAGAAATAAAATTCAGGTTAGATATCGTGGAGGATAGGGGGTCGCGAAATATTTTCGCATACAAAGGGGGTCGTGCCATGAAATAGTTTGAAAAACACTGGACTATGGTGATGTCTGTTGTACCAACATTACACAAGCTCTCTTAGATAGATTGGACAGACTCCTGAACAACTGCATCCGATTTATTTTTGGCCTCCGAAAGTATGACCACGTTTCTGCTTATCGCCAAGAACTTAATTGGCTTCCTATTAGGGAACGACGTTCTCTTAAGATTCTGTGTACGTTATTTTCCATCTTATACGATCCGTCTGCACCCAACTACCTTCGTTCTGAATTTCAGTTTGTCACTGCCCGGCCGGGCTGTGAGCTCCGTTCCTCCCGCAAACTCAAGCTTAATATTCCCCCTCACCGTTCTGGTTCCATGTCTAATTCATTCACCGTACAGGCGATTCGGCTCTGGAATGACCTCCCCCTCTGTATACGAGAAGCTCAGAGCAAACTTTCTTTCAAGCGCATGCTGCGCAAATATCTATTTGAAAATCGTCATGATTAAGACTCTTCATAGTAGATTAGAAGCAGGTACCATAATTATATATTTATTGTATATGTATGTATGTATGTATGTATATATATATATATATATATATTTATGCGTATGTATATGCCTATACATACTGCACATAGACTATTATTTTTTTTACAAATATTATTATTTTGTACAAATTCGTTGTGATTCCGAATACCGCACCTATAACATCTCTGTTTACCCTAATGGTTGACTGGTAGAGAATGCCTCATGGCATTAAGTCCGCCATTTGTACTCTCTTGTATTGTGCAATAAAGTTTAAATAAATAAATAAAATTGATATTGTTCCAGTGTTGGTTGTTGGAGCTTGCAGTAGCGGTCGCCCCGCCCCATCCCCGTCCACACACACCACACCCGCACTCAACACCACAAGGGGAACTGCTCTGTCCCTTCTTGCGGTGGGCCGGTGTGTGTTCACACCGGCCCACCTCAAGAAGGAGCACACATGCGGAGTGTGTGGAAAAAAGTGTCTATGCCAGAGTCATTTAAAGACGCATGAACGAGTTCACACGGGAGAAAGACCTTATTCCTGTGGAGTATGTAGCAAACAGTTCAAGCAGCGGGGTAGTTTAACGAATCATGAACTAATTCACACAGGAGAGAAACCTTACTCCTGTGGAGTATGTAGCAAGAAGTTCACGCAGCAGCGTAATTTAAAGATTCATGAACGAATTCACACAGGACAAAGTCCTTACGTCTGCGAAATATGTACAAAACGGTTTTCGCAATCAACTGATTTAAAAAGACATATACTGATTCACACGGGAGAGAAGCCCTACTCGTGCGACATGTGCGTGAAGCGGTTCAGTCGGAAGGGTTCCTTAGAGAGACACATATGGAGTCACGCGCGGAAGGAGCACTCGACAAAAACCAGCGCCGCGCCGCCCCTGTGTGGGAAGTGTGCAATGCACACAGGCGCCAAGGCAATAGGGGCGCCGGAAGTCGAAACACGACGACAATAAAGAGGTGCTTCATAGGTTTGCACACAGGCGCTGCCGGGCGTCGGCGCGGGCCTGCCAAAAACTAAAGCAAAACTCAAAGTTTGACAAAACGTGTGTACACTTGGAGTTTGAGCGCTCGTCAGTCGAGTTGTCTCTGGTGTTTAGTTGCACAATATCGTGGCCATAGTCCTTGTAGTTGTCGTCTGCGGTGTAATGCTCCCGCGTCGGCCGCCGCTGCTCGGGCGCCGCGTTCAGATAAGGTTGTAGCTAGAGGCGGATGTGCGAGGGATTAGAACACGCGTTGCCCGAGGGCGGGCGGGCACGGACCGGCTGGGATCGTAACTTACGTTACCATATAGTATCATTTCACTGTCGAGTTTTAGGTAGTTAGCGTTATTTACGAATTTTGTTTGGGTCTGATTATAATTGTTAGCATATTAATCATTGAATCGGTCCCACGATTTGGTAAATAAATGAATCTTACTATTTATTGTGCATTTTTCTTAAATATTACCTAGTTATAAAATGTAGCCACACTTAAAATTATCATGGAAGTACAAGATTACATTAATATGATAAATAATAAATATATATTGCGGAACCTGCTATACTAATCGCCCTACTATTGATCTGAAATTTGGCATGCAAGTAGACCAAGTCCTTACCTTGTGACAGTAACAGGAACAACGCCAGCGACGCCGCGGGTAAATGCTAGTGTTATATACGCGAAGGCGTGTTCCACACATATGACGCCTGTATAATATTCCACGAATGGACATACTCCATGATTTTAGTATCACTTCTCATTTTTTTTTCTAGGCACTAGATGTCACTAAGACTCCATTTTCGAAAAAATAGGACAATTTTTTAACGTAAAACTTGTCCAAAGAGACTTTTAATATAACAAAAGGGAAAAGACAAGTTTAATTACTCTCATAGATTAAAATTAGGACAGTGGTACCAGAATCACGATGTATTATTGAGACCGAGCGCGACGACAGCGCTACGTGAAAGGCGGCCATTATGGACAATATTGTCACCGCTGTCAAACAAGAAATAAGTAAATATTGTGAAAAATATTAATGAAATCTTGTGTTGTTTTACTTTAATACACAACCATATTTTTATTTATTTTATTTAATTTTATCTTAAAAGCGATTAGAAAATGTTTACCAAGTCAGCGACAAAAATGACAATTTTAGCCGTAGCGAGCGCTGTGATCGTTTAGGCTACCCCCTCCACCCGCTTTGCACTCTGCCAATTGCAAGTTACCGGGAAGGTGCCACAGCAGATCCGGTAACCAAGCGTCGGAAAGGCGGCATTGCTAACGAGCCAATTTCGTCAGCTAACCGGGAACGCAGAAATCGGTAAGAATGAGAGCCAACATGCTACATATATTTCCGGTTTTCGCAAATCCGTCAAGATTGGCTTCCGTCTGGACAGGCCATTAGCTTTGGCTTTTATAACCTTCAGTAATGCTACTCGTCACTAGATGTCGCTAACGATATAAGCGTTGCATTCCTCAAAAATGTAAATTATACAAAGCAAAAAAACGTGAAACTATTCGTACAACATTCTGATTCATTGATAGTAGAGCAAATTTTATGAAAGTGAAAGTAACCACTACCCCATCGTGATCTTTTCCTCGGCTTTTTCCAAATTCCATTTCTACGTCTTACTTGTTAGGCTGAATGCGCCAAGAACGCTATTGAGAGAACGCTATTGAGAAAGAATGCTATTAAAAAAAAAGCAACCCTTATTAATCTGAGGCAATTTGCAGCCTGTACCTATTTGTAATAAAATTTAGCAACTTGGCTTAAAAGTCCAGTAGCCAGGCCATAAAATACCCAAAAAAAAATGTAATTTAGCATCTGTGCTGTGATCTGTCATGTCATGTATGCATGACCACGGATATTATTTTTCGGCGTAGAAAAGAAATCTTTGGAGTTTTACTTGTATTTTAGGGCATTTTTGGTGCTAGGACAGGTTTTAAATCATACGTCTAACCTTGAGGAAAGGTTATTTTAACCGCTAAACTTGTTGTAACCTATCATAGCTTAAGGTGGCGTTTAGTGATGAAGGATTGATTTTATTCATCGTTTTTATTATGATTTATGACCATATGACCGTGTTAAACTGTGATAAGTAATTTTATTTCATTGACTAATATGCCGTGGTCTATATAAACATTAGTGTCTTCTTGCAACGACGCTGTGATGTCAGTGCCAGAGATGCATCAGGAGGCGGTGGTTGTGAAAGAGGAACCGGGATGGTCGCTTCCCGCGGGCTCGTGCGGCGTGAGCGAGGCGGCCGCGCGCGCCGGGCTCTATACCGACCACGAGGTGAAGGACGAGCTCGTGGTGGGCCCGGAGTGCCTGCAGCCGCGCGACGCGGTCTATGCACTTTGCGGTTAGTTGTGTTATGTGCTGATAGAGACTTAAATTTATTATTTCTCTGATATGCCTCTCTACTGACTAGGGAACGAAACATCATGTATTATAAGCAAACATTATTTGACGGGAGCAATTGTGTACTGATGTTTCAATAGTGCAAGCACAAATAAAATTATTTCATATCGATACCTCCTACGTATAGTGAGCCAACTGACATTTTTACGATTTTCGTTTTTTTGCATATTTGTGATCACAATACTTATATTTACATGCTATAAAAATTTCGTGAAGAAATTACTGCTAGTTTCCGAGATAAAATGACGTATAGTGAGCCAACTAACACCTTTTTTTAAATTAGAACATCGTATACTGAGCTACGAGCATGAATGAGTCTATTCTCGACGAGCTCAACATCAAAACGAGACTCTCCACAATCTGTACACAACGTGTCCAAAGCTTCTTCGGGCATCTGGTCAGGTCAGGTCCAGATAGTCTGGAGAAGCTCCTAATTACTGGTCGCATGGCAGGAAAAAGGAGTAGGGGCCGTATGCCTATGCGATGGACGGACACAATTACATCTGCAACTGGAGCCACATTGCAGGCTAGCATTCATCAAGCCCAAAATCGTGCAGCTTGGAGAGCGTTGGTGAAGAGTTCCCGCAGCCGTCACGTCCCTCAGCCATGAGGATACGACGAAGAAGAAGAAGAATACTGAGCTAAGTCACTTGGTCCACTATACGCGGTACATTTATCGGGCAAGGCCGGCGCGCGCGTGGTGCATACTGAGCCAACTGTCAAGTTGGCTCAGTATGCTCGCTCGTCGTCGTTGCGGGCGGACGTTGGTCCACTATGCACGAACGAGAGTCGATGCGACATACGTCTTTTCGACCTACTACGTATACAATTTGGCTCTTTTGATAATGATTTAGTTATTGTATTGTTACGTGATTGGTTATTATGTTAAATTAAAAATAATTTCACACAAAATACATCAAAATGAAGCAGCGGAGGGGAAGAAATCTGTTTTTGCCAATTGTAAAGTATTTAATATACTACAAGTGTGTAATGTAATGTCTTTGCTCGACGAATGTAATCTATAATAACTATCAACGTTCCAAGTATAGTAAGAATTATCTAAGGTGTCCGAATATTTGTTCATTCTCTTTAGGAATATTCGGAAACCTTAGATAATTCTTACTATAATGTTAGAATAGGAAAAAAAACAGAACCCAGTCCTCACTACTGTAACAGGACTGAGAATAAAGCAAGCTATCAATAATTAAATAAAAATAATGAAAATAAAGAAATGTAAAGAATATTTCCGGCGCCAGACATCTGTCAAAAATGCCAGATAGCGGAACTGTAGGTCTTGGTAATTTTAATCATAAGGGAGGTTTTCAGTTACGGGGAAGCCACAGTTTCCTGCGATTAAACCATAAAAACTGTTGAGAGGTGTTTATTAGTCTACTATAATAAGTTTTATAAGTTAGATTTTAACCAAAGATACGTTTATCTACATATCTATGATATACTTAAATAATAACAAGGGTGTCACCGACTTAGGAGATGTTGTTTACCCCCTGTTAACTATGCAGTCATTAGCGGAGTCCCACGCCAACTGGATCCAGGTTTAAGCCGCTCAGGGGCTCCCAGCTCCCACGGTCCCAGTTGTGGTAGTTGTCCGGAGTGGAGTCAGTCAATGCACCGTTACAGATTTAGAATTAAACAACCGCAAAGGGTTAATGTAAGAGCAGGGAAAAGGTATCCGGCAAAGCGGTATAAAGAAAGTTATTAGACATTAAGGCATGATGCCTTTTAATTCAATTAAGGGGAAAAGCACTATAAATTGTGACTTAAATTAGGCATGCCCATAGCTGGGCTACCAAAACCGAGTGACACGTTATGTAAAAAGTCATAGGAGAGCAAAGAGAAACGGAGAAAGTGCCATCAAGTGTATATAGCGAGCAAAACGTAAAACAAGGTGCCGCACGTACAAAAATGGTCGCAAAAGTCGGTAAAAACGGACCCAAAACGTAATTAAGCGTAGTTAAACGTAATTCGAACAGGCGCCTTATGGCCTCCAACAAGAGACAAGATTCGTGTTAACCTCAACACAATAAAGCAACGTGGCATGGAATTTTAAAGTTAAATTTTCTTAATTACTCACGCCCGTTGTAAAGATGAGTTTAGTAGTCCATCTCGGTTGAATGTCGTCGCATTCTCACGACAATAAAAGAAGAACCCTGAAACAGTTCAGAGACGGAATGACGCAATATGTCTTGACAAGTGGAATTTGTCCAATTGGAAAGAATTTATCTAAAAATACTAACCGAAACGTGGGTGAAACGCGACGGCTTAGTTGTAGATGGCCGTCAAATTGACGTCTCGCTAGCACTTCATTTTATAACGAATTCAATACCAAACGTCCAAAGAGATGAGTCCGCCATCCATAAAACAAGAAGCCAACCCTCTGCTGAGACGCTCTGGCAACTAACCAACCATCGGTGTTGCCAAACTGGTGGACATAACATACAAAATAAGCTTAGCGGTATACTGGTCCATAATAAATTTATTCAGGCGTATACTGGTACAAGTGACAAATCAGACGAAAACTAACTGATAAAATCCATCCAAGCACGAGCTTTGAGTTTGTTTAGATATTTAATGGTACATCACACATGGCCATGACCAAAGGCATCTAGTATAATAAAAATATAGCCATATTCATCTAATTATAATTTACTACGTATACTGGATCAACTGGTAGTTGGCTCAGTTTATCAAAAACTAGAACTCGTAAATTTCACGTATACTGGGCTAAGTGCCGGTTTTTCAAAAACTACTATTAATTACGAAAAAGTAAATATGTAGATTTAAGCAAAATGTGTTCATTTCACATAATTGAAATTTTCATGAAATTATTTCAACATATGAGTTAGTTATGGAACTTTGTACCTTTGAAGAGTCCTCCTGTAAAATCGTGATTTTGCACTTAGCTCAGTATACGTAGGAGGTATCGATATGTCGATATCGAAAAAAAAGTGTGATATATCACTATCATGTAAATTCTAAAACATTATTATCAAATACAATGCACAATGGCTAGAATTTCACCCCAGTGATTTTGTGGCTTCTTTGTATTGAAATTTGATAGAAGAATATTTTATGATGTAACTCTGGAACATGGCTACTTATATTCGAATTTGAAAATTCTATTAGTTTAAAATATTTATCTAAACACTCCTACTTCAACAACAACCTCAATAGCTTTATATGAATGTTGATAAAACTTGAGTAGATATTTAATGAATCACTTGCAGTAGGTGCATTTTTGTATGATTATAAGGGGTCTAAACTGATACTTAATAATCTCATTGTAATAAAACAGTGTAAACAACGTACCTCTCAAAATCCAGAATTGTCCGACAATCAGCTTAAAGTTTTGTCCCGGTGTGAGGGTTAGACAGCCGGTGAAATTACTAGCATAGAAGCATTTCGTCTTAGTCCTCAGGGTTGGCAATGCATTTGTAATATTAAGATTGCAAATGTCCATGGGCCTCAGAAGTCACTTACCTGTGTTACCTGTGTGTGTTACCTGTGTGCTTGTTGCCTTTCCCATTTCATAAAAAAAATCAAAAGTAAGAGAAAAACAGTTAAATGAAACAACGTACATTGTTGTATTACAATGAGTGGTAATGGTGGAAACTGATGACAATATTACTTAATGTTTTTGTAATTATTGTTAGTAAAGAATAGGAGGAAGGTCTCACTAATGTTGAAAGTTAATGAAAAAGATGTTATTTGCAGAGGCAGTGCATGTTCCGAACAGCCCCCACCGTGACCACACATATAAGAACACGAGACATGTGCCGACAGGTCAGTGCACTGGCTTCAGACTTAAATATTTTCTGTGGAATGAATTACTTGACTTATTTCAATTAATTATTATGTTTAATGTGTAAACATTAATTATTAAATAACATACACGGAATCTTTAACTGTTTATAAGGCTGGATTCGACACTATACTAAACTATGTTGGTTGATAGTGCTCATCAAGGAGGAAGTAGACTTAGTTGTGGAGGCGGACTGCTCGGGAGAAGAGTTGGAGTGCATCAAGCAGGAGCCATCATGGTCTGTGGGCGCGGGGGCGTGCGGCGGGAGCGCGGCGGCCGCGCGGGCCGGGCTGCGTGCTGCACACGGGGGGGAGGGTGCAGTCGTGGCGGGGCCCGAGAGCCTGCAGCCGCGCGACGGTGGCTACATCCCTCCCAGTAAGTTGCTTCATGTACTGATAGTTTGTGGAGGAAACATGACAGAACTAGTTGAGTATGCAAAAGATTCCATTATAATAGTTCAGTTTAAATATTGACCGCTTGCTTATCAGTGCGCATCAAGGAGGAGTCGGAGTCTGCTGAAGAGGCCGGCTGCCCGGAACAAGAGACTATGTGCTATGAGGCGGAGAGTGTGAAGGAGGAGCCCTCATGCTCCTCGAACGTGTTTGCGTGCGGCGTGAGCGCGGCGGCCGCGCGGGCCGGGCTGTACGCCGGACACAAGGTGAAGGACGAGCTCGTGCTGGGGCCGGAGCACCTGCAGCGCGCTGTGCTGCCCATAGCGCAACATGGTAAATATTTATAAGGGATGGTACACTCATGCGTTAGCTGCCCCGGTGAACTTGTTTTAATATAACATTTTACCTTCCAATAAAATGGTTATTATGTTTCCTGAAGTCGTTCGACGTCTTAGAAGAAGACGTCGAACGACGAAACGGAACACATAATAGTTATTCTGTTATTCCTGGCAAACCCGAAAAATCAAAGATCATAGTTATTTAAAATATCATATTTAAATATCTTTTTATTCTGTGTTCAAAAGCGGGTGTCTGTTCTGTCGCAGAGTCGTCCCTCGGGCGCGGCGGCCAGCAGCCCTCGCCTCGGGACTGTGAGGTGCGGCTCCAGCGCCTCCGCGACCATGACACGTGCCGGGGGACGGGGCAGCGCCCGCCCGCTCTCACCACCCGTGCAGACAATCATTCCATAGTGGAAGGAATTCACGAGAGAGTAACCTATCTGTGTGGTATCTGTAAGAAGAGGTTCGCTCTGAAGAGCCGGCTGATGGAGCACGTGATGGTCCACATCCACACGCCCCCCAGTGTGGAGCAGGAGGGGAGCGGCCGCGGCCGACCTGCCCGTGGTGAGTGCTGTGCAACACTATAGGGAATATGCATCATTTACTTTAATAAAATTCATTCATATAATAAACAGCGGGAAAAAATATTTTTTGAATAACTTTAATAATAACGAAGATAAAAGCCATCATAGATTTATCTCTATCTCTTTCTAGCAAAACAGAATATAGCATGGGCTTTATATGGCCATTGAGTGCTATGACATCACAGTCCATATCGGATCGCTCCATCTAATTGCTGTTTTATTAGTTTTAACATTTCATATCTTCTGTATTCCCCAGTCGATTTCATTTCACATGTCACCTTTTTTACGGTTGTTTTATATTTTAAGAAATGCAATAAAATAAATCCCTATAACTATCTGTCTCTCCATAATTAGTAATAAAATTGCTTTCTTCATAATTGAAACTTCTTGGATTCAAAATATTTCAATAATGTTTACATTTCAGCTTTTGCAAATATAGTAAAATAGTACATTACATAACTAGGGTGGTAATAAAAAGAAAAGCCGAGATCGCGGAAGTTTGCGGCCCGAGCTGCAAGCGAGGGTCGTAAATATGCGATCGAGGGCTTTCTTTATTACCTCCCGTGTTGTGTACATCATTTTATGTCTACACTTGCCAAGAAAGCGGTTTTTTCACTTTAGGGCCAGGTGTGGAAGCACGAACGCTTATCAAATCCTTGTTTCGACAAATACTTGTTTCGTCAAATGCTTATTTCGTTAAATGCTAGTTTTGTCTAATCCTCTGTTCGTCAATCCCTTGTATTGTCCAGTCCTTGAATCGTAATAAATTTGTTCTGCCACATACTTGTTTTGTCTTCTTCTAGAGTCTGGCTAATGAAAGATGAGACTAAAAAATAGCGGCAAATTTAAAAAAACAACGGGTTGCAACACTGTTTATAGGGTGACAAAAACGGTAATGATACTTGGGCGATTTTTGATTTGTTGTCACTTTTTTAATTCTTCCGATTTTTGTGAAAATTAGTAAGTACATAGTTTTTATTAGAGTGTTTGTGTTTATTTATGATATATATGTGGGACTGAGGATGTGGAAATAAAGCAGATCGTTTAAAAGAACACTGGTTTTATTTAAAAAATTAGGAAAATGCGACATCAGTCAGAACGTTCACCATAGCATAGTCTCGCTACAACCGTTATCTCTACTTACACCTATATTCATACCTATACCTATGTTCACAATATATCTCTCTCGCTCACACTCATGCATACTGTCTCGTTCTTACGTTTCGTTTCAAGCATCCATCGCTCATGCATCCTACATATATATATTTACTCCCCACATTAGCCACGGAAAGAAAAGCAAAAACAATTCAGTGAGTATTTTCGGGAAACTGTTACTTTCTTATGTTGCACATTGAGTATCAAAATCACCACGGCATACTATCCTCAGAAATCTAATGACGTTTGACACATTTGACGTTTGTATAATGTCATTAGCCAGACTCTAGTTGCGTCCAACCTTTATTAAGTCGGATCCTTTTTTCGTCAAATTATTGTCTCGTATAATGCTTGGTGAGTCAAATCATTTTCTCGTCAAAACCTTATTTTGTAAATAACGCATTTAAGTTAGGTAACGGTACAATCATAATCATAATCTTTATTGGTAATAATAATTACAAGTCAATATTTATATACAGTAAGTTAGTTATTCTATTAATTAAATACAGCATTAATCAATTAATTATAACAATTCATTTTATATCTATTGCGGTAGGGTTATAACAACATTAAATTATTTTTTATATGATTTAAAAAATTCATCTACGCTGTAGAACGATTGCTCAACCAGCCATGTTTTGAGTCTATTTTTGAACAATATATCGTTAGACGCATTGGTTATCGTCGTTGGCAATTTATTGTACACACTTGGGCCCATGACATGAATTGTTCTGGCCGTTTTTTTTAATCTACGGGGTACCGTGACGAGTTTGTGAGCATCGCGCAGGGCCCGGCTGCTTCCTTCACCTCGCCTGGAGTAGTCCGCTAAGTGTTCTCTCGTGTATATGGCTATTTGTAGCAACAGTAGGCTGGGCAGGGTCAGAATACCTAGTGCCTGGAAATGTGGCTTAGCGGACTCATCCCATGGCACTCGTGCAATCGCTCTTACGGCTCGTTTTTGCAGCCGAAAAACGCGCTGCCATTCAGCGGCGCGTCCCCAGAGCTCTAGCCCGTACTGAATGAGCGATTGCACACTTGCGAAGTAGCAGGAGAGGACTGGTTTTTGAGGCAGAGTAGTAGCGAGTCGACTCAGGGCGAAACATGCCCTTCCCATTTTGACGCACAGGGAATCGATATGGCTCTCCCACGTTAAGCCTTGGTCAACTCGGAAGCCTAGGAACGTGGTGCTCCGAACCTGCTCGACGCTGCTGCCGTCGAGGCGCACAAACAGCGGACGACGCTTACGGCCAGATAGGTCGAACTGTATGAAATGGGTCTTGGTTAAATTTAGTATGAGACCGTTTTGTACGAACCAGTCAGATAATTGTTTGGCTACGGCATTTAAAGATGTTTCCAGCTGATCTATGTCTGGAGCTGTCACGACTGCTGCAACGTTGTCCGCGTACATGTACACCTCAGAATCGCTTACTGCGCCGGGCAAATCATTTAATAGAAGCGAGAAGGCTACGTTAGACAACGACGACCCTTGTGGGACACCAATTTCGTTAGTTAGGCCGTCGGAGCTAAGACTACCTTTTTGGCCCACCACATACTGCGTCCTTCCGTGCATAAAGTCCGACATAAGTTCTAGCGCTGGCCCTTGTATACCATAATGGTATAGTTTAGAGACCAGTAGAGGGTGGTCGACTACGTCAAAAGCTTTTGAGAGGTCGCAGAAAAGTACTGCGACCTCGAGTTTACGTTCGCGTGCGTCTAGAATTTGTCGTACGACCTCACGTGCCAGCATTGTGGTTGATCGCCCCGGTCGATACGCATATTGCCGTTTTGATATGGCGTGATTATTGAGAAGGAACTGTGTGAGACGCAACGTTAGCCCATTTTCGAACACCTTTGCTACCGCAGGTATTATACATATAGGACGATAGCAACTTGGGTCGTCTTGTTTCCCTTTGCCTTTGTACAGTGGACTAACTTTGATTTTTTTTAACGGCTCTGGGTACTTACCCTGTTTTATGCATTTGTTGAACAAGATAGACAGTGGCAGAGCAAGTGTAGCTGCCGATCGATGTAACACTTCTATTGAAACACCATACAGGTCTTTTGTTGGCTTTTTTGCGACGCGTTTTAGCAGAATCTCGTACACGTTTGCTGGTGTAAAATGTTTGAACCGAAGACACCTATCGGCAGCGGGTCGTGCCCGCGCAAGGGCCGCACAGGCGCGCGCGGGTTGCGCGGGAGGGGCGCCGCAACGCGCTGCAGCTGACACAAACTGCTGGTTCAAAGTATTTACTAAACATAATTTACTCGGGAACTCCGTTCCGTCAGGTTTTTTTAATATATCCGTATAATCAACCGCATGCGTTTTACTTCCGTTTCTTTCTGTGTTAATTATATTCCACATCGCTTTAATCTTATTTTCGCTATTGTTTATTTTTGATACATAGAAATGAGTTTTAACTCTGCGCGTGAGCTTGTCATACTTGACAGTGAGTTCGTTTATTGTGTGTTCCAAAGCCGTTTCGAGTGGAAATTTATTTCTTATTTCTATGAAGTCGAACAATAGATGTTTTAAATTATATATTTCGTCTGTGATCCATGACTTGCCTTTTGACGTGTTCGGTTTGGTTTTGTACGGAAAACAGATTTCTATTTTGTTTACTAGGACATTAATGATAGTATTAGCAAGGTCTTCAACCGTGGACCTCGTCTCACACAGTTCCTGCCAGTCCACACTGTCCACGGCGCAGACAAACGCGTGCTTGGAAGCGGCCGTGTAGTCACGTACGCGGCGGGTGCGCGGGAGCTGCTCCGTGCCGCGCTCGCACTCCACTACACCCCGGACCCCGTAGTGGTCGCTAATGTTCGTCACCACTGAAGAAGCAGTAATGGCATGAGCACTATGTATATTTGTGTATACGTGATCTAGGGAAGTAGACGTTACCGAAGTTACACGAGTTGGGAAGTTAACTATATTCTTAAAGTTGTGTGAAATCAAGGTATCTAGCAAAATTTTATGCTCTGTAGTTATTTTTAAACAATCTATGTTGATATCACCGACTATAACGCAGTCGTTTCCTAATTCATTGACTTTGTTGAGCAACCGATCGAATATGTTCAGAAAGTCGATGGCACTAATTAAATTTGTTCTATAAACACAAATAACCAATAGCTTAAAGTCTATAATTTCTATGGCCGCGATTTCGCAATACCTTTCAACCGATATCGCCGTTAACAGGTCTATTTCAACTGCTCTTAATGAGTTTTTAACATAAATGCACGCTCCGCCGTGTTCGCGCGAGCTGCGGCAGAACTTGGAGACGAGTGTGTAATTATTAATATGTACACTTTCCAGCTGGTTACTGGTCAGCCAGTGCTCCGTTAACGCCAAGATATCACATTTCACAATCAAATTGTAAAATGTATTACTACAAAAATACATAAGTTAAAATTAAGAAGTAGGTATTCTAAAAAAACTAAATGAATAAGTAAAATGAAATGTGTAATGTGTATAAAATAAGCAACGGATATATACATACATACCTATACATTTACCTACTTAATAATGTACGAAAAAACGAAGCATAATTAACCAATGTAGCATTTATTTATACCTGTTACAAATTATAACTATATTATATTTTATTTATTTTAAATACAAAGAATAACACTATTTCTAAATAGGAGGATTCTTAGGAAGCCATAATTAATAATTTTATTGACTACTAAATCCTTACCTCCTAAAATATGTAAGAATTATAAAATAAATAAATTATAAAAATTATAAAAGTTTTGGTTGTACATGTACACGTAAAATTGATAATACACGATCGATACGAAACCTGACTTTGACTCACCAAGCATTAGACGAGACAATGATTTGACGAAACAAGGATCCGACTAAATAAAGATTAGCCGTAACTAGAATTAGACAAAACAAGTATGTTACAGAACAAATTTATTACGATTTAAGGACTGGACAATACAAGGGATTGACGAACAGAGGATTAGACAAAACTAGCATTTAACGAAATAAGCATTTGACGAAACAAGGATTTGACAAGCGTTCGTGCTTCCCCAGGTGTGGCATAAATGTATTATTTGCTATGATAGCACCACATTTATGTTCTGTTTTTATTTTATAAGCCTACAATCGTAACTTGTTTAAACCTGTTGATGTTGTTTCAGTGTTGGTTGTGCTCGTAGCTCGTAGTAGCGCCCGCCCCGCCCCATCCCCGTCCACACACACAGCGCGCACACACACCACACCCGCACACAACACCACAAGGGGAACTGCTCTGTCCGAACACACACCGGCTCACCGCAAGAAGGGGCACTCATGCCGAGTGTGTGGAAAGAAGTTTAAAGTGCTGCGTGATTTACAGAGACATGAACGCGTTCACACGGGAGAGAGGCCTTACTCCTGTGGAGTATGTAGCAAGAAATTCACACGGCAAGATTATTGAAAGATGCATGAACGAATTCACACAGGACAAAAACCTTACGCCTGTGGAGTATGTAGCAAGAAGTTCACGCAGCAGGGTAATTTAAAGATGCATGAACAAATTCACACAGGAAAGAAACTTTACTCCTGTGGAGTATGTAGCAAGGAGTTCACGCGCCAGAGTAATTTAAAGATTCATGAACGAATTCACACGGAAGATAAACCTTACATTTGCGGAGTATTTCAAAAGGGTGCAAGAGCTTAAACGCTTTGAAAGCACATCAATTTTATTATTACACACAGGACGAAGTCCTTACGTTTGCGAAATATGTACAAAATGGTTTACGCGATGAACTAATTTAAAAATACATTATACTGATTCACACGGGACACAAGCCCTACTCGTGCGACATGTGCGCGAAGCGGTTCAATCAGAAATAGTAGATTGTGTCACAAGGGAGCAAAATGATGTATTTACGGCGAGGGCGTATATTGAATCCTGAACGAAGCGAAGGATTCTAAAGTATAATCCGGAGCCTAGTGAGGGATTCAAGTGTTAACGCCCGTGGTGAAAATAATTTTGCTACCGTATGACACATACTGCTTTTCACACCGACTATGAGGAAAATTCAAATACAAACGCTACCTACCAAAATAACGAAATATACCTATAGTTAATCAAAGAGCATCACACATTATTAAAAATTAAATGTTAAATTGTATAGTCTATTATTATTTTATAAAACGATTCTCGCCTGCAGCTCGGACCGCAAACATATATGATCAGGGCCATTTCTTATTATACCGCCCTCGGTGTATAATATACTAATAAAGCTGTCTATGGTATGGCATATTCTAAGTGGGTTCAAACTAAAAATACCCCGTTGTCCTTGAACAGAAAAGTGCTACTTTGATCCCTCTTATGAGGGAGCAAAATATTTTTTTCTGAATAGGAGGTGTGAAAAGTACTTTAGTGGCACACATACAGCGTCACGCGCGGAAGGAGCGCTCGACAAAAACTAAAGCAAAACTCAAAGTTTGACAAAACGTGTGTACACTTGGAGTTTGAGCGCTCGTCAGTCGAGTTGTCTCTGGTGTTTAGTTGCACAATATCGTGGCCATAGTCCTTGTAGTTGTCGTCTGCGGTGTAATGCTCCCGCGTCGGCCGCCGCTGCTCGGGCGCCGTGTTCAGATAAGGTTGTAGCTAGAGGCGGATGTGCGAGGGATTAGAACACGCGTTGCCCGAGGGCGGGCGGGCACGGACCGGCTGGGATCGTAACTTACGTTACCGTATAGTATTATTTCATTGTCGAGTTTTAGGCAGTTTGCGTTATTTACGATTTTTGTTTGGGTCTGATTATAAATTGTTAGCCCATTAATCAATGAATCTGTAACGCAATTTGGTAAATAAATGAATCTTAATATTTTTGTGTATGTTCCTAGATGTGTTTCGAGCATAATATCTTTAATTACATGATAGTACCAAGTTATAAAATGTAGTCACACTTAAAATGATTGTATGTGCTTTCAAGTGTTTACATACATACATGTTTTATATTACAAAGCATGCAAGATTAATATGATAAATAAATATTGCGGGACATGTTACACTAATCGCCCTAATTTAACACTAAAAGCATGTGCACACGGCGTCCTTTAACCGCTCCGTCGCCGCGTGTGCACCCTAAACCGGTATTAGACGACGATGGTACATACATAGATAAACCCATCAGAAACATTACATGTAAACGTATGCAAGTCTCGCAACGCAGTTCTTCTACAGCAAAAAAGTTTTGTGATGTAATGTTAAACTAAGTTAGTGCCGAAGGGGTGTCGGCAGAACTCGATTTCCACCGACTTGCCTATTATTTACTTGTGGAGGATTTTTTATTTGAGAACTACCTATAAAATGTGTTCCTCCACGGTTAAATAATAGACGAGTCAAAACTTTTTTGTTGTAGAAGAACTGCATTGCGAGAATTGCATCTTTTTATTTATTACCTTCCAATCCATTCTATTTCCCATTTGAACAACATAAGTAACTTGGTAATCTCATGTATTTGTATACGATTACAAACTTACTTATGCAGTTTGTATTGAAATTGCAATATTTTTAGGTTTTTCATGACTTGATAAGCTGAAAACTAATTATGTTTAAAACGTGTGGGTCTGCTAAAAGTACCTTAGAATTATGATGATCATCAGTCAGTAAGTCAGTGACAAACCTAAGGAACTATGACGTGCAATAGTTCTTAAACTATATATTCAAATTGAATATCATTGAGAATAATATTTAAGTCTATATATTCCATAAAATTCAGGGTTCTAACTTTAGCTGGTACAAAATTACGGGACGCTGAAAATGGCCTGAATGGCTTCGAGAAAAGGATGGTACGGCCGTACCTTTGTTTCGCTACATACTTAAATAGGTAGAAATCATCATCCATGACTCGGGACGAATACTCGTCTCGTGGTCATCACACAAATATTTGAACCCGGGACCTCCAGCTTCGTGGGCGGTGTCACTCCCACTAAGCTCTAACGTGTCGTCAAATGGAAAATTTGTATAAGGTTTACGTAGGTAGTTTTGTTTAGCAACTGCACCGTGGCGACGTTCTTAGAGCCGATACCGAGGGACCGCATGCCAGCCGCGATTTGTATGGGAACTGGTTCCCAGCCGCATGCCGAGTTACATGAGCACAAAAAAATGTCTATACAAGTTGCAGCTGGCAGCAGTACGACTGTGTCGGCCCTTACTGAATCCCGGTCTAATCTTACTTAATATTATTCATGCGAAAGATTGTGAAGGTGTTTTTTACTAAATAACGGGGTAACAACTAAATGGGACAGAAACGGGAACAACGCGAGCGACGCCGCGGGTAAATGCTAGTGTTATATACGAGAAGGCGTGTTCCACACATATGACGCCTGCGGGTAATATTCCACGAATGGATATACACCATGATTTTGGTATCACTTCTCAATTTTTTCTAGGCACTAGATGTCACTAAGACTCCATTTTCGAAAAAATAGGACAATTTTTTCATGTAAAACTCGTCCAAAGAGACTTTTAATATCACAAAAGGGAAAAGACGAGCTTCATTACTTCCATACATTAAAATTAGGACAGTGGTACCAAAATCACGATGTATTATCGCAAGTTGCATGTTCCGTCTGGAAGCCGTTTTATGCTATTCATATCAACAGAATCGAAAAAGTATATAAGAAATTTATTAGATCACTTGCGTTTAGAACCGGACTAACTTACACTGATCATACGGATACATGTAAACATTTTAACATGCAACAACTAAGTGACCGTCGGGATTTAAAATTATTCACTCTGAGTTAGATGCCCCTACTTTATTGCACAAGATTAGTTAGAGTTCTGCGCAGACCAAAAAAGACCTTTTCTCTGTTTCTCATAGTCGGACTAGTTACGCCGGGAACGTGTTCATTAAGCGTGTTTGCTAATTATTTTACGCCACACCTGGCCATAAAGTCGCTTTTTCCGCACGCTGCGCGTACGGTAAAAGCCGCTTTCTGGCCAAGTGTAGACATAAAATGATGTACACGACACGGAAGGTAATAAAGAAAGCCCTCGATCGCATATTTACGTCCCTCGCTTGCAGCTCGGGCCGCAAACATCTGCGATCTCGGCCTTTCTTCGTATTACCACCCTAGTTGTGTAATGTACTATAATAATAATGAAAAACTCAGTGATATCGATATTTTTAACTGTAGATGTACTTCATTGAAAAATGCGTTTAAATAGACTTTATAATAGTTCTACGTCGAGTGAATAGTTAAGTATCTGCTCACTATTGTATCCCGTTGTATCCTACGTTTATTTCAGTAGGCATGTAGACAAATATATACTTATTAAATCGGAAGATATTATAGATTCTAGTATCAGGACTGAATTATCCTTTTTCTTGTGATGTTGCCATATGTTTTTTTTTAAATAAAACCTTTCAACCTCTACAAACTTAGCGTAGTCCGACTCTAATGTAGGTACCTGGGAATATAAACTCTAGGAATGAGAGTAATCGTTATCGCTTATCTTCCTTATGGGGATTATAGAGCGGCATTGGTAACAATGATTAAAAATAACACGCTAATTTGTGGGTACACTACATAAATACGAAAAACTTAATTCCGATATTCACAATCACGAATATCAAAATACCGATTTTTAAAATTCCGAATGGATTAAAATTCCTATTATTAAAATCCCGATTTTTCATAACTCCGACTTTTAAAATTCCGAAATTACAAAACGTCTAACTGTAAGAATTACGATTTTCAAAAGTCCGAGATTCCATACACCGAACAATGAAAAGTCCGAATCTATAATAATCCGATACATCAAAAGTACGAATTCCGATTATCAAAACTCCGAATTCCAAAATATCGAAAAATAAAAATTTTGACTAAATAATGATAAACGTAGATACAGGACTTAAAAACAGTCGGTCGGACTCCGCAACTGCTCCGCCGCTGCGGGAAGAGCAGCCCCTTCGCCCTTGCGTATCAAAGCACAGGCCCTAATGCTCGCCTTCGCAGCTTCGGCTTGTTGGTCGCCTTCGGCGACCAGCCTCAGCCGCTACGGCTCACATTGTGCCTGTGCTTTGCTACAGCGGGCGAGGGCTGCTCCCCCTCCGCGCCTCCGGCTTTCTATATACACTCTAGGGGTAGAGCAGACAAGACCACGTGGATAGTGGGGTGCTCCGATTCGGGTTTTGTTACATATTCTCCAATGCATATAAAATACAATATTATCTCAGCCATTATTATTATATGAACGTAGCGTATTTTTTAAGGCAAAACTATAAAAATAATTATCAAATTTTGTCAAAAAAGTCCTGACTTTCTTCAGACTTTAAAACCTGCGCCTCATATTTCAATAATAGTTTACAAAATTTCAAAACTCCGAATGACAAAATTCCGAATTAGTAACGAAATTTCGGACAAATGAAAATCGGAATTCCGTTTTACGGACAAAGGGTACATCGAGCTTTTAATTTTTCGGAGAAATAAATGTCGGAATATAGAAAAATCTGATTTTTGAAATTCGGTAAAATAAATATCGTGTTTTTCAATAATCGGAATTTTATTTTTTAGGATTTATGAGATTCGGGGTTTTGAAATTCGGAATAAGTAAATTCGGAATAAAATAATTCGGAGTATTTGGGTGTTCCCCTAATTTGTGCATAAGCAAGACCACTGCTTCAACTACATGAACAAAAGGCATGGCGGGTAAAAGCTCAGTGTCAGTGCTAATTATTATCAGTAAAAATACGACGCTGCAAACCATTATACATTATACTCTCTATCTGCACGTGCAACTTTAATACAAAAGGGCCGCCGGGTAGGTAATTTTATTAATCATTAGTTCGTTACCTATTGCTCAAAACGTATTTTTTTTTCTCCAGACGTAACATCAAAATATTTCCTTTTGAAATGTCTATTCATACAAGGTGTCTCGTGAGGAATCCAAAAGATTTAAACCAAGCATTCCTGAGGTCATTACGAGTAAAAAATGTTTATAACATAATATCAAAACCGGCAAAAAAAATTATTTGTTCTTGACGCGATGATATTTTTTGAGTTTTTGTAGATTTCGTGGTTTTAACCACGTCGCGTTTCTCAAAAATGCTCGTGAGGAACTCAAAATGTAAAATTCGACAGTAAAAAAAAATATTTTACGTACAAAAATCAATAAAAAAAATCCTTGTAACTTTTTTTCTTGTATTTTTGTATTATGTTATATAACATTTTTTACTCCTAATGATCTCAGGAATGTGTGTTTAAAATCTTTTGGATTCCTCACGAGCACCTTGTACATTATAATAAAATAATGTCATCAACACGATTAACATAAAATCGCCTGGTTGCGTATATACATTTACGCATTCATTTTCGATCAATGCACGGGATCAATGCATTCGCTTACCTAAAATCTCACTGGTAACATACAAAAAAGCATAACGCCATTCATTACTCACGTAGTACCATTATCATGTACGAAAAAATATAACTCCATTACAATTCAAGGAGAAATAAACTTTGTGTGTACGGGTTACGGTCCAAAACGATTATAAACCAAGTTCGGAGTTACGTCATTATTGGCATTGAAGGAAATACAACACTCGCCGCTCGCTGAATCACAACACGCTGTCGTGATACTCAAAAGTACTAATATAATTAATATTTTATTTTTTAAATGTAACTATTTGTTATATTACTTATCGTGTAATTCGCTATATATGGCAGTCATGAAAAAATTTAATCAGAGAGTGTTTAATCTCTATTGAAATTTACTAAAAGTTTAGTGTTCTTAAATAAAGAGATTTTATTCTAATATTCTCAAAATAAGTATCAGTTGCTTTTAACACATCCTTTAAGTATGTAAAATTAAGAAAACGATATTAAAAAGATGTATACTGATGGAGATATAAGCCAAAAATGTGGTAACGACACACTGTCGTGACCAGCGTGCGAAGAGCGTTCCGGAATCACGACAATGTGTCGTGATTAGCAGTGAATGGGTTAATTAGCCATATGTACACATAAAACTCAAATGTGAATAGGTTAATTTTTACTTTACACAGTTCCTGTTTGGTACGTTACCTAATAATAACATTATATACGCAGGGCAGCTTGTGGCGAGCTGTTGGGGAGTAGCGACCCCACGTACCCGAGTGCTCCGGGGGGTCCTTAGGGAGGGTCATGGGATTTAGTGAAAGGACCTCCGCCTCTGGCTTGCCTTAACCGGCCGTCCAGAGTGGAGTCACGAGAGCTATATGCTCCAGGCGTGGAAGTGATAAAAGGCATAACGCCGCGAATACCCTCGGAGAAAGCGCAGCACACCTCTCGACACCCTGCAGCCCTCGGCAGCGGTGTTGCCCCTGGGCCATTGCTAATAATGTCGCTATTTAACAGGGGCCCATCAGCGGAGGGCAACTCACGGTCTGTCAGTGCCGCGAAAGCCATGAGACACTTTTCCTGACAGGCGCCGTCATGTCTCAATCCATAGCCCAGTATCTAGTCCATAATTCCACCACCATAACCCAGTAAATTTAGATTCCATCAATCAACAATAGTCCTTGCATCTGGCGGGTGCTGTCTCTGCGTGCGTCTCGTGACACGGGCAGGGACAGAATCCGCTGGGTGTACACGTTGCCTTTCATTAAATTGTCGAAAGGGCCTCTACGCGTTGGCTTCGGCTCCGCGCACGTCTCCCGAAGGGCCGGGACACTATTGTCTCGTGTACGGGAAAGACATTATATGTATAAGACTTTGTGTATTAGCCACATATGCTTTAATTCATATATTCAGGAAACTGTAGGTCTATTGTTGATCATGTATTCTTTTACATTGTTTATGTATGACTGTTTGTTTCTTAATAAAAAAAATTAAAAAAGTTACCGGGAAGGTGCCACAGCAGATCCGGTAACCAAGCGTCGGAAAGGCGGCATTGCTTTTAAATTGATCAACAATTGATCTCAGTCGCACTTGTGATCATGACGTCCCCATCGGTTGACCGACAATGTTATCTCGTCTGGATTTGTTTCTTCATCCATTAAGCTAGTTACCAACGAGCCAATTTCGTTAGCTAGCCGGGAACGCAGAAATCGGTAAGAATGAGAGACGAACATGCTACATATCTTTCCGGTTTTCGCAAATCTGCCAAGGTTGGCTTCCGTCTGGACAGGCCATTAGCTTTGACTTTTATAACCTTCAGTAATTCTACTCGTCACTAGATGTCGCTAACGATATAAGCGTTGCATTCCTCAAAAATGTAAATTATGCAGAGCATAAAAACGTGAAGCTATTTGTTCAACATTCTGATTCATTGATAGTAGACCAAATTATTATGAAAGTTAAAGTAACCACTACCCCATCGTGATCTTTTCGTCGGCTTTTTCCAAATTCCGTTTCTACGTCTTACTTGTTTGGCTGAATGCGCCAAGAGCGCGATGCTATTAAAAAGAGCAACCATTATTAATCTGAGGCAACCTGCAGCCTGTACCTATCTGTAATAAAAATTTTTTATTTTTTATTTTATTAATAGGGAAACAAACAGCAGATAATAACACAAAAAATTGATACAAATAATGTTGGTACATAAGCCATGGCAGCTTCCACTGAAAGTTTATACAATTTTGCTCAAAGTGTACTTAAGTCATTAGCTCATTGGTATAATATTTCAGATACTTAATCTATAAAGAGTTAACATGACTAACACAGAGTAGTACCTAAGTAGATACTGAAGTAACTGAGTTACATACTTAACAATAATCATAATTATATATATATATATATATTACATGTTCGGTGTGAAGTTTTTATTTATCTTTTTAGTAGGTATTTAACATTATTTATTTTTTACTTTTTTAATTGCTGAAACAAATTGAGGATATTTAAGATGAAATAAATCTAGATTATGATATTTTTTATTATAAGTATTGCATGCTCTCGTTATGTAACCGTTTTTAACATAAGATTTGCGACTAAACGAGGTTGAGAATAATGTAGTGGACCGGGTACGAAAAGAAGGACATTTAATAGATATTTTACTAACAAGATTCTGTGAATCGATTAGATTATTCAGTATTTTAAATAAAAATGTGATATCCCTTTTTTCTCTTCGCAACTCCAAACTTTCGACTTTTTCAGCTACAAAGGACTTAAATTTATACTTCATTCGACGTAAAAATTTAGCAACTTGGCTTAAAAGTCCAGTAGCCAGGCCATAACATTCCCAAAAAAAAAGTAATTTAGCATCTGTGCTGTGATCTGTCATGTAATGTATGTCGTGGTCGTGGATATATCGATCCCTATTTTTCGGTGTGAAAATGAATCTTTGGAGTTTTACTTGTATTTTAAGGCATTGTTGGTGCTAGGACAGGTTTTAAAACATACGTCTAACTTTGAGGAAAGGTTATTTTAACCGCTAAACTTGTAACCTATCATAGCTTAAGGTGGCGTTTAGTGATGAAGGATCGATTTTATTCATCGTTTTTATTATGATATGACCATATGACCGTGTTAAACTGTGATATGTAATTCTATTTCATTGACTAATATGCCGAGGTTTATATAAACATTAGTTCTTCTTGCAACGACGCTGTGATGTCAGTGCCAGGGATGCGTCAGGCAGCGGTGGTTGTGAAAGAGGAACCGGGATGGTCGCTTCCCGCGGGCTCGTGCGGCGTGAGCGAGGCGGCCGCGCGCGCCGGGCTCTATACCGACCACGAGGTGAAGGACGAGCTCGTGGTGGGCCCGGAGTGCCTGCAGCCGCGCGACGCGGTCTATGCACTTTGCGGTTAGTTGTGTTATGTGCTGATAGAAACTTAAATTTATTGTTTCTTTGATATGGCTCTCTACTGACTAAGAAACGAAACATCATGTATTATAAGCAAACATTATTTGAAGGGAGCAATAGTGTACTGATGTCTCAATAGTGCAAGCACAAATAAAACATATTTCATATGTCGATATCGAAAAAAAAGTGTGATATATCACTATCATGTAAATTCTAAAACATTATTATCAAATACAATGCACAATGGCTAGAATTTCACCCCAGTGATTTTGTGGCTTCTTTCTATTGAAATTTGATAGAAGAATATTTTATGATGTAACTCTGAAACATGGCTACTCATATTCGAATTTGAAAATTCTATTAGTTTAAAATATTTACCTAAACACTCCTACTTCAACAACAACCTCAACAGCTTCATATCAACATCGATAAAACTTGAGTCGATATTTAATGAATCACTTGCAGTAGGTGCATTTTTGTATGATTATAAGGGGTCTAAACTGATACTTAATAATCTCATTGTAATAAAACAGTGTAAACAACGTACCTCTCAAAATCCAGAATTGTCCGACAATCACCTTAAAGTTTTGTCCCGGTGTGAGGGTTAGACAGCTGGTGAAATTACTAGCATAGAAGCATTTCGTCTTAGTCCTCAGGGTTGGCAATGCATTTGTAATATTAAGATTGCAAATGACCATGGGCCTCAGAAGTCACTTACCTGTGTTACCTGTGTGCTTGTTGCCTTTCCCATTTCATAAAAATAATCAAAAGTAAGAGAAAAACAGTTAAATGAAACAACGTACATTGTTGTATTACAATGAGTGGTAATGGTGGAAACTGATGACAATATTACTTAATGTTTTTGTAATTATTGTTAGTAAATAATAGGAGGAAGGTCTCACTAATGTTGAAAGTTAATGAAAAAGATGTTATTTGCAGAGGCAGTGCATGTTCCGAACAGCCCCCACCGTGACCACACATATAAGAACACGAGACATGTGCCGACAGGTCAGTGCACTGGCTTCAGACTTAAATATTTTCTGTGGAATGAATTACTTGACTTATTTCAATTAATTATTATGTTTAATGTGTAAACAGTAATTATTAAATAACATACACGGAATCTTTAACTGTTTATAAGGCTGGATTCGACACTATACTAAACTATGTTGGTTGATAGTGCTCATCAAGGAGGAAGTAGACTTAGTTGTGGAGGCGGACTGCTCGGGAGAAGTGTTGGAGTGCATCAAGCAGGAGCCATCATGGTCTGTGGGCGCGGGGGCGTGCGGCGGGAGCGCGGCGGCCGCGCGGGCCGGGCTGCGTGCTGCACACGGGGGGGAGGGTGCAGTCGTGGCGGGGCCCGAGAGCCTGCAGCCGCGCGACGGTGGCTACATCCCTCCCAGTAAGTTGCTTCATGTACTGATAGTTTGTGGAGGAAACATGACAGAACTAGTTGAGTATGCAAAAGATTCCATTATAATAGTTCAGTTTAAATATTGACCGCTTGCTTATCAGTGCGCATCAAGGAGGAGTCGGAGTCTGCTGAAGTGGCCGGCTGCCCGGAACAAGAGACTATGTGCTATGAGGCGGAGAGTGTGAAGGAGGAGCCCTCATGCTCCTCGAACGTGTTTGCGTGCGGCGTGAGCGCGGCGGCCGCGCGGGCCGGGCTGTACGCCGGACACAAGGTGAAGGACGAGCTCGTGCTGGGGCCGGAGCACCTGCAGCGCGCTGTGCTGCCCATAGCGCAACATGGTAAATATTTATAAGGGATGGTACACTCGTGCTTTATCATTTAACTAGCTGCCCCAGTGAACTTATTTTGATAGTTATTCTGTTATTCCTGGCAACCCGAAAAATAAAAGATCATAGTTATTTAAAATATCATATTTAAATATCTTTTTATTGTGTGTTAAAAAACGGTTGTTTGTTGTAGCAGACTTGTCCCTCGGGCGCGGCGGCCAGCAGCCCTCGCCTCGGGACTGTGAGGTGCGGCTCCAGCGCCTCCGCGACCATGACACGTGCCGGGGGACGGGGCAGCGCCCGCCCGCTCTCACCACCCGTGCAGACAATCATTCCATAGTGGAAGGAATTCACGAGAGAGTAACCTATCTGTGTGGTATCTGTAAGAAGAGGTTCGCTCTGAAGAGCCGGCTGATGGAGCACGTGATGGTCCACATCCGCACGCCCCCCAGTGTGGAGCAGGAGGGGAGCGGCCGCGGCCGACCTGCCCGTGGTGAGTGCTGTGCAACACTATAGGGAATATGCATCATTTACTTTAATAAAATTCATTCATATAATAAACAGCGGGAAAAATATTTTTTGAATAACTTTAATAATAACGAAGATAAAAGCCATCATAGATTTATCTCTATCTCTTTCTAGCAAAACAGAATATATCATGGGCTTTATATGGCCATTGTGTGCTATGACATCACAGTCCATATCGGATCGCTCCATCTAATTGCTGTTTTATTAGTTTTAACATTTCATATCTTCTGTATTCCCCAGTCGATTTCATTTCACATGTCACCTTTTTTACGGTTGTTTTATATTTTAAGAAATACAATAAAATAAATCCCTATAACAAGGGTCCGCAACAGGCGGACCGCGGTCCGTATCCGGACCGCGGAAGGTCGAACCGCGGACCGTCATATAATCCAGATATAGTTAAATATACCTACGGCATATACATTTAATTAAAATATTTTTCATAATATTTCATAATTAAGTCTTAATTTGAAAGAAAAATAAAAAACATTACTTATTACTTACTAACCTAATCATCAGTTTTTTTTCTGGACCTCGAATTTTTTTTTTAATAATATCCGGACCCCACTTAAAGCTACTTGCCGACCCCTGCCCTATAACTATCTGTCTCTCCATAATTAGTAATAAAATTGCTTTCTTCATAATTGAAACTTCTTGGATTCAAAATATTTCAATAATGTTTACATTTCAGCTTTTGCAAATATAGTAAAATAGTACATTACATAACTAGGGTGGTAATAAAAAGAAAAGCCGAGATCGCGGAAGTTTGCGGCCCGAGCTGCAAGCGAGGGTCGTAAATATGCGATCGAGGGCTTTCTTTATTACCTCCCGTGTTGTGTACATCATTTTATGTCTACACTTGCCAAGAAAGCGGTTTTTTCACTTTAGGGCCAGGTGTGGAAGCACGAACGCTTATCAAATCCTTGTTTCTTCAAATACTTGTTTCGTCAAATGCTTATTTCGTTAAATGCTAGTTTGGTCTAATCCTCTGTTCGTCAATCCCTTGTATTGTCCAGTCTTTGAATCGTAATAAATTTGTTCTGCCACATACTTGTTTTGTCTTATTCTCTAGAATAATCTAATAAATCTGGCTAATGAAAGATGAGACTAAAAAATAGCGGCAAATTTAAAAAAACAACGGGTTGCAACACTGTTTATAGGGTGACAAAAACGGTAATGATACTTGGGCGATTTTTGATTTGCTGTCACTTTTTTAATTCTTCCGATTTTTGTGAAAATTAGTAAGTACATAGTTTTTATTAGAGTGTTAGTGTTTATTTATGATATATATATATATATTTACTCCCCACATTAGCCACGGAAAGAAAAGCAAAAACAATTCAGTAAGTATTTTCGGAAACTGTTACTTTCTTGAAATGAAATGAAATGAAATGAAATGATTTATTTGCATAACATTATGTTCAATTGAGCGGTGGTAAGCTCAGTATGGTCATCCAATAATGTCAATTACCTTATAAAAGTAGGCATGCAAAATTTTAAGCTATATCTAAAAATATAATTTATTTAATACATCCCATTAAAATAGATTTTTTTTTATCACAGTGTATAATAATAATAATAATGTCGAGTTTGAGTGTCTTAATACAATTCTTTCCGATAGTCAGCACTAAGGTATTCTTTTAGGCTATAGAAATTGTGTTTGGCTAGAAATCTTAGGAGCTCTCTTTTGAATTTATTTAAGGGCGTCTCTAGGAGGGTTTGAGGGAGCTTGTTATATATTTTAATCGCCATTCCATAGGCGTTATTGCGATATAGGGTCAGATGGCATTTAGGGACCTGTAGCTTATTCAAGCGGTTGCTCCTGGCACCTGGGTTTGTTTGAGCGATTGTAGAGAAGTAGTGGCTGTGTTTTTTTACAAACATACATATTTCTGCTATATATATACAAGGCAATGGCAGAATATTTAATTTTACAAACATAGGCCTACATGATTGTCTATTGCCAATACCAGTCAGAGCTCTTATGCACTTTTTTTGGGATTTAAATGCTCTGTCAATTTCTACAGAGTTACCCCAGATTATTATCCCGTATCGAAGTACTGATGCAACATAACCGTGATACACATTTATGGCTGTCTTGAGAGACGCAATATTTTTAAGACGGTTGAGTGCATAGACAAAGCGATTTACCTTTGTACATACTAAGTCAATATGTTGCTTCCAATTACAGTGTTGATCAAGGGTTAATCCTAGAAACATAGTGGAATCAACTATTTCGACCTTATCCTCATTATAAGTTATATTTAACTTTAATTTCTGTGACTTATATGTTCGAAATTGTATGGCTTTAGTTTTAGTTATATTAATTTTTAAATCATTTCTATCCATCCAGCTTACTATGTCTCTTAAAGTTTTATTAATATCATTTTCAAATTTGTCAATATTTCTGCATTTAAATAATATTGTAGTGTCATCAGCAAATAATATAGATTTATAACTAGTAACATCTGGGAGGTCATTAATATATAAAAGGAACAACAAGGGTCCTAAAATACTTCCTTGAGGTACACCTCGCTCATTATGTCTGTATTCTGAGAATGCAGATAATTTTCTGCCATCAATAACCTTTGTTATCTCTGTACATTGTTTACGCTGAGTTAAATAGCTTCTGAGCCAGTCCTGAGCTTTCCCCCTTATACCACAATCATACAGCTTATTTAATAGAATGGTATGGTTAACAAAGTCGAAAGCCTTGGACATGTCTAGAAATAGTGCTACAATTGGCATCCTCTCGTCAATACACTCGGTCACATATTTAATTAATGAGAAACAAGCTAAAGATGTTGATTTACCTTGTTGGAAACCATACTGTTCTGGCGACAGTAAATGTTTCTTTTCAACAAAATCATGAATTTTTTTGGCCATAACTTTTTCGAAGATCTTTGAGATTATTGGTATGAGTGTAATGGGTCTATAATTATTCATGTCTGTTGTATTGCCCTTTTTAAAGATAGGTTTTATAACAGAGTACTTAAGGCGATCTGGAAATATGCCTTGCAGAATGGAAAGATTAATTAAGTGAGTTAAAGGAATCACTAATTTTTGAGAACATAATTTTAATAGTTTAGTACTTATTGAGTCATAGCCAACTGAATGTGTATTGTTTAATGACATAATGATCCGAAGAATTTCATTCTCTGAGACAGGTGTAAAAAATACAGGGTGATTGGAAATTCGACCTATTCCTTGAAAGGGGTTATTCTAGAGCTTATTTGCAATGATTTAAGTCCAATCAACCGGGGGTCAAAACTCAATGGTTATCAAGTTATTTGACTTTTAACTTATTTTTTTTAAAACCCGCCTTTCGATCTAAAACTGCTAATTGTGAAAAAACTACTAAAATTAGGAATGAAAAAGAGCCATCATCTAATAGCCAATAAATGGTTGATTACGAAAAATTCAAAAAACATGCCAAAACCTTTGAAAATGTTACCAATAAAAGAATTTAAAGTCAAAAGTTTTTGGATTTTGTTCAAAATTCTGTAATTCTTTGAGGCATTACTTAAAAAAAAATCATGACACTTCGCGTAAAAATTACTGAAATTAGTTCCTCAGTTCATAAGCTTTCTAAAAAGGTAGAATTGTTGAAATTTTTTGCATAACTTTTTAAAATAACATTAATAATAAGAGAAGTGGTAGGGAATTTCACCTAGCGTACCGGACCCTTAATCAGTTTGTTTGTGTCACTTTAGTTTCTCCGTGGGCTTTGTTTGTCTTCGGTTTCTTATTTTATCTCATCTTCTTAGGATAGAAGTCACGAAAAGTAACCTTCCGTGATATTTCGATAAGTAATTTATCTGTAAGTTCCCGGTTGCCTTAAGTTTGCACCTGGTTTCCTTGGTGTAACTTACAAATTAGGTGCATACTTAACGCAACCGGGAACTTACAGATAAATTACTTATCGAAATATCACGGAAGGTTACTTTTCGTGACTTCTATCCTAAGAAGATGAGATAAAATAAGAAACCGAAGACAAACAAAGCCCACGGAGAAACTAAAGTGACACAAACAAACTGATTAAGGGTCCGGTACGCTAGGTGAAATTCCCTACCACTTCTCTTATTATTAATGTTATTTTAAAAAGTTATGCAAAAAATTTCAACAATTCTACCTTTTTAGAAAGCTTATGAACTGAGGAACTAATTTCAGTAATTTTTACGCGAAGTGTCATGATTTTTTTTTAAGTAATGCCTCAAAGAATTACAGAATTTTGAACAAAATCCAAAAACTTTTGACTTTAAATTCTTTTATTGGTAACATTTTCAAAGGTTTTGGCATGTTTTTTGAATTTTTCGTAATCAACCATTTATTGGCTATTAGATGATGGCTCTTTTTCATTCCTAATTTTAGTAGTTTTTTCACAATTAGCAGTTTTAGATCGAAAGGCGGGTTTTAAAAAAAATAAGTTAAAAGTCAAATAACTTGATAACCATTGAGTTTTGACCCCCGGTTGATTGGACTTAAATCATTGCAAATAAGCTCTAGAATAACCCCTTTCAAGGAATAGGTCGAATTTCCAATCACCCTGTATAGTACTTGGTTGTTTAAATTTAAGAGAAGTAGGCTTACTTAGACTAACTGAGGAGTTTGTTAGACTGATAAAGTAGTTATTGAAAGCTTCTGCTAGCTCCTTTGGATCATCTATGTATTTGCCATTATGATTAATTTTGTCTATTTCTTTTATGGCTATTTTCTTATTTACATTGCGGTTGACCACAGCCCACGATGCTTTGCATTTATTTTTCGAATTTTCAATTGTTTTTTTATTGACAATCCGGTGTGCCTTATTTATGCATTTTTGTAGCGCCTTGGAGTATTTTAAGTAAATATTTTTCTGGAGTAACCTTTCACTAGAATTAGATTTTTTATAAGTAAGATATAGATGACGTTTATGTCGACAGCTTTTGCGAATTCCCTTTGTTATCCATGGTGAAAATTTGCTCTTTTGAGTGACCTTCACTTTGATTCTTGGAAAGCACAGATCAAAGAATAAAATCAGCAGGTCATGGTACTCATTAAAAGCTATATTCATTTCAGAAATATTGAGAATGTCATTAAAAGATAAAGAATATATGGAGTTAACAAATTTTTCAGTATTTTCTGCGCTATAGTCTCGCCTATATTCAATCCAATCGGTCAAGGTTTTTATTTTACCTGTATTAAGAGAGATTAGTTGACCGGTATTATGATCAGAAAGGCCTAAGCGATCATTGCGGCTAGATACCTGTGGGATATTGCTGACAATGAGATCTATACACGATGACTGTCTTGTCGGTGTTTTAGTATGCAAGCATAAGTTATTACTTTCTAAAATACTCATTAATTTGTCTGTCGACTTGTTCGATTTCAAGACGTTAATATTCCAATCCCCGCACAGAATAATTTTATTCCGTTTTTATTTATTTTATTCAGTAAAGAATTTAGTTTGTCTAAGAATATCTCGATATCTGAAGTGGGAGTTCGATAGATACAAACAATGAATAGACCAATTTCTTTGAATTGTATTCCACAACACTCAAAAACGTAGTCTTGTGCAATTTCCTCGCATATCTTTAACTTATCACAATCTAAATCATTCTTAATTAAAATACAAGAACCACCTCTTCTCTCTTTTGGACGTGAAAAGGAAGCTACTAGCTTGTAATTTTTCATGACAACGTTATTTTCCATTCCTTTCATAAGAAAAGTTTCAGTGAGACATACAGTTGTAATGGCTTTGTTTTTTTTCGAATAATTCTCCAAAATTATCTCTAATTCATCCTTTTTTTTTAAAACGCTAGCTATATTTTGATGTAGTAGGTGAAAATTACAGTCTTCAACCTGCATGGAGCAGGGACCGGAACCTCTTACCGTTATCGAGGTTTTAACTCGGGTTTTTAACGCGTTGGTTTTGAGAAACCGTCTTATTCTGTTAAGAGTATCACCGGCTTAATAACTTACACAGTTAAGAAGTAATTCGGTTAACACAAAACACCCAATAATAACTCCCGTAAGGTTGTTACTGGGAACCGGTTCCGGACGTAGCGCAAACGAAATTGATCTTAACCGTCATAGTAGTTAGTTTCATTTTGAATGGAGGAGCTAATACGCTCTGTGAAATAACTCGAGTTAATAACTCACAACATTAATAACAACTTCCAGGGTTGTTTTTTGTGGGCATTGAATTCAAACTAATTCGTTCTTTAGTTTTATACAGATACAATACAATACAGCTCATTTTTCTTTGGCGTCCGACAATCGCTGCCGAGAAACGGCACAGATGTAAATCTTTTGTTAACATCGACACCATTTTTGCGTCAAACAAATTTGCACCTAACAGTTTAAATTATAGATTTTATAATCGCCTGAAGTGTCTGAACATACATTTATTGCAATTGTTTTTTTACTTATGAATTTCGTCACTTCCATTGCAAACAGCGGACAGTGAAGTTAGAAATTGTGCGAAAAAAGTATAAGAATTTATTGTGCTGCATGTACGTAGTATTTATTGTGATATAATTTATGATATGACTTTTATTCGCGGATATTCGCGAATAAATTATTCGACCACTTGAATTGATGAATGATTTATTCGTTATTTTACTGGGATAAATCCACGGAAAATATTAAAGGTTTTTGTTTCTTCCATAGAAATAAACAACACGAATACCATTTAAAATTACTTTTTTCTAACACATTAAGGATTGCTAAGAATTAAGGGATAAGCTTAGATAGTACCTCTATGTATTACAAACTACGGTTTAACATTATACTTTGGTAAGTATAGCTTGGCAACTTCGTTGGTGACACTCACCTGTGTGCTTTTTGCTCTGTGTAGCCGTAACTACTTACACAAGTTACCGCCAACACGAATGGAGGCCTCCGGAGGCAGGCTCGGTCGGTCGCCGTTCGTGGTGGCGGTAACTTGTATCAGTAGTTACGGCTACAGAGAGCAAAAAGCACACAGGTGAGTGTCACCAACGAAGTTGCCAAGCTATAGTATGTTTTATGTAAGGCAAAAGTCTTAATCATTGTGCGCATCGGGTTACAAGCATGAAATTTTTTTACAGATAGAGTGTACCGCGGTGATTATTTTTCGATGTGGAGAAAGTCAGATTCGTCCCCTGTGCGCGGGGAGAGCGGGGTAAATGGGCCAAATACACCTCTTTTTCATTTTTTTCCATTGATCAATTAAGGCTACTAGGGCTTATGTGGTATCGTTTTCGTGTAAAACAAATCCCATCAAAAACATTACATGTAAAAAGATGCAAGTCTCGCAACGCAGTTCTCCTACAACAAAAAAGTTTTGAGATACATATAAAGTTAAACCAAGTCAGTACCGGGGGGATATCAACAGAACTCGATTTCCACCGACTTGCCTATTATTAGATCTATAAAATGTGTTCCTCTCTCCTTGTAGGAGAACTGCGTTGCGAGACTTGCATATTTTTACATGTAATGTAATGTTTTTGATGGGATCTCATTTCTTTTTGTAAGTGGTCTTCCTTTAATTATTACATTCCAATCCATTCTTTTCAATTTGAACTGCAAAACTAACTTTGTAATCGCATGTATTTGTATAGGATTACAAACTTATATGTGCAGTTGTGACTGAGATTACAACATATTTAGGTTTTTAAGGACTTGATAGGCTAAAAACTAACTATATGTAAAATTTGGAGCTTGTAGGTCTGCTAGAAGTATCTTAGAATTATGATGATCATCAGTCAGTCAGTGAATGAATCAGTGACAAAACTAAGGAAATTTGACATGTTCTTAAACTACACGTTCAAATTGAATGATATTGAGAATATATATAAGTCTTATTGTGCCTATATTGTGTGTATATCCCTGAAATTTCAGGGTTCTAGCTTTAGCCAGTACAATATTACGGGAGGCTGAAAATGGCCTGAATGGCTTCGAGAAAAGGATGGTACGGCCGTGCCTTTGTTTTGCTCGACTTGGCGGGGGCACTGCCGTGCCTCCAGATATCAGAAATTCATTTTTTACATTATTTAGGTATAGTTTCATATAAAAATAGCTGAAAATCGTCGAAAAAGTAAAAACCACAACATTTTTTTAATTCAGATAATAATATTTGTTTGAATTTTTTGACATTTACCATTTTAAAAAATAGCACAGTTAATCTATTTAAAAAAATATATATACATGTTGGGCCCTCGGTACACAATATTACATCAAATTGTTTTCTGGGGTCCTATAAGGTAAAAATTTTCATGTGTTACCATGTAAATAATCTTTAACAATAAAAATAAATAATATTTTGACAATAACACACCATAAAAAAACCTAACCTAGGGTGCCGTCAGCAGAGAGACGGGGCTTAAGCTACCGGTAGTAGAGTTACTAAGTCACATAATTGTGCGCATGAGATTACAACCATGAAATTTCTACTACAGATAGAGTGTTTTTCGGTGATTATTTTTCGATATGGAGGGAAGTCAGATTCGTTCTCTGTGCGTGGAGAGAGCGGGGTGAATGTGACCAAGTACACCATTTTTTCGTTTTTTTTTTTTCACGAATCACTTTAGGCTACTAGCGCTTGTGTGGTATCGTTTTCGTGTAAAAGAGATCCCACCAAAAACATTCTGTAAAAAACTAGCCAAGTCTCGATGGAGCTGCTTGTTTATCTCTAAAAAAACCGTAGTAACTTCGAAGATAATAGGGGGGGAATGGTATTTTTTTGAACGTTTTTGGTCATAAATCAAAAAGTAAAAAATTAAAAAAAGAATTAAAAATATTTTTGGAATCTACAAATTAAGCCCTTTCATTGGATATCCCATTCGATATAATAGCTCTACTTTTGTTTTTCCACATCCCATTTCGGACCCCTTTAAAAAAAAGTAAAAAAGGTATAAGATTTTTTTTCTATGCAATAGGGTCGAGTTTGCGACTTTTAACACTATTGCAAATTTCAAGTCGATAGGATCAGTAGATCCGTGACAGACGGACAGACATACAGACAGACAGACAGAGTCGCACCATAAGGGTTCCTTTTTTACCATTTTGGTACGGAACCCTAAAAGTAATGAAATTGTGCCAAATCTAAGGTTTCTTACTGCGCTTTCTTTATTATTATAGTTAATGTTGTGTGACTTGGCCGTAGAACATTCTTTATACGTTAGTGGGTGGGTTTAAATGTATCTTTTAAGCCTTATTTGGTTCATATTTATATGTATAACGATGTAAATAGTCCTTTGTATTATGTCGTATGGAATTCTACTGTGGGGCAGTGCTAGTGCTTCAGAGCTTAATACTATATTTGTTCTGCAGAAGAGGGCTATTCGAGCGAGCGATATATAAGATGAATTATCGAGACTCACTTAGAGATAAGTTTAAGGACATTAATGTAACGCATTGCATTGTCAATCAATACATCTATGACAATATTATGTATGTACATAGATAAGAATATCATGAATTTTAAGAAGAACTGTGACATACATAATATTAATACTAGAAATAAACATAAGCTCGCAGTGCCCACCACGCGGCTCCATAAAATGTGACGATCCAAATCAAAAGGTACCTTATGACGGTTGGCGCTTACGCTATTATTAACGTTGCTCCAATATTATTGCGGCGCTATGCGATTAGATCTATAAAATGTGTTCCTCCATGGTTAAATAATAGGCAAGTCGGTGGAAATCGAGTTCTGTTGATACCCCCCCGGTACTGACTTTGGCACGACTTTGTCTAGATTTCATTACTTTTTAGAGATAAACAAGCAACTCCATCGAGACTTGGCTAGTTTTTTTACAGAATGTTTTTGATGGGATTTGTTTTACACGAAAACGATACCACACAAGCCCTAGTAGCCTTAACTGATCAGTGAAAAAAAAAATGAAAGAGGTGTATTTGGCCCATTTATCCCGTTCTCCCCGCGCACAGGGGACGAATCTGACTTCCCTCCACATCGAAAAATAGTCACCGCGGTACACTCTACCTGTGGTAAAAATTTAATGATTGTAACCCGATGCGCACAATGATGCGGCTAACTAACTCTACTAATTGTGTTTACTAAGGTATTATACAACTACGACGTTTTGCCGACATGGTCATTCTACAACCTAGTCCTTATGACCCTAACTAACCCATGAATGAGAATGAAAACGATGGTGAGAATGATCAATGAGAATAAAATTGATAATGATGATGATGATGATGATGATCAATGAGATTGAAAATAATTATGATAGTCATGATGATGATGCATGATTATAAACATGATGATGATGATTATGATGATGATGATGAATGAGAATAAGTATGATGATGATGATGATCAATGAGAATAATTATAATTATGATAATCATGATGATGATTCATGATTATAAAAATGATGATTATGATGATGATGATAAATGAGACTTAAAATGACGATGATGATGATTAATGAGAATAAAAATGTTGATGATAATTATTAATCAGAATAAAAATTATGATGATGATGATGATGATGATGATGATGATGATGATGATAATCAATGTGAATAAAAATGATAATGATGATGATTAATGAGACTAATAATGATGATGATGATGAATGAGAACGAAAACGATGGTGATGATTATAAATGAGAATAAAAATGATGATGATGATGTTGAATGAAAATAAAAAATAATGATAATGAAGATATAACTGACCGACCGGGGGTTCATTGCATAAAACATTTCATCAAAATCATCACAATCGGTCCCGCGATTTGAATGAATGAATGAATGAATAATGTTTATTTCAGATTTGAATCCATATTTTTGTTAGTAGGTTACACGATTACGATTTAAACGTGAAAAGGAAACAAACAGGCAGACAGATACACAGCCAGACAGAATTACTTTCGCATTATTTATGAATTAATTAACAACCAATTAGTTGAGATTCCCAATATTCCCATCGTGCGCAGGCCCAGACTGCGACTACATTCATAAATGTTAAGAATTAATAAGGCCTTAGGTCTTTAAAAAGGCTCGAGGATATAAAAGGCTTCAGCTCTTAATAGACTTAATAATTAACCACAAAATTAAAACAACCGGTTTTTATTATATACTAATTTCGATAATAAATGCCGAGACTCTATAACAAAATCGCCGTATGAGTGCCTATAATATTTTATGCCACACCTGGCCAGTGGCTTTTTCCGCACGCTACGCGTTCGGAAAAAGTCGCTTTCTGGCCAAGTGTAGACATAAAATGATGTACACAACACGGGAGGTAATAAAGAAAGCCCTAGTTATGTAATATACTATTAAAAGTTCCCCTAATAACTGTAAGATCCCATCATCAGCTCGTGATTTGGTTGCAATGGAACTACCTCTGACGTTTACCCTTTCAAACAAAAAAAGAATTTTCTAAATCGGTCTAGCCGTCTTCAAGTAATCGAAGAACAAACCTACATAAAATTTTCTCTTTGTTTTGAAATCGGTTAACTGTAGAAACTAATTTCTAATAAGAAATGCTCGAGAAACTATGAAAAATACCAAAATCGCTACATGTGTGCCTATAATATTTGAAGAGTTCCTTCGATTTCTCCAAGATTCCATCATCAGATCCTGATTTGGTTGCAATGGGACCACCTCTGACCCTTTCAAACAAAAAAAGAATTTTCTAAATCGGTCTAGCCGTCTTCAAGTAAGTACTTAAATCATTTATTCAGGGGATAGCTTGTATAAAGTAAATAATCGAAGAACAAACCTACATAAAGTTTTCTCTTTGTTTTGAAGTTGGTTAACTCTAGAAACTCATTTCTGATAAGAAATGCTCGAGAAACTATGAAAAATACCTAAATCGCTATATGTGTGCCTATAATATTTGAGCCTTTTTTAAGACTCGAGCCTTATTAAATTCACGAACTCTACTAAGCCTTTTCTATCAGCCCAGCTCTAAAAAAGGGCTGCGAGGCTAAACATTTCGGACTAAAAGGCTCGAGTCCTTCGGATCACTAAACCAAACCGATATTCCACCGACAATTTCATAGTTCTCTTCGTGGACAATGCACAGCTAAGCGAAACGTGTCTTATACCGGGAACACACACTAAACAAAATAACAACTGCTTCAAAAACCCCTTTTTAACCTGTTAATAACCCCTTCAAAACAACTTCAGAACCTCTTAAAAAATAACCTGTTTTAAAACATGTTTGGTCGGCTACGCTTAACTCGGTCACCGGCTTAACCTGTTTATGAGTTAATTCAATCAGTTGTTAACCGAAACAAACGATTAACAATCAGACGGCTTAAGCCCTATGAAGAGCTTAAGCGAACGAAGCTGTTTTCCGGTCCCTGGCATGGAGCTACTTAAGTTAAGAACATTTTCATTTACATTATTCACGAAAAAACAGGTCATCTTTGTTTAAGTTTTCATTATGAGTTTTAGCAAGTTCAGGTCGTTTAGTAAAATAGTAGGGGATAGTGCCTTTTAATAATTTACGATCTAATTCCTTTACTTCTGTTATCTTATGTTGCATATTGAGTATCAAAATCACCACGGCATACTATCCTCAGAAATCTAATGACGTTTGACACATTTGACGTTTGTATAATGTCGCCATTTAAAAAGTTTTGAATAAATGTCAGTCTCATCTTTCATTAGCCAGACTCTAGTTGCGTCCAATCTTTATTTAGTCGGATCCTTTTTTCGTCAAATTATTGTCTCGTATAATGCTTGGTGAGTCAAATCATTTTCTCGTCAAAACCTTATTTTGTAAATAACGCATTTAAGTTAGGTAACGGTACAATCAAATTGTAAAATGTATTACTACAAAAATACATAAGTTAAAAAAAAATTAAGAAGTAGGTATTCTAAAAAAGCTAAATGAATAAGTAAAATGAAATGTGTAATGTGTATAAAATAAGCAACGGATATATACATACATACCTATACATTTATCTACTTAATAATGTACGAAAAAACGAAGCATAATTAACCAATGTAGCATTTATTTATACCTATTACAAATTATAACTATATTATATTTTATTTATTTTAAATACAAAGAATAACACTATTTCTAAATAGGAGGATTCTTAGGAAGCCATAATTAATAATTTTATTGACTACTAAATCCTTACCTCCTAAAATATGTAATAATTATAAAATAAATAAATTATAAAAATTATAAAAGTGTTGGTTGTACATGTACACGTAAAATTGATAATACACGATCGATACGAAACCTGACTTTGACTCACTAAGCATTAGACGAGACAATGATTTGACGAAACAAGGATCCGACTAAATAAAGATTGGCCGTAACTAGAATTAGACAAAACAAGTATGTGACAGAACAAATTTATTTCGATTCAAGGACTGGACAATACAAGGGATTGACGAACAGAGGATTAGACAAAACTAGCATTTAACGAAATAAGCATTTGACGAAACAAGGATTTGACAAGCGTTCGTGCTTCCCCAGGTGGCATAAATGTATTATTTGCTATGATAGCACCACATTTATGTTCTGTTTTTATTTTATAAGCCTAAAATCGTAACTTGTTTAAACCTGTTGATGTTGTTTCAGTGTTGGTTGTGCTCGTAGCTCGTAGTAGCCCCCGCCCCGCCCCATCCCCGTCCACACACACAGCGCGCACACACACCACACCCGCACACAACACCACAAGGGGAACTGCTCTGTCCGAACACACACCGGCTCACCGCAAGAAGGGGCACTCATGCCGAGTGTGTGGAAAGGAGTTTAAAGTGCTGCGTGATTTACAGAGACATGAACGCGTTCACACGGGAGAGAGGCCTTACTCCTGTGGAGTATGTAGCAAGACGTTCACGCAGCAAGGTAATTTAAAGATGCATGAACGAATTCACACAGGAGAAAAACCTTACTCCTGTGGAGTATGTAGCAAGAAGTTCACGCAGCCGTGTAATTTAAAGATTCATGAACGAATTCACACTGGAAAGAAACTTTACTCCTGTGGAGTATGTAGCAAGGAGTTCACGCGGCGGGAAAGTGTAAAGATTCATGAACGAATTCACACAGGGGATAAACCTTACTCCTGTGGAGTATGTAGCAAGAAGTTCACGCACCAGAGTAATTTAAAGGTTCATGAACGAATTCACACGGAAGATAAACCTTACATTTGCGGAGTATTTCAAAAGGGTGCAAGAGCTTAAACGCTTTGAAAGCACATCAATTTTATTATTACACACAGGACGAAGTCCTTACGTTTGCGAAATATGTACAAAATGGTTTACGCGATGAACTAATTTAAAAATACATTATACTGATTCACACGGGACACAAGCCCTACTCGTGCGACATGTGCGCGAAGCGGTTCAATCAGAAATAGTAGATTGTGTCACAAGGGAGCAAAATGATGTATTTACGGCGAGGGCGTATATTGAATCCTGAACGAAGCGAAGGATTGTACAATAGAATCCCGAGCGTAGCGAGGGATTCTAAAGTATAAACCCGGAGCCTAGTGAGGGATTCAAGTGTTAACGCCCGTGGTGAAAATAATTTTGCTACCGTGTGACACATACTGCTTTTCACACCGACTATGAGGAAAATTCAAATACAAACGCTACCTACCAAAATAACGAAATATACCTATAGTTAATCAAAGAGAACACACATTGTTAAAAATTAAATGTTAAATTGTATAGTCTATTATTATTTTATAAAACGATTATTATTTTTTACGGATGGGACAAAAATACCACTTCCATATTATATTTATGGCCCTCGCCTGCAGCTCGGACCGCAAACATATATGATCTGGGCCATTTCTTATTATACCGCCCTCGGTGTATAATATACTAATAAAGCTGTCTATGGTATGGCATATTCTAAGTGGGTTCAAACTAAAAATACCCCGTTGTCCTTGAACAGAGAAGTGCTACTTTAATCCCTCTTATGATGAAGCAAAATATTTTTTTCTGAATAGGAGGTGTGAAAAGTACTTTAGTGGCACACATACGGAGTCACGCGCGGAAGGAGCGCTCGACAAAAACTAAAGCAAAACTCAAAGTTTGACAAAACGTGTGTACTCTTGGAGTTTGAGCGCTCGTCAGTCGAGTTGTCTCTGGTGTTTAGTTGCACAATATCGTGGCCATAGTCCTTGTAGTTGTCGTCTGCGGTGTAATGCTCCCGCGTCGGCCGCCGCTGCTCGGGCGCCGCGTTCAGATAAGGTTGTAGCTAGAGGCGGATGTGCGAGGGATTAGAACACGCGTTGCCCGAGGGCGGGCGGGCACGGACCGGCTGGGATCGTAACTTACGTGCGAGGAAGTTATGCAGTGTGGTAAGGAAGCTAAGTGGGTGATGCGATGCAACCCGCCAACACCGTTTAGCATTATTTCGTTTTCGAGTATTAGTTACTTAGCATTATTTACGATTTTTGTTTGGGTCTGATTATAATTGTTAGCGTATTAATCATTGAATATGTAACGCAATTGATAAATAAATTAATCTTACTATTTTTGTATATTTTTCTTGATGTTTTTCGGGTATATATTTGTATTTAGCATTTACCGACGGCTTCTCCCGCGTTGTTCCCGTTACAGTCCCAAAGGACTTACGTTACCGTATAGTATTATTTCACTGTCGAGTTTTAGGTAGTTAGCGTTATTTACGCATTTTGTTTGGATCTGATTATAATTGTTAGCATCGTTGAAGCTGTCACGCGATTTGGTAAATAAATGAATCTAACTTTGTTTTGTGTATTTTTCTTAAATATTACCTAGTTATAAAATGTAGTCACATTTAAAATGATCATACAGGGTGAAATTTTATTGATCGTCCAAATTCTTCCTAGCTAATACGGTATCAATAAAAGATGCCATTACTGAAGAAAAAAAATTAGGTAGTATTAACACTATAAAATGTGCTGTCCGAAAAAATAATTAGCAACGTAAGGATTACGCGTATCGACGCGTAAGTTGTCTCGGCGATTCAACGCGGGAGCGGGGTAGGGGTGGCGGGGAGGGAACCATGCCGTGATCATGATCAGGGCGAATACTCGTGTTCAGACAAATATTTGAACCCGGGACCTCAAGCTTCGTGGGCGGTGTCACTCCCACTAAGCTTTATCGTGTCGTCAAATTAAATATTAGTAAGTAAGTAGTTTAGTTTAGCAACTGCACCGTGGCGACGTTCTTAGAGCCGATACCGAGGGACCGCATGCCAGCCGCGATTTGTATGGGAACTGGTTCCCAGCCGCATGCCGAGTTACATGATCATGGGAATTTCTATACAAGTTGCAGCAGTCCGTCGTCTTACTTAATATTATTCATGCGAAAGATTGTGAAGGTGTTTGTTACTAAATAACGGGGTAGCAACTAAATGGATTGATCTGAAATTTGGCATGCAAGTAGAACAAGTCCTAGACGAGCTAGAAGTGTTATATACGCGAAGGCATGTTCCACACATATGACGCCTGCGGGTAATATTCCACGAATGGATATACACCATGATTTTGGAATCACTTCTTAATTTTTTTCTAGGCACTAGATGTCACTAAGACTCCATTTTCGAAAAAATAAAATAAAATATCTTTATTTTCAGACAGCTTTGGTCCATAGGATGTCAGTAAATAAATTGAAAAACTTAATAAACTATGTTAGTATACACACTGCAAAATTACATTAAATTAATAGGAATACATATAAATATTTTCACATTAAATTACACAACCAGCTGGTTCACCGAGGTGCACTCTCACTTGGGGCATGCAGCTCGTTGAACCTACCCAGTACAGCGCTATCCTGCCGGCCCGCCACGACCTGCAGGAGGTTGTTGGGGCTTCCCCTCACTCGGCGTATTAAAGAAGCGACTTTATTGCGCATGATTGCAAAAAAGTCGTCTGTGTGTGCGTCAGCGAACATGCCAGAGGCACTACAATAACGAGGAAGCCCCACCATCGCCCGGAACAGGTTATTGTATAGTACGCGCAGGGCATTGTATGTTTTTTGGGTGTAACTAGTCCATAGACTGCTGGTGTAAAATGTTTGGCAAAATGCCTTAAAAAGCGTGACCTTGACATCAAGTGTACAACCAGCAAATCTACGAACCAGCATGTTCCCTCTTACAGACAGTGCCCTGCGTTCTCTTTCTATGTCAGAGTCATCTTTTAACTCCTCATTAACTATGTGCCCGAGATATTTAAATTGTGAGACTCTCTGCAATGGAGGACCATTGAGGTATACAGGCGGGACAAATGCTGGAGGTTTGTTTTTACCTTTGAATAGAAGGAGCTCGCTCTTTTTAGAGTTGTACTTTAACCCATGTTCTTCAGCATATGTTTCACAAATGGACACTAATTTCCGCAAACTACCGATTGTGGGCCCCAGCAGCACCATGTCATCAGCGTAACTTATATTGTTAAAGCAAACCCCATCAACATGACATCCGACGTAGGTGCTGCTGAGCTCCACAATCAACTGGTTTACATGAATGTTAAAAAGTCTCGGTGAAGTTAGGCCTCCCTGCCTTACCCCGCATTCAAGCCTATACTGGTCAGATAATGCATTGGCCCATTTTACATTGTTTGTCTGATGCTGATACCAGTACGACAACAGACCAACTAGTTCGGCAGGAACACCGGCCTTCTCAAGCTTGTCCCATAAGACATCATAGGATACGAGATTGAAAGCCTTGCTGAGGTCCAGGAAACAAGCGTACACGGGTGTTTTACGGTCCAGGTAGTATTTGACAGTGTGCTTCAACGCTAATATAGCACTTTCAGTGGACAACCCCGCCCGAAAGCCAAACTGGGCATCGTGTAGCTTTGTGTGTACACTGAGGTGTCGGTCAAGCACACTGTCAAACACCTTCGCTATCACCGTAGCAAGTGAGATTGGCCTGTAATTACCCTTGTCCGCTATGTCTCCCGTCCCGTTCTTTATAATCGGCACAACAAGTGTTTGCATTAAGTCATGGGGGAGATACGAATGCCCTAAACATAGGTTAAATAGTAAGATGAGTACCCGTGGAAGGTGCGGGCCAGCATGCTGCAGGTGCTCGATGCTGAGCCCGTCATGGCCGGGCGACTTCCCTCTCTTCATGTTCTTAATTGCATCTTTCACTTCTTTGCAAGAGAAGATGAGACGTTCGGAAATAGGACAATTTTTTTTATGTAAAACTTGTCCAAAGAGACTTTTAATATCACAAAAGGGAAAAGACGAGCTTCATTACTTCCATACATTATAATTAGGACAGTGGTACCAGAATCACGATGTATTATTGCAAGTTACCGGGAAGGTGCCACAGCAGATCCGGTAACCAAGCGTCGGAAAGGCGGCATTGCTTTTAAATTGATCAACAATTGATCTCAGTAGCACTTGTGATCATCACGTCCCCATCGGTTGACCGACAATGTTATCTTGTCTGGATTTGTTTCTTCATCCATTAAGCTAGTCATCAACGAGCCAATTTCGTCAGCCAACCGGGAATGCAGAAATCGGTATGAATGAGAGCCGAACATGCTACATATTTTTCCGGTTTTCGCCAATCTGCCGTGGTTGGCTTCCGTCTGGACAGGCCATTAGCTTTGACTTTTATAACCATCAGTAATGCTACTCGTCACTAGATGTCGCTAACGATATAAGTGTTGCATTCCTCAAAAATGTAAATTATGTAAAGCAAAAAAACTTAAAGCTATTTGTTCAACATTCTGATTCATTGATAGTAGATCAAATTATAATATTATGAAAGTTAAATTAACCACTACCCCATCGTGATCACTGCTGTTTGCATTTTCCTCGGATTTTTCCAAATTCCGTTTCTACGTCTTACTTGTTTGGCTGAATGCGCCAAGAGCGCGATGCTATTAAAAAGACCAATCATTATTAATCTGAGGCAACCTGTAGCGTGTACCTATCTGAAGAGTCTGTGCGGAAAGAGAATAGGATTTAGATTGGGGGGCGCTGTAATGCTTTTCTACCGTATGTGCCGGATTTTCTGTTCTGTGGCCATACTGATTAGGTTAGTTCCGTTTTTTGACACGCCTATTCTCTTTCCGCACAGACTCTAATAAAATTTTGCAACTTGGCTTAAAAGTTCAGTAGCCAGGCCATAAAATTCCCGAAAAAAAAAAATGTAATTTAGCATCTGTGCTGTGATCTGTCATGTTTGTCGTGGTCGTGGGTATTATTTTTCGGTGTAGAAAAGAAATCTTTGGAGTTTTACTTGTATTTTTGGTGCTAGTACAGGTTTTAATTTAAATCATATGTCTAACTTGAGGAAAGGTTATTTTAACCGCTAAACTTGTAACCTATCATAGTGTAAGGTGGCGTTTAGTGATAAAGGATTGATTTTATTATGACCGTGTTAAACTGTGATAAGTAATTCTATTTCATTGACTAATATGCCGTGGTCTATATAAACATTAGTGTCTTCTTGCAACGACGCTGTGATGTCAGTGCCAGGGATGCATCAGGAGGCGGTGGTTGTGAAAGAGGAACCGGGATGGTCGCTTCCCGCGGGCTCGTGCGGCGTGAGCGAGGCGGCCGCGCGCGCCGGGCTCTATACCGACCACGAGGTGAAGGACGAGCTCGTGGTGGGCCCGGAGTGCCTGCAGCCGCGCGACGCGGTCTATGCACTTTGCGGTTAGTTGTGTTATGTGCTGATAGAGACTTAAATTTATTATTTCTCTGATATCCCTCTCTACTGACTAGGGAACGAAACAACATGTATTATAAGCAAACATTATTTGACGGTAGCAATTGTGTACTGATGTTTCAATAGTGCAAGCACAAATAAAACTTATTTCATAAGTCAATATCGAAAAAAAAGTGCGATATATCACTATCATGTAAATTCTAAAACATTATTATAAAATACAATGCACAATGGCTAGAATTTCACCCCATCAGTGATTTTGTGGCTTCTTTCTATTGAAATTTGATAGAAGAAAATTTTATGACGTAACTCTGTAGAAAGTCTACTCATATTTGAATTTAAAAATTCATTTACTTTAAAATATTTATCTAAACACTCCTACTTCAACAATGACCTCAATAGCTTCATATCGATACCTTTGGGTTTAATTGGCGTAAAGGCCATTCCATTATATGCATTATGGCCTTTATGCCAATTGAACCTAAAGGTATCAATATGAATGTTGATAAAACTTGAGTCGATATTTAATGAATCACTAGCAGTAGGTGCATTTTTGTATGATTATAAGGGGTCTAAACTGATACTTAATAATCTCATTGTAAAAAAACAGCGTAAACTACGTACCTTACGTTGTTTTATTTTTATGATTTGAGTTGTCAGTGTTCCATAGGAATGAAGAGGGTCATTGTTTGTTTCTAAGGCATCAATTGGTGACGACCGCTTTAGCTTAGTTGGTAGTGACCCTACCTACGAAGCAGGAGGTCCTGGGTTCGAATCTTGGTAAGGGCATTTATTTATGTGATGAACATGAATATTTGTTCCTGAGTCATGGATGTTTTCTATGTATTTAAGTATTTGTATCTATTAAATATATCGTTGTCTAGTATCCATAACACAAGCCTTATTGAGCTTACTATGGGACTAGTTCGATTTGTGTAAGATTGTCCCCTAATATTTATAAAGAAATTTTTATTTATTTATTTATTATTATTTATTTTAAAACTCATGGCATCATATCAGTACAAAATACATTCAACTTAATTTACACATTACAATATATAAATAAAATTGACATTATACATTAAATTAACAAATTAATAAGATTAAGTACATGTCATTGTTAGTAAATGTCTTACATCTAAACTGAAAATGTATTTGAAATGTGTTTTTATTTTATAGCTTGATACACAGTGTTTGCACTAAATTACATGAGAGCTCTCAAAATCCAGAATTGTCCGACAATCACCTTAAAGTTTTGTCCCGGTGTGGGGGTTAGACAGCCGGTGAAATTACTAGCATAGAAGCATTTCGTCTTAGTCCTCAGGGTTGGCAACGCATTTGTAATATTAAGATTGCAAATGTCCATGGGCCTCAGAAGTCACTTACCCTCAGGTTACCTGTGTGCTTGTTTGCCTTTCCCATTTCATAAAAAAATCAAAAGTAAGAGAAAAACAGTTAAATGAAACAACATACATTGTTGTATTACAATGAGTGGTAATGGTGGAAACTGAAGACAATATAACTTAATGTCTTTGTAATTATTGTTAGTAAAGTCGGGTGGCAGGAGCATGCATTAAACCGAGACGAGTGGCTGAAAAAAGGGGAAGCCTTTGCCCAGCAGTGGGACACACAAACAGGCTAGCAAAAAAAAAAAAAAAGAATAGGAGGAAGGTCTCACTAATGTTGAAAGTTAGTGAAAAATATGTTATTTGCAGAGGCAGTGCATGTTCCGAACAGCCCCCACCGCGACCACACATATGCGAGCACGAGGCATGTGCTGACAGGTCAGTGCACTGGCTTCAGAGTTAAATATTTTCTGTGGAACTTGACTTATTTCAATTAATTATTAAATAACACATTAATTATTAAATAACATACACGGAATCTTTAACTGTTTACAAGGCTGGATTCAACACTATACTAAACTATGTTGGTTGATAGTGCTCATCAAGGAGGAAGCAGACTTAGTTGTGGAGGCGGACTGCTCGGGAGAAGAGTTGGAGTGCATCAAGCAGGAGCCATCATGGTCTGTGGGCGCGGGGGCGAGCGGCGGGAGCGCGGCGGCCGCGCGGGCCGGGCTGCGTGCTGCACACGGGGGGGAGGGTGCAGTGGTGGCGGGGCCCGAGAGCCTGCAGCCGCGCGACGGTGGCTACATCCCTCCCAGTAAGTCGCTTCATGTACTGATCCTAGTCGAGTATGTAAAAGATTCCATTATAATAGTTCAGTTTAAATATTGACCGCTCGCTTATCAGTGCGCATCAAGGAGGAGTCGGAGTACGCTGAAGAGACCGGCTGACCGGAACAAGAAATCCTTGGGCAAGCCGGAGTAGCTTTGGCTTCAATTTTCTTTAAGAGCACTAGAATTAAGTGCTGAACTGCGTAATATTAGGCAAGCCCTTGGGAATCGAGTTCTATGGACGCCACGCCACTGTGGTACACTCATGCTTTATCGTTTAACTAGCTCGTCGCTGAACATCATATTCGCAAAACATCATATTCGCAAAATATCATATTCGCAAAACATGATATTCTCAAAGCATCATATTCGCAAAACATCATATTCGCAAAACATCATATTCTCAAAATACAATACTCATCACACATTATACTAGCAAAACAACCTAAAACAATTCTGTTTATGACCATACTAGCGGTTTTATTTGTGTGTTTATCACAGATATATTTTGTTCCTGAGTTGTGGACGGTATTTGCGTATTTAAGTATTTATATGTATTATATACAGGGTGTTCGGCACATGGACCGTCAATTTTTTTTGGCATACTGCTGGGGTTATTTGCTATCTTTTCACCCTTGGACCTTGGGTCCTGTTTTGGAGATCTCATCTCAAAGGTAGTTGACCTTTATGTAAAATTATTTTTTTTTGAGAATATCATATTTTGCGAATATGATATTTTGCGAATATGATGTTTTGAGAATATCATGTTTTGCGAATATGATATTTTGCGAATATGATGTTTTGAGAATATCATGTTTTGCGAATATCATGTTTTGCGAATATCATGTTTTGCGAATATGATGTTTTGCGAATATGATGTTCAGCGAATATGATGTTTGCGACGGAACGCTATATAGGTATTAGAAATAGATGTAATATTGTGACAAAGTTTTAATGCAATTATGGTTTCAGCCAGCACATCTGTCCGTGTGGGCCGGGCGTCCTCTCCAACTCCTCTTGTTAGTGCGGGACAACAGCTCAAGCTGAGGGACTGTGTGGTGAGGCTCGAGCGTATGGACGTGGAGACGCGGCTCTGTACTGACACGAGCCGGAGTATGGAGCAGGATGGCAGGCATGGAGTTACTGTGGAGCCGGTGGCTCAACCATTGTCAAGCGGAGTGTGCAGTAAGTTAACTTAGAATATGGATCCCTGGTTGTGTTCAATAGTGCTTTCACCAGTTACCGGTACAAATTTAGCTTTGGAATTAATGTAAATGTTACTAGTCCTGCTGTCTATTTCTGGCAAGGGAAATTTGAAGCCTATACACACAATTTTAATATCTTTTTGATGTGTGTTCAAAAACGGGTGTCTGTTCTGTCGCAGACCTGTCCCTCGGGCGCGGCGGCCAGCAGCCCTCGCCTCGGGACTGTGAGGTGCGGCTCCAGCGCCTCCGCGACCATGACACGTGCCGGGGGACGGGGCAGCGCCCGCCCGCTCTCACCACCCGTGCAGACAATCATTCCATAGTGGAAGGAATTCACGAGAGAGGAACCTATCTGTGTGATATCTGTAAGAAGAGGTTCGCTCTGAAGAGCCGGCTGATGGAGCACGTGATGGTCCACATCCACACGCCCCCCATTGTGGAGCAGGAGGGGGGACCTGCCCGTGGTGAGTGCTGTGCAACACTATAAGGAATATGCATCATTTACTTTAATAAAATTCATATAATAAACAGCAGGAAAAAATATTTTTCGAATAACTTTAAAAATAATCAAGATAAAAGCCATCATAGATTTATCTCTATCTCTTTCTAGCAAAGCAGAATATAGCATGGGCTTTATATGGCCATTGTGTGCTATGACATCACAGCCCATATCGGATCGCTCCATCTAATTGCTGGTTTATTAGTTTTAACATTTCATATCTTCTGTATTCGCCAGTCATTTCATTTCACATGTCACCTTTTTTACGGTTGTTTTATATTTTAAGAAATGCAATAAAATAAATCCCTATTACTATCTGTTTCTCCATAATTAGTAATTAAATTGCATTCTTCATAATTGAAACTTCTTGGATTCAAAATATTTCAATAATGTTTACATTTCAGCTTTTGCAAATATAGTAAAATAGTACATTACATAACTAGAGTGGTAATAAAAAGAAAAGCCGAGATCGCGGAATTTTGCGGCCCGAGCTGCAAGCGAGGGACGTAAATATGCGATCGAGGGCTTTCTTTATTACCTCCCGTGTTGTGTACATCATTTTATCTCTACACTTGGCCAGAAAGCGGTTTTTTCACTTAAGGGCCAGGTGTGGAAGTACGAACGCTTATCAAATCCTTGTTTCGACAAATACTTGTTTCGTCAAATGCTTATTTCGTTAAATGCTAGTTTTGTCTAATCCTCTGTTCGTCAATCCCTTGTATTGTCCAGTCCTTGAATCGCAATAAATTTGTTCTGTCACATACTTGTTTGGTCTTATTCTAGTTGCGTCCAATCTTTATTTAGTCGGATTCTTTTTTCGTCAAATTATTGTCTCGTGTAATGCTTGGTGAGTCAAATCATTTTCTCGTCAAAACCTTATTTTGTAAACAACGCATTTAAGTTAGGTAACGGTACAATCAAATTGTAAAATGTATTTCTACAAAAATACATAAGTTAAAATTAAGAAGTAGGTATTCTAAAAAAAGCTAAATAAATAAGTAAAATGAAATGTGTAATGTGTATAAAATAAGCAACGGATATACAGGGCGTCCCACGGCTATGCCACATGAAGGAAAAGTACCTCAAAAATTCTAAATAGGATGTTTAGCTGAAAGGGAACTTTATTTTATTTTTAAAAGTAAGTCATACTGCATTCAAAGATTTTCTAAAAATTACCTGTTTCGTCGGGGAATCGAATCGACTCAAGTGTAAAAAAAATAACACCCTGTATTTTTATGATGACAATCGAAAGAGAGGACAAAAACAAATAATTTCTCTTAAGTAACATAGTGTCTCAAAAGAAAGGAATAGCGTAAAATATCTGATTTAAATGTTAAGAAAATTAATTCTCATACAAAACAAGTAATTAAAAAAAATCTTTGAATGCAGTATTACTAACTTTTAAAAATAAAATAAAGTCTCCTTTCAGCAAAATATTCTATCTCCAATATTTAAGGTACTTTCCCTTCATGTGGCATAGCCGTGGGACACCCTGTATACATACATACCTATACATTTATCTACTTAATGAGGTACGAAAAAACGAAGCATAATTAACCAATGTAGCATTTATTTATACCTATTACAAATTATAACTATATTATTTATTTATTTTAAATACAAAGAATAATACTATTTCTAAATAGGAGGATTCTTAGGAAGCCATAATTAATATTTTTATTGACTACTAAATCCTTACCTCCTAAAATATGTAAGAATTATAAAATAAATAAATTATAAAAATTATAAAAGTTTTGGTTGTACATGTACACGTAAAATTGATAATACACGATCGATACGAAACCTGACTTTGACTCACCAAGCATTAGACGAGACAATGATTTGACGAAACAAGGATCCGACTAAATAAAGATTGGCCGTAACTAGAATTAGACAAAACAAGTATGTTACAGAACAAATTTATTACGATTCAAGGACTGGACAATACAAGGGATTGACGAACAGAGGATTAGGCAAAACTAGCATTTAACGAAATAAGCATTTGACGAAACAAGGATTTGACAAGCGTTCGTGCTTCCCCAGGTGGCATAAATGTATTATTTGCTATGATAGCACCACATTTATGTTCTGTTTTTATTTTATAAGCCTAAAATCGTAACTTGTTTAAACCTGTTGATGTTGTTTCAGTGTTGGTTGTGCTCGTAGCTCGTAGTAGCCCCCGCCCCGCCCCATCCCCGTCCACACACACAGCGCGCACACACACCACACCCGCACACAACACCACAAGGGGAACTGCTCTGTCCGAACACACACCGGCTCACCGCAAGAAGGGGCACTCATGCCGAGTGTGTGGAAAGAAGTTTAAAGTGCTGCGTGATTTACAGAGACATGAACGCGTTCACACGGGAGAGAGGCCTTACTCCTGTGGAGTATGTAGCAAGAAATTCACACGGCAAGATTATTGAAAGATGCATGAACGAATTCACACAGGACAAAAACCTTACGCCTGTGGAGTATGTAGCAAGAAGTTCACGCAGCAGGGTAATTTAAAGATGCATGAACAAATTCACACAGGAAAGAAACTTTACTCCTGTGGAGTATGTAGCAAGGAGTTCACGCGCCAGAGTAATTTAAAGATTCATGAACGAATTCACACGGAAGATAAACCTTACATTTGCGGAGTATTTCAAAAGGGTGCAAGAGCTTAAACGCTTTGAAAGCACATCAATTTTATTATTACACACAGGACGAAGTCCTTACGTTTGCGAAATATGTACAAAATGGTTTACGCGATGAACTAATTTAAAAATACATTATACTGATTCACACGGGACACAAGCCCTACTCGTGCGACATGTGCGCGAAGCGGTTCAATCAGAAATAGTAGATTGTGTCACAAGGGAGCAAAATGATGTATTTACGGCGAGGGCGTATATTGAATCCTGAACGAAGCGAAGGATTCTAAAGTATAATCCGGAGCCTAGTGAGGGATTCAAGTGTTAACGCCCGTGGTGAAAATAATTTTGCTACCGTATGACACATACTGCTTTTCACACCGACTATGAGGAAAATTCAAATACAAACGCTACCTACCAAAATAACGAAATATACCTATAGTTAATCAAAGAGCATCACACATTATTAAAAATTAAATGTTAAATTGTATAGTCTATTATTATTTTATAAAACGATTATTATATTTTACGGATGGGACAAAAATACCACTTCCATATTATATTTATGGCCCTCGGCTGCAGCTCGGACCGCAAACATCTATGATCAGGGCCATTTCTTATTATACCGCCCTCGGTGTATAATATACTAATAAAGCTGTCTATGGTATGGCATATTCTAAGTGGGTTCAAACTAAAAATACCCCGTTGTCCTTGAACAGAAAAGTGCTACTTTGATCCCTCTTATGAGGGAGCAAAATATTTTTTTCTGAATAGGAGGTGTGAAAAGTACTTTAGTGGCACACATACAGCGTCACGCGCGGAAGGAGCGCTCGGCAAAAACTATAGCAAAACTCAAAGTTTGACAAAACGTGTGTACACTTGGAGTTTGAGCGCTCGTCAGTCGAGTTGTCTCTGGTGTTTAGTTGCACAATATCGTGGCCATAGTCCTTGTAGTTGTCGTCTGCGGTGTAATGCTCCCGCGTCGGCCGCCGCTGCTCGGGCGCCGTGTTCAGATAAGGTTGTAGCTAGAGGCGGATGTGCGAGGGATTAGAACACGCGTTGCCCGAGGGCGGGCGGGCACGGACCGGCTGGGATCGTAACTTACGTGCGAGGAAGTTATGCAGTGTGGTAAGGAAGCTAAGTGGGTGATGCGATGCAACCCGCCAACACCGTTTAGCATTATTTCGTTTTCGAGTATTAGTTTCTTAGCGTTTTTTACGATTTTTGTTTGGGTCTGATTATAATTGTTAGCGTATTAATCATTGAATATGTAACGCAATTGATAAATAAATGAATCTTACTATTTTTGTATATTTTTCTTGATGTTTTTCGGGTATATATTTGTATTTAGCATTTACCGACGGCTTCTCCCGCGTTGTTCCCGTTACAGTCCCAAAGGACTTACGTTACCGTATAGTATTATTTCACTGTCGAGTTTTAGGTAGTTAGCGTTATTTACGCATTTTGTTTGGATCTGATTATAATTGTTAGCATCGTTGAAGCTGTCACGCGATTTGGTAAATAAATGAATCTAACTTTGTTTTGTGTATTTTTCTTAAATATTACCTAGTTATAAAATGTAGTCACATTTAAAATGATCATACAGGGTGAAATTTTATTGATCGTCCAAATTCTTCCTAGCTAATACGGTATCAATAAAAGATGCCATTACTGAAGAAAAAAAATTAGGTAGTATTAACACTATAAAATGTGCTGTCCGAAAAAATAATTAGCAACGTAAGGATTACGCGTATCGACGCGTAAGTTGTCTCGGCGATTCAACGCGGGAGCGGGGTAGGGGTCGCGGGGAGGGAACCATGCCGTGATCAATATCAGGGACAAATACTCGTGTTCAGACAAATATTTGAACCCGGGACCTCAAGCTTCGTGGGCGGTGTCACTCCCACTAAGCTTTATCGTGTCGTCAAATTAAATATTAGTAAGTAAGTAGTTTAGTTTAGCAACTGCACCGTGGCGACGTTCTTAGAGCCGATACAGAGGAACCGCATGCCAGCCGCGATTTGTCTAGGAACTGGTTCCCAGCCGCATGCCGAGTTACATGATCATGGGAATTTCTATACAAGTTGCAGCTGGCAGCAGTCCGTCGTCTTACTTAATATTATTCATGCGAAAGATTGTGAAGGTGTTTGTTACTAAATAACGGGGTAGCAACTAAATGGATTGATCTGAAATTTGGCATGCAAGTAGACAGAGTCCTAGATTGTAACATAGGATACTTTATATCCCGGCAAATAGTTACCTTGGGACAGTAACGGGAACAACGCGAGCGACGCCGCGGGTACATGCTAGTGTTATATACGCGAAGGCGTGTTCCACACATATGACGCCTGCGGGTAATATTCCACGAATGGATATACACCATGATTTTGGAATCACTTCTTAATTTTTTTCTAGGCACTAGATGTTACTAAGACTCCATTTTTGGAAAAAATAGGACAATTTTTTTATGTAAAACTTGTCCAAAGAGACTTTTAATATCACAAAAGGGGGAAGAAATTTACAATGTCTGACATGGCCAAAACATGCCAATTTTTTTTTGGGAGTAGATTAAGGTATCCCAAGTGTATTTTTGAAATCGAGAAGTTGCGGAAAATCATAGGAAAAAAGTTAAAAATTTGAAAAAAAAAACCGAAAATGAGCATTTTTTGAGGTTATTTTGGAGTCTGACCGACGCGATGGACTGAAAATGGGCTTTGATTAGGGATTTCTTTGTAAACAACTAAGACCCGACAGCAGGTCGACGAATCCCCGCTTCGCGGGGCTTCTATTTCTGCTCTAAGGGACGTAAGCTGACTAACGAACCTAACCGAAAAAGGGGTTAGTTTTGTCTATCTTTTTCCATGCGGGGGGCTTCGCCCCCCGAGCCCCCCTTGTTGGGGGGCTCCGCCCCCCCGTCCCCCCTTGCGAGGTCTAAGATAGATAACAACTGACAAGACAAACAAAACAGACGTGGTTCCCGATACGGCAGCGTCTAATGGCGTCATTCCCCTCTCTCCCCTCGCCCCTATTGCGTTCCGTTCGTCACATTGTAGTATATTGCAACCATTAATATTTAGCAAATGTTAACATATTAACAACAAATGACACTTAAAAATTAACAAAAAAAACTAAATTCATTGCATACACAAGTATCCTTATAAATTATGAATTCATAATAACAAAACATAAGCTATAATTCGTCACCATGTGACAGCTTAAATTTACGCGTGTAACGGAACGCTCTCAAATCTGTCAAAAAATCGGCTAATTACGCCTATCAACGCCAAAAATTGCGAGTTTGTATGGAAACTTTGATATTTTTTTTCTCGAAAACTATGGGTTTCCGCAACTTCAGATTTGGTGAAAAGACTTCTTATTGTGAGCTCTATCTGTAAAAAAAATATGAACCCCGAACTCGATGTCAGTTATTGTAAAGTTGAGCCCAAAAGGGAAAAGACGAGCTTCATTACTTTCATATATTAAAATTAGGACAGTGGTACCAGAATCACGATGTATTATTGCAAGTTACCGGGAAGGTGCCACAGCAGATCCGGTAACCAAGCGTCGGAAAGGCGGCATTGCTTTTAAATTCGTAGTATTAGTCTGTGGGGCTGTCAAAGTGACAGCCACAGACTATAACATTGGTGCGTTTAGATACAATACATCATCCCCTTTTTATTTTTAATTATACAGAGCTACATTTTTCTTAAGTATGACAAGTTCTCACTGGTTACCTATATTCTAAATCAAAGAAATATATTAAACTTATCAATTACGTTAACAGTATTAAAAGGTTTTTACTTATCAGATACATTAACATGTTCTTCCTCCCCTTATGAAGAGAGAATTTAATACATATAATTTGAAGAAATAATACTATAATGGCACTATTCAGTTACAACTAGTAATAACTCTGTAGTACGCTGTGCAAGTACACATTCGACCAGTGGTGTTGTCGCGACGAGCGCGAAACGGAACGTAAAATAATAACCAGCAACATCGCCTCTCTACGATTGTCTATGGTGAGCATAGTGATTGTCACTTGTCAATTCTTTTACTGTAATGGCGCGAAGCCCCAAACATGTGCTCTGGACAAGGGACAAGGCGTGTTGGCTGTCGACTTTTCCTGTGTCCTGATCAAGAGCTCCGAAAGCTGAGTATATCTTAGTGTTTCACTTTATTCCTATTATTGTTATTATGTGTAAATGCATCCTTTTAGGTGCGGATTGAGATCGTCTTGCTTGTACGTAAGTAGAGGTTTGGGTAGGTTAGTATTCTTGATCGTGGGTCAAGCTACTGAACCGAGGCCCCGAAGGATAGCCGGAGGGGATCCATTGAGGCTCGAGGCAACAGAGTGGCCTCGGGTGCAGTCGACTGCGTAGTAAGTACTTAGAGGAGTTAGTAGTTCCATGACTTAAGTGTCATGTGCGCACCTGATGTGGAAAAAGCTACTAGACTCGGGTTGGCTCATGCGTGAGGCGCTTAACTCTGAAGTGTTAAATCCAACCTGCTCGGTATGACCCGTAGCGAGGGCGCTCTGCGAAGTGTATCAAACATACCGAGAGAGATACTTTATAACCAATAAAGTAAGTAAGATAATATGCGTATATCTATGCTAAAATACCTTGCATAGCAGTACAGAGTAAGACGAATATTAGCGTATACTTATCGTGTATACGAGTAGATTGAGATAAATATTAGCGTATACTTATCGTGTATACGAGTAGATTGAGATAAATATTAGCATATACTTATCGTGTATATGATTAGAGAGAGAGAATAGGAATGATGTGAAGGCTAAGATGGTCAGTATCAGTTTTATATAATTTTAACAGGAGGTGGAAAGATCCCGTTCCTGACGTCACCCAAGTTGCGAAGCAGATCAGAGAGAAAGAGAGAGTGGAGAGGCTGAAGGAGCTATCCAGGAAGAACTTCCCTGAAGTACTATAAGGTATGTCTCATAGTTAGTGTCACACAATCGTGACGGCGGTTCTTTCATCCTCAATAGATAGTAACGTAAGGCAGGCATTAGGGCCGTCCCGACAATGGTGGAGATGAATGCTGGGATAATAAAGAACCTTAGAATAGAACCGTGGCACTAACTGTGAGCATACAATAAAGTTTGATACATATGCTTATGTTGAAAGTAATAAGCGAAGTATGATAATCCAACGAACTTCCTTCAGCCTCCATTAGTACATAAAATCACAGTGCAGGAACAAAGATCATTTTGTTGTTAAACAAAAATACAAAGAAAGTGGCATTAGAAAACAGGGAATTTGTTCAAGGGCGCGACGTTAGCTCCAAGGTCGTAAGTGGCAAATTCAGGAACTAAAGAATCAATTTAGTAACCAAAAGATGGTATAGTTGGCGCTACGAGTATCATAAGATTCATGAGTAATAATGAATATTAAACCGAGAACATTACCGAGAGTAAAAAGTAATGTTCATTCAAGCGTGAGGGTGCATGAGCGGAAATGGGTCAAAGTAATTCGTTGGTTCAATTAGCCAATCGGAAGCCGGAAGCAAATCATTCTTAATGGCGTACATTAGAATGTAAGAAATTGTAAGTCAAAGTGACTTTCAAGTTTTTCCATCTATAGAAAAACTATCAAAATATGTCATATTCTTATAAAATTTAATAGTTTTAAGATTAAAGAGATTTGAATAATAATATTAATATTTATGATTCGTCGTTTTACAGTTAATAAGTCAATTTAAGTGAACGAAAGTTTTCGTTCATTCAAAGTGAATGACCAGAACTCAGAACGGGTAACTAAAACAATGTTGCCAGAGTTACGCAAAAATCTGTAAAAGTCACGGAATCTGTGTTTTAGATATAGATCGACGGGAAGTCGATAGAATTTATAAAGTAAATGGTAAGGCTATTTAATCGTGTATTTAGGCCAATTATCGATGATAAGGATGGAAATATGTTATTTCCGTGACTTATCATAATACGTTTACGGAATAAGATACCTTTTATTTTATTTGTGAAACGAAATATTTATTGATTTGTGTTTTGGTTTACTCAGGAGTATCGAGTCGCTTTGAAAATAAGATCAATTAAATATTGAGTTAGGATAAATGGATCTGTTGAAGCATATTTTCTTTTAATAATCTGAAGAACTTAAGATTTTTAGCACAGTTTTCGGATTTTAAAGTTTACGGCTTGCAACACCGCAACCGACATGTTAGTTGAAGTTGGCCGCTTGGGCGCGGAGAGTTCCAAAGAAAGTTTATCGGTTAAATCAAGTAAATAAAAGGATTATTTCCATCACAGTACGTTTAGCGTTGTTACAAAAGGTAATTGGGTAATTCGTGTGATAAAATTCATGTTCAATTTTCTAGGAGAAAACAGTATAGGAACGCAACTCAACTCATTGGATTTGACTAGACAAACTTTTAAGTTTGGAAACCCGGACGTGACTTGAGTGAAACCACTTAAAACCCGGTAAGTCGAACTCAATTAAGATTAGTATTTCGAGTTAACGTAATGCAGAGTACTTTTACTAAAGTTTTCTAAAGTTATTTTGCAAACCAGTAATGGCGGACACGGCGTCACCCTGCACTAGGACGCTTTTATTTTTTACATATCTACCTGCAATTTTTGTTATCACTCGCATCATTCTTAATGTAAAGTCTAGCTCAATGCAGATAATTAACATGTTTAAACGTGTTATGAGCTATGAATTAAGTGAGCATTAATTTAATTTCATAAGGAATTATAATTTATTTGATTTTCATATTTTTATGATTCCTTTATAAGGATTTGTATTGTGTTAATTTCTTGTGTGTGTCATTTTAACAGGTGTTACTAATATACAGTGAAAGTGAATATAATAGTGATGGATAATTAAAAGTTATAATTCCAAACATAAAGATTAATTATAAATCAAAATAGATTATTTGTGGTGGATAATTAAAGTGAAGATAAATCAAATTATGATTATTGTTTAATAAGAGTGATACATAAATATTAATATGAATAAGTATCAAAGCAATAAAATTGAGTTTAAACAATAAAAGTTAAATAATATCAGCGGTGATTATTGTGAACAAGTGTAATAAATAAATAATGTCTTCAATTTAAATATACCACTACTTCGTGAAGTCACTGTACATAAGTATCACTTGGTGTAGTGACTGAAGGTGGATAAATCCTTAATGTAGGATATTTATAGATACCTCAGCACGAAGTAAATCATGTTTTGAATTTAATTTTCTAAATATATACTATAAATGATGAAAACATAATATAATAAACAACGGCCCAAGTTTAGATTTCACATACATAAGTACATAGAAAGTATCTTCATATTTAAATGATGATATATGTAAATCTGTTTGATTTTAAATATAAATACAATCGCCTCTACTTTATTAAATTTATAATAAATTATTTTAATATAATAATGAACATGGTTTTAAAAGGGATACTTATGTTAAGTTTTCATCAAATTTAGTTTTGAGTTTATGATGAACCGGTATCTACTTATTCTTTATATAGTAACTAGAGGCTGCGCGTTCCGATCTAGTGATCTATTGATATAGTTTTGATAAATAGATATTAAGAAGGATCTATTTATTTGGATTACAGAATTAAGACTTATCAAAATGGACGAACTTTTACTAAATAAACTTAGGCTCGTACATAATAAAATAAAACTTGACATAGGCAAAATCCCAAGTACTCTCTCTAGCGATACTCTTATGCAAGCACAATTGGCACAAAGTAAACTTGAAGCTTCAACGAGAAGATTTAACAGTGATTTGAGTGAATACTTTCGTTTAGCTACGACACCAGCTTCGGACGATATTTCTCAAATGAGTGAGACTCAGTTAGAAGCTGAAGAAGCATTGGCAGAACTGGAGGTCAAGATTAACAGGATTCTTTTGGACATGAAAGCAAAGGAAAAGGAAGATATCCCTAAGGCTGTTAACTTAACGGGCAAACTTCCGAAATTAAACCTGCCGGAATTCAATGGTGATATTCTCAATTGGCATCAATTTTGGGATCAGTTTAGCTCTAATATAGATTCAAAAAACTTATCGGACGTTGACAAATTGTCATACCTGAAAGCTTCAGTCAGTGGTGATGCAAAAAGAGCAATAGAAGGATTGGATACAACAAATAAGAACTACAAGATAGCACTTACCACTTTAAAGGAGAGATATGGAAAGACATCATATCTGATTGACGCTCACTACTCGACACTTAGTAAAATAAAGGCAGCGGAAAATACAGTAACCGACTGTAGGCAGACTCTTAATGAAGTAGAAAGAAACCTTCGGATTTTAGAATCATTAGGTGAAGATATTGATCACAACCATTTGCGTTCCCTGATAATGGAGAGATTTCCAGCTGAATTAATTTATGAGATTAAGATGAAAGTCAACACAGACTCTATTCGAGAAATAAGGAATCATCTAGAAAAGGCTATTACGGCTCGAGAAGATTCTGAAAGAATTGCTCATAACAAGCGTTCTACCGGGAACTTGGAAAGTTGCACTACTGAAGCACTACACTTGCAGGCACAGGCCAGACCAGCAAAATTAGGGAAACATAAGTACATCAAACGAGATAAATTTAAAGGAAAAGAATATCACCAAAACCCTGTCGATAAGAGAAATCAACTTAAAAGGAAATATGAGGACAGGAAAGAAATCCCAAAAAAGGGAAACCTGTTTCCTCCTAAAAAACCCAGAATGTTCATTCCTTCTTGTGTCTTCTGTAAGGGTGCACACTTCAATGACACATGTTCAAAGTTCAGAACATATGAAGAAAGAAAGGCACAACTGAAGAATCGGTGTTACCGGTGCTTCGAAGGAGGGCATATCGCATCTAAATGTAGGAACTTCGTGAGATGCAACCATTGCCAAAAACAAGGAGAGCATAACAGAGCTCTCTGTCCGAAGAATTTTCAGAAAGCTCCAAATTTCAAGAAACCTCAATGACATTACAACAAGCTTCAGAAATTGTTAACGTAAAGACCTCAACAGTATTACAAACTGCTGTGGTGCAAGCTAGTATGGTTGGAAATACGTCTAATTCAATTAAATACCGTTTACTACTGGATACTGGATCACAAAGGTCTTATATAACGTGGAAGGTTGCAAAAGAATTGAAACTACCTATCAAAGAGGACACGCGGTTGACCATCTTCACATTTGGCGCAGAAAGCCCGCAAGAGGTACACAGTCCTGTCGTAGAGGTACAAATGAAGACTCGAACAGGAAAAATAGTTGTTGTACATGCAAATTGCGTCGAATTTATAACACGAGGAGGTATACCACATCAAGAAGTTTGCAACCTACAAGACTCATATTTGTTAGCTGACGATGGATCAATGAAGGACCAGTTACACATGCTTATAGGAAACGATTATTACTTCTCAGTTGTCCATCAAGAAAAAGTAAAGTTGGACGACAACTGTTTCTTAGTAGATTCTGCATTTGGATGGCTACTGAGTGGTCAACTCGAATTCGAGCATGTTAACCAATTATCTGTCATAACTTACGCACATACCAGCAATGAAATGGGATTGCACGTTCCGGATCTACCGCTGGATAATGGAGATATTAAGAAGTTATGGGAATTGGAATCCATAGAAATAAATGATTCACCTAAAGCTAATCGAGATAAACAAGCTGTTAAATACTTTAATGAAACCACACAGAAGATAAATAATAGATACACAGTAAGCTGGCCGTGGATAGAATATCCACCAGACTTACATAATAATTTTGGATTAGCACTTGGACGTTTAACAAGTTTACTGAAGCGAATTGACAAAGAAACATTATCAACATACGACAAGACCTTAAAAGAGCAAATGGAGAAAGGCATCATAGAGATAATTCCGGATATGAGAAATGAATCATCAGATGTAATTGTACATTACTTACCTCACCACGGAGTACACCAGCCTGGTAAATCTATGAGGATCGTATACGACGCAAGTTCTAAGAGCAATGATAATAAGAGCTTGAATCAATGCTTATATCGTGGACCTTTAATGCTCGAAGACCTTACCGGTTTACTTCTAAAGTTTAGAAGCCACCGAGTAGGACTATCTTCAGATATTGAAAAGGGATTTCTATAGATCGCTCTACACGATAAAGATCGTGATGTCACCAGGTTTTTATGGGTAAAAGATACGTCAAAACCTGTATCAAAGGACAATCTTCTTTATATGAGATTCTGTAGAGTACCTTTTGGTATAATCTCGAGTCCATTTTTACTGAACGCTACCATCAAACATCACTTATCGAACTCCGACAACCAGCAAGTAAGAGAAAAGGCAAACGATATTTATGTAGATAACCTCATCACTGGTGCCGGGTCGACACGAGAAGCGTTAGATCTATACAAGGACTTTAAAGAGAGTTTCCAAGATATATCCATGAATCTTAGAGATTGGAGTTCAAATTGCGAAGAATTTATGCGTACGATACCTGACATATGCAGAGAAGAAATAGTCAAAGTACTGGGTCTAGACTGGAACATTAAGAAAGGGGTGCTAATTAAACAGACTTCTTTTTAATAGCATTATTCGCCTCTAAAAATCTACATTGCCATCTAAATTACTAAGTCAGCCACAATTACCGAGCCTCTGAATTATACTATCTTAGCCACTACTTATCTTCTATGTAGGCCACTCTAAATACAACTCAGCATGGTGGTTATTTTTTAGCATCTAAACTTGTAACATGCATTCAAGCAGTAGACATCTAAAATCTTAATATATGCCATCAAAAAAGATATGCTATTAGCTTCTAATTTTTTAACTCAGTACGCTTAAAATATAACTCAACCCACATTAATTAATCGTCAAAATTTAGCTAAAATTGTCATCTAATAGTAAATTTTGGCCACTAATATTACCTAGAAACTGTTGAGGAGAGACATAAAATTAGTCCATTACACAACTAGGGTAGTAATACAAAGAAAGGCCGAGATCGCAGAAGTGTGCGGCCCGTGCTGCAAGCTTTAATAAAACTTTTATTTTAACCTTTTTTGAAGTCGGTTTAATTTTTTAAATTACTTTATGCCACACCTGGCAATAAAGTGACTTTTTCCGCACGCTGCGCGTACGGAAAAAGCCGCTTTCTGGCCGCCTTTTTCGTTCAGCCTATTTAAGTTTTTTATTAAAGTCATTTCCCCCAACGGCCCCTTTGTTATAAACCAACCAAAGGAGATTGCCGACTTTTGGTACCAATATCGTCATTAAATTGTGTCACAACCAAAACGATACCAAAAACTTAGTTTTATTTTTTTAACCAGAGGGATTTTTTTATTACTGAATTTAAAATGGGAAATCTGAGATCAATTAAAAAAGAATGTGTTGTACGATTTCCGCCGCCACCATGAAAAATGTATGATTTCCTTAAAACTGTATTTGACAAACAAAATCGGTCAAAATCTAAAAGGCCTATGACAGTGGCACCACCGTCTACACAAATGTATACAAAAATTTTAATTCCATAAAACTCCGCGGTTCTTTCTTATACGAACTGCATCCAGCTGTCCTATACCCAGGAAAGTAACATGTTTGTCTCGTTCTTTCTTAAGACTACTTCTCACATGAGTGTAAAAGACAAAGCTAACGTCATAGATACGTCTTAATACAATTAATTATGTATGTAGTTTTCTTGATCTTAGCACGAAAATTGACAGCTTGACATTCTGTCTTATTCTAAGTTTAAATATAAGGTATTTTATAAGACACGTCTTTTCACAATTTTGTGTCGAAGGTCGTAAATCATTTTAAATTCTTTATTTGGTACAAATAACTAGTAATATTTCGCTGATACTTCACTATACGAGACATTGAGCGTAAATGTAATGTTACAATATTTTTTATCTCACGATGTATCAAAATAGTTTCAAATAACTTTTTTTATAATAATATTTTAACAATCTGAATAGGCACAATAAAAAACCTAAAACAGGTATCCGAAATGGCATGTCATACGACTAAGTTAAGTGAAGTCTCGTCAACGTCAGGAATTAAAGTTATTAGGTGATTTTGTATTTGGCCGGTTGACAAATACTTTGACGATTTGCTACGCAAAAACTCACTTCGAAATCTGGAAATCAATCTCAATTTCCTATGGATCCCCGAATACGATTTTAGTGGGATTTAGTGATTAGGAAAGGCAGTTTCTTGTTCTTTAAGATACAGTCGGTTTCGTGTTGACACAATGACTTTTGATTTGGTACGAGGCCCCATAGACGCGTCGGCAATCTCCTTTCTAGCACTTGTAAAATTTTCGACGAATGACTTTAAATCGGAGCGCATAACACATCCGCACACCACAGTTTTCTGGTAGCAGCTCGTTTTTAATGTCAATAGTGACTTTCCGTATCTCCGGCGCTGCGGGAACAGCAGCCCTTCCGCCCTTGCATGACGGCGCACGGTCACTTCGCTCGGCTCCGCAGCTTCGGCTTGTTGGTCGCCTTCGGCGACCAGCCTCAGCCGCTCGCCTCACTCGTTCCCGCGCTTCGTCATGACGGGCGAGGGCTGCTCTCCCTCCACGCCTCCGGCTTTATAAAAACACTCTAGGGCGCGCTGTGTCGGCACGCGTCCTAACCAGCGAGAGCCCTAGATTCGGATTTTCGCAGGCTAATATCGTATACATAATATTCCATCATTGAAAATTTTACATTTTACAATCCGTCATTTATCTTGGTAATTATCAAATTTAGAGAAAAATTACCCATACAAAACACGCTTATTTTAGACAAAAAAAATTTAGTTAAAATGATAATCGGCTATATAATGATTAGTTAAAATAAGAATCGACAAAGTGAGTTTTAGATAAAATAATATTCGACAAAACAAGAGTTATGCAAATGATAATTTAGGTAAAACGAGTTTCGACAAAACAATAATTATGAAAAATGAATTTATACATATTGACTTTAGACAAAAAATTCATTATAGTAAAAGTTGTTAGACAAACTGAAATTAGACAAAAAAAATTTAGACAAGTCAAGGGAATACCTAGAAAAGCATTACAGCGCCCCCCAATCTAAATCCTATTCTCTTTCCGCACAGAGTCTAACGAAATTTTGTATGTGGAAATGGTAAAAAAGCTTCCTAACCCAAAACCTCGTACAATTTCGTACGAGCCTAATAGTGTCCTCGTACCTCGTACAGCAGATCACAAATCTCGTATTTGTACAAGGAACCTCGTACGTCTGGCAACCCTGATGACTAACTCGTCGGTACATGAATGGCGCTCTCTGATTGGTGCAAATGGCCGGTCACTGTCGTCTCGCGCACTCGCGCCAAATTTTGAAGTGGCTATTTTCTCGATAACAGAATATGATGTATTATTTTACATGCTAAGTTATAATAAATGATGTTGTCAATGGAAGCTTGAATTATATTTTTTTGAGGACTTTGTGTTGAAGCCGTAAAACGTAAAATGGTGATGAAATGTAAAATCCATGGCTGAGTTAGTAAATTAGGTGGCAATATATAAACAAGAAGGCAAGTTAAGATAATTGTTGATCTTTGTTTGACGCTTTCTAAAGAATATTTGGTTGGCGTTGTAAAAGAGACGAATTAATTTATTAGAGGCTATCTCATTTTCCCGTTGCTTAGTTATAAAATGAGAAGTTTGAGCACGTGGCCAAGAAATAAATCTGCGGCTTGACTTATAATTTCCCTTAAGAAAGACACAATGAGATTGCGATTCAAGAATCCAAGCTCAGATTTGAACACAAAGAGAGGAGTTTTGAAAGTTATTGCTTCTGTCTATGATCCGTGTGGATACGCGACACCACATGTCTTAACTGCTAAATTATTTCTGCAAGATCTTTGGAAGAATAAAGCTAAGTGGGACTCGCCGTTACCACAAGAGTTGATGGACACGTGGATAAACATACGTAGAGAACTCGACGATATCAGAAAGATAGAAGTAGACAGATGCTATATGAAAGATGTAAACGAGAACAACTATGAGATTCACTGTTTCAGTGATGCTTCTCTGAAAGCATATGCTGCTTCTGTTTTTCTGGTCAACGGTGCAAATAAAAGCTTTGTTATCGGAAAATCACGTCTTGTACCAGTCAAAGATCAAGAAAATCTCAAGATACCACGACTTGAACTACTAGGAGTATTAATTGGTAGTAGATTGATAAAGTTTGTCAAGGAAAATCTCGGATTCAAAATATCTAGACAAATCTTGTGGACTGACAGTCAAATAGTACTAGAATGGTGTAAATCCAATAAACTACTGCCACCCTTCGTATCGAGAAGAGTAGAAGAAATAAAGAAAAATAAAGAATTAGAAATAAGACATATTCCATCGGAACTTAATCCAGCTGACGTCGGGACAAGACCTACCAGTTCGGAAGAGGATAAGGAGAGATGGCTCAGTGGTCCACAGTTTCTTGTTGAAAACCCAGATACGTGGCCGAGCACAACCAAAATAGGTCAAACCTATTCTCTTTCGAGTGGGGAGGGTCTGTCGAAAGAACCTCACTCACAACCCATGGAAATAGATAGTTCACACCCGTATGATACTCCGATGGTTACAGATGACGATATACAAGGATTAGATAAACTTGAAGAAGAAGCACGACAGAATGATACTAACAAGAGTAAAATTCAAGAAATAAGAGAAATTCAAGCAGCCTACTTTCCTCTAGAAGTTGAAGGTAGAGTTACAAGCTTGAGTCGAAATTTAGATATATTCAAAGACATAGATGAGATATTAAGATGCAAAGGTCGGATGAAAAACGCGGATTGGTCGTTTGATAAACGTTATCCTATACTGATTCCAAAGGATACAGATTTCACCAACAAAGTCATTATGAAGACACACTGTGAAAATAAACATGTAGGTGTAAATCATACCTTAGACAGAATAAGACAAACGTATTGGATTCCACAAGGCAGGAGCCAAGTAGAAAAGATTCTCAAGAAGTGTACAAATTGCATAAAACATGGAGGAGGACCATTTAAGTTACCACCAACACCAGCTTTGCCAAAGGAAAGAGTTAACTATAGCTCACCGTTTACATATGTAGGAACGGATTATATGGGTCCGCTAATAGTTAATAATGGAAATGGCAATTGCAAAAGATGGATTTGCTTATATACATGTCTAGCTGTAAGAGCAGTGCATTTGGAAGTGGTTAATGACCTGACAGCGGAGGAAGGACTATTAGCATTGAGAAGAATGATATCCACTAGAGGCCTATCAGAACTGATCACGTCAGACAATGCTACACACTTCAAACTGATGTCCAAGATATTGCAAGATCAGTATTGTGTTGACAAGAATATACGTTGGAAATTCATACCGCAACTAGCTCCATGGTTCGGTGGATTTTATGAGAGATTGATTGGCCTAGTTAAAATCTGTATGAAGAGGACTTTGCAGAAGCACCTGATGAATGATAGTCAATTGGCTACAGTCGTTAAGGAAATTGAAGCTGTTCTTAACACGAGACCTCTTACGCGCGTTGATTCCGAATTGGATCACGTGCTGAAACCATCAGATTTCCTTACCTGAAACGAGTCCTACAGTGAATCAAGGTACTGTCACTAAGGATGATCTTGTCAAGGGCTGGAAGAGAGCACTTATCATTCTGAGCGAGTTCAAAGATATGTTCTCTAATCGTTACCTCCAGAGTTTAAGAGAGCGATATTGGCATGGACATCGAGAGCCTCATATTACATCAAAATGAACACCCAAGGTGGGACGAATTGTTCAAATAAAAGGAGACTCAAAGAACCGCATAAGATGGAAAGTCGGTAAGATAGTATCGTTAATTCAAGGAGCTGACGGTCAGACTAGAATAGCTAGAGTAAAAGTAGGAGATACTGAATTCACAAGATCAATCGCGCATCTTTATCCACTGGAAATAGAAGATGGAGAAGAGGATTGTGTCGAATTCTCGAAAGAAAATACTCATGAAAAGGGGCCAGAGCTTCCAACGCTTGAAATCAGATCCAGCACTGATGGAGTACTGAGTAAAACAATAGAGGAAACCTCGATGCCTGACAGAATAGAAAACACAAATGCAGAAGAGCTTAGTGAAGTTCATGATATAGAAAGTACGAAAGAAGATGTGCCTGAAGGGTCAGAGTCACGGGTAGATGATCAACCTATGCCAAGTAACGTAAGTGAGCCTAAGTTAGATGATTCAGCTGATTGTGAATCAATAGAACAAGACAATGCCACACGACCAAGGAGAGTCGCCGCCACACGAGCTCTTGAGAAGATCCAAGAATGGACAAGGAACCTGACAGCGCTATTTTGCCCTTTTGTGGGGAGTGTCGCGACGAGCGCGAAACGGAACGTAAAATAATAACCAGCAACATCGCCTCTCTACGATTGTCTATGGTGAGCATAGTGATTGTCACTTGTCAATTCTTTTACTGTAATGGCGCGAAGCCCCAAACATGTGCTCTGGACAAGGGACAAGGCGTGTTGGCTGTCGACTTTTCCTGTGTCCTGATCAAGAGCTCCGAAAGCTGAGTATATCTTAGTGTTTCACTTTATTCCTATTATTGTTATTATGTGTAAATGCATCCTTTTAGGTGCGGATTGAGATCGTCTTGCTTGTACGTAAGTAGAGGTTTGGGTAGGTTAGTATTCTTGATCGTGGGTCAAGCTACTGAACCGAGGCCCCGAAGGATAGCCGGAGGGGATCCATTGAGGCTCGAGGCAACAGAGTGGCCTCGGGTGCAGTCGACTGCGTAGTAAGTACTTAGAGGAGTTAGTAGTTCCATGACTTAAGTGTCATGTGCGCACCTGATGTGGAAAAAGCTACTAGACTCGGGTTGGCTCATGCGTGAGGCGCTTAACTCTGAAGTGTTAAATCCAACCTGCTCGGTATGACCCGTAGCGAGGGCGCTCTGCGAAGTGTATCAAACATACCGAGAGAGATACTTTATAACCAATAAAGTAAGTAAGATAATATGCGTATATCTATGCTAAAATACCTTGCATAGCAGTACAGAGTAAGACGAATATTAGCGTATACTTATCGTGTATACGAGTAGATTGAGATAAATATTAGCGTATACTTATCGTGTATACGAGTAGATTGAGATAAATATTAGCATATACTTATCGTGTATATGATTAGAGAGAGAGAATAGGAATGATGTGAAGGCTAAGATGGTCAGTATCAGTTTTATATAATTTTAACAGGAGGTGGAAAGATCCCGTTCCTGACGTCACCCAAGTTGCGAAGCAGATCAGAGAGAAAGAGAGAGTGGAGAGGCTGAAGGAGCTATCCAGGAAGAACTTCCCTGAAGTACTATAAGGTATGTCTCATAGTTAGTGTCACACAATCGTGACGGCGGTTCTTTCATCCTCAATAGATAGTAACGTAAGGCAGGCATTAGGGCCGTCCCGACAGGTGTTGAACCCGACAGTTGAGTCCGATAAAACACCACTGGTCGAATGTGTACTTACAATACAATACAATGACCTTAGAAATGAAAAGATATCTAACGAATGATTGAGGAGGGATATTATGATGAATGTTAAAGTTAAGGTAACCGTTATTTATCTGTGGCAATCAGTACCCGGTCCCGGTATCTATCATTAAGCATCTGTGCTGTCATCTGTCACGCATGTCAGAACATCGTGGGTTTTTTTCGGTCTAGAAAAGAAATCTTTGGTGTTTTACTTGTATTTTAGCGCATTTTTGGTGCTCGGACATGTTTTAAATCATACTCTTTTATTTTGATCGCAACACTTGCTGTAACCTATCATAGCTTGAGGTGGCGTGGCGTTTACCGATGAAGGATTGTTTTTATTAAATAATGACCGTGTTACATTGTGATAAGTAATTCTATTTCATTGACTAATATGTCGTGGTCTATATAAATAAACATTAGTGTCTTGTAACGACGCTGTGAGTGATGTCAGTGTCAGGGATGCATCAAGAGGCGGTGGTTGTGAAAGAGGATCCGGGATGGTCGCTTCCCGCGGGCTCGTGCGGCGTGAGCGAGGCGGCCGCGCGCGCCGGGCTCTATACCGACCACGAGGTGAAGGACGAGCTCGTGGTGGGCCCGGAGTGCCTGCAGCCGCGCGACGCGGTCTATACGCTTCCTGGTAAGTATTTATGCTCAAAATTTGCAGGCGATACACATGTTATTTTTTTGTTTTAAAAATCTTAAGCTGATTTGCTTGGTATTAGTAGTAGAGGCCTATCTTCATTGTTCAGTGTTATTAACATTTAGTATCATTATGGTTGTCAGCATGTATTAAAGAGGAAGCGGAGTTGGTGAAAGTGGCAGACCTCCCACAGGAAGAGACTGAATTCACGACAAACAGTATGAAGGAAGAGCCCTCATGCTCTGAGAACATAGCTGCATGTGGAGTGAGTGCAGCTGCTGTGCGGGCCGGGCTGTACGCCGGACACATAGTGAAGGATGAGCTTGTGTTGGGACCGGAGCACCTGCAGCGCCCTGATGTAGCCAATTTGCACTATGGTAAATAGAAAGGATGATACACTCAAGCTTTATTATATAATACTGGCTGTAAACCCGGCTTCACTCGGGTAAAATATAAAAAGTCACAAACCAGCATTTTACCCATTAGAAATAGTATTACAAAAAATCTCTTTATTAGGTACATTTTGTTATCTATCTTTCAAAGCCTTTTATATTTAACAGTAATCACAAAAAGGAGGTTCTCTAGTCAGTAATATATGGTTGAAAATTAAATTGAAGGAAGTCCTCCAAAATGTGATGTTTGTGGAGGGTTATTTTTGTAACGTACACCTTGTAACGACCAACTCTATGTAATTTTTTGGTACTAAAATGGTCAAAAAGGAGCTCTACCTGCCTGTCCGTCTGCCTGTCTGTCCGTCTGACAGCAAAATATCTCAGGATCTACTGATGCTGTCGCCTTGAATTTTGGAATAGTGTTAACAACCGCTAACCCAAGCCTATTGGATAGAATAAAAATCTTATACCTTTCTCTTTTTTTAAAGGGGACTGAAATTGGATGTCGAAAATCAAAAGTAGAGCTATTATATCGAGTGGGATATCAAATGAAAGGGCTGGGTGGTGTGTAGATTCCAAAACCATTTTTAATTTTTTCTTAGACATGTAGTTTTTGATTTAAGACTAAAAACGTTAAAAAAAAATACCATTCCCCTTATTATCTCCGAAGTTACTGAACAGAAAAATCTGTAATAATTACCGATTATTAATATTATCCTATATATTACAGGAAAAATAAAACGGTTTTCCTTACTTGCAGAGTTTTTTAGAAATTCGCTAAAATCGTAAGATAAACTTATTTGCTCCTAATTCAAATATTTTATTACTCAGATGACTTGGATCCAAATTTTGTTAGTGTACATTTAAAACCTTCTATCTAAGAGTTAGTACAGTATGAAATAATAAATAAAACAAGGACATTAAAACTTAAATTCTAAATTAGATTTAACAAATCCTATTTGATAGAAAGTAATCGGACAATCAAACCTGCTGGCCAACATTTGTAGGATTCTGTTGTGGCTGCCCCGCAGTCTGCTCAACAACGATGCTACTTTCTTCCGCAGGATGGCATTAAAACCATCCGTGCGGGCTTCGGCTAACATTGTAGAAGCACTACAGAAGCGAGGCAGCCCCATCAGCGCCCTGAACCCGTTGTTAAATTGGACCGCAGAGCATTGTACGATTTTTGTGTGTATTTAATGAACTAACCGCGACATATGTTGATGTATGGGGACAACAGTTTTTCAAGAGCAATGTTAAGTTATTCCCACCATACAGTTTATCTTGAATTATTTAGATATCTACTGACTGATATTTTTATTCTGTTTAGTGAGAACTATGCAAATTCAAATGATTGAGATCTAAAAATTACATCTGATAGTTACTTGGTGGGCCCCAAAAATAAGAAAATTGAGCATCAAATGTAATATCTCAACTCTTTTATATAATTCGATTTATCTAAATTACATTTTGGTCTTTTTAAATTTTGATTATTCCATTTTTGTGCGTTCATATTTTAAGCCATTTTTAGCTTCAATATGTTTGATCTAAATTAAGCAGCCACAGGGCGAATTGCACTTTAAGGGTGTTAATGGAGTGACAAAAAGAACTTTTACTTTCGAAGCAACTACGATCCGCCAGCAAGTCGACGAAGTCCCGCAAAGCGGGGCTTCTATTTCTAGTCTGAAGGACGCAAGCTACCTAACCAACCTAACCTAAGCTAAAATAAAAAGGGTCTTCGAATTAATAAATGGAAATACATAGGCCATTCTCAGATATATAATATATAATTAAATAGGATTACAACAACACAACACGAACATAGGAATACATTAAAAATCTTCGACAGGCAGATAGCTTGTCAATAACTATTTCCTTTACATTACATCGAGTACCCAGCCAGTAGATACCATGAAGGTACTAAATCATAAGTTCGCCTTTCAACAAAGGGGATTGATTTCTTTCTCACCCCCAACCCCTTCTGGTTTGCGAGAGGTCAGATCCTGGGGTAGAAAAGAGTTTTTACATCGGCTACGCCGCTGGCAGACAAACATGGCATTCTACTATCCTGTAAATTTCATTAAAAATATTGTTCTATACATTTAAATAAAAAGTTTTTTTTTCATTCAAATTATAAAACTTTTGGAACCAATTCTAAATATTCTTTTCAGCCTATTTTATTATCCCACTTTTCCCCGTTAATTACACCGTCCCGGTGCCGAGCAAACAGGTCAGATTTTTAATGTCATTTCATTATTATTTTTGTTGACAACATAATACCTAGTACTTTTTCTTTTTATTTTCAAATGGCATCAATTAAATGCTCAGTATCGTGGTGACATTATTTGTAGTTAGCAATTGGTAGTGTTTAACATAATTTTGACACGTATTTCTTGAAAAACGACAGACTTATAGAGATAAAAATAACCGCTCTCCTCCAATTTGCACCCGTGGAATATAAAGTTTTCAGCTTGTAATAAAAAATGCATACAAACTCGCATCCCCAATTTTACTCCGTTGGGATCAAATATTGCAAAAGCTCAACAACCACTTTTTTTCTGAACGCTAATAGTACATTACACAACTAGGGTGGTAATACAAAGAAAGGCCGGGATCGCAGATGTTTGCGGCCCGAGCTGTAAGCGATTCTTTATTACCTCCCGTGTTGTGTACATCATTTTATATCTACACTTGGCTAGAAAGCGGCCTTTTCCGTACGCGCAGCGTGCGGAAAAAGCCACTTTATGGCCAGGTGTGGCATAAAAATAAATTTTCACACTTCTACATTCAAATAAATGACGGAAATACCGTTAAGGGATTGAACTACCGTCCCGCCTCTATTTAACCTTCTTAGAATCAAAATGTTCAAAAAGGTGAACAATTAAATTAAATTCGTGCGCATTCACGCCCAAACAGCAAGTTAAATTAGTAATTATTTTAAAAAACGAAATCGATAATCATTATTTGATAGTTTCTGAACGCTGATGCGTTGACGTAAACAAACATGGCCGACTATTGTTGAATATTTGGTGTTATTTTAATCTTTAATGGCGGATTTTTCAATTAGGTATACGAAGTTTGCGGCTATATGTTGTGGATTCGAAAGTGTTATTTTTTTACGCTCTATTTTTTGAGACGCACTTGGTTCAGGTCTACCGTAGGCCCCGGCTAAATTATTAATATAGATGATCTTGTGACACAATTTCAACGCAAATATTGTTTCAGCCAGCACATCTGTCTGTGTGGGCCGGGCGTCCTCTCCAACTCCTCTTGGTAGTGCGGGACAACAGCTCAAGCTGAGGAAATGTGTGGTGAGGCTCGAGCGTATGGACGTGGAGACGCGGCTCTGTACTGACACGAGCCGGAGTATGGAGCAGGATGACAGGCATGGAGTTACTGTGGAGCCTCTGGCTCAACCATTGTCACGCGTAGTGTGCAGTAAGTTAACTTAGAATGTGAATCCCTGGTTGTGTCCAATAGTGCTTTCATCAGTTACTGGTACAAATTTAGCTTTAGAATTAATGTAAATGTTAAAAGTCCTGCTGTCTATTTCCGCCAAGGGAAATTTGAAGCCTATACACACAATTTTTTTTTTAACATGTTTGATGTGTGTTAAAAAACGGGTGTCTGTTCTGTCGCAGACCTGTCCCTCGGGCGCGGCGGCCAGCAGCCCTCGCCTCGGGACTGTGAGGTGCGGCTCCAGCGCCTCCGCGACCATGACACGTGCCGGGGGACGGGGCAGCGCCCGCCCGCTCTCACCACCCGTGCAGACAATCATTCCATAGTGGAAGGAATTCACGAGAGAGGAACCTATCTGTGTGATATCTGTAAGAAGAGGTTCGCTCTGAAGAGCCGGCTGATGGAGCACGTGATGGTCCACATCCACACGCCCCCCAGTGTGGAGCAGGAGGGGAGCGGCCGCGGCCGACCTGCCCGTGGTGGGTGCTGTGCGACACTATAGGGAATATGCATCATTTACTTTAATAAAAGCTCATTCATATAAAAAACGGCATGAAAAAGTATTTTACGAATAACTATAAAAATAACCAAGATATAATATCTGTGGGTCTAGTGAAAAGGGATACAAGTCAAATTTATAACAGGACTAAAAGGTCACAACTCTATAGTATGACTTAAGCTCTTTGGCTCCTAGGTTAAATGTGACCTGTACCCCATTTCACCAGACCCACAGATATAAACCATCATAGATTTATGTCTGCCTCTCTCTCTCTCTCTCTCTCGCAAAACACAATGGCCGTTGTGTGCTATGACATCACAGCCCATATCGAGTCCCTCCATCTAATATCTGTTTAATTATATCTTCCGTATTCACCAGTCGATTTTAATTTCATATTTCACCTTTTCACGGTTGTTTCATATTTTAAGAAATGCGATAAAATAAATCCTTATTACTGTCTCTCTATAATTTGTGATAAAATTGCACTGTTGATAATTTAAAGTTCTTGGATTCATAATATTTCACGAAACATGTACACTCACGGACAATGAATTCGGGTCATTTTCTATGAACAATTACATAGAAAATGAACGGAATTCATTGTCCGTGAGTGTATTTAAAACGTTTTGCATAAACGTACCACATTTGCTCTGTTTATATTTTAAAAGCCTAAAATCGTAACGTACCTATATAAACCTGTGGATGTTGTTCCAGTGTCGGGTGTTGGAGCTCGCAGTAGCCCCCGCCCCGCCCCATCCCCGTCCACACACACAGCGCGCACACACACCACACCCGCACACAACACCACAAGGGGAACTGCTCTGTCCGGACACACACCGGCTCACCGCAAGAAGGGGCACTCATGCCGAGTGTGTGGAAAGGAGTTTCAATGGCAGAGTGACTTACAGAGACATGAACGAGTTCACACAGGAGAGAAACCTTACTCGTGTGGAGTATGTAGCAAGAAGTACACGCAGCAGGGTAATTTAAAGATTCATGAACGAAATCACACAGGGGATAAACCTTACTCCTGTGGAGTATGTAGCAAGGAGTTCACGCGGCAGGGTAGTTTAAAGATTCATGAACGAATTCACACAGGAGAGAAACCTTACTCCTGTGGAGTATGTAGCAAGAAGTTCACGCACCAGGTTAGTTTAAAGATTCATGAACGAATTCACACTGGAGGAAGTCCTTACGTCTGCGAAATATGTACAAAACGGTTTACGCAATCCATTGATTTAAAAAGACATATACTGAGTCACACGGGACACAAGCCCTACTCGTGCGATATGTGCGCGAAGCGGTTCAGTCGGAAGGATCACTTAGTGACACACATACGGAGTCACGCGCGGAAGGAGCGCTCGACAAAAACTAAAGCAAAACTCAAAGTTTGACAAAACGTGTGTACACTTGGAGTTTGAGCGCTCGTCAGTCGAGTTGTCTCTGGTGTTTAGTTGCACAATATCGTGGCCATAGTCCTTGTAGTTGTCGTCTGCGGTGTAATGCTCCCGCGTCGGCCGCCGCTGCTCGGGCGCCGCGTTCAGATAAGGTTGTAGCTAGAGGCGGATGTGCGAGGGATTAGAACACGCGTTGCCCGAGGGCGGGCGGGCACGGACCGGCTGGGATCGTAACTTACGTTACCGTATAGTATTATTTCACTGTCGAGTTTTAGGTAGTTAGCGTTATTTATGAATTTTGTTTGGGTCTGATTATAATTGTTTGCATATTAATCATTGAATCTGTCACACGATTTGGTAAATAAATGAATGAATACTATTTTTTGTGTATTTTTCTTGGTGTATACCAACCGTGGGCCAGTACAACCCGACCAACTTTAACCACGTATTCCTGATGGTATTACAAGTAAATAACGTTATATCAATATAGGTCGAATTTTGTCATTTTACATTAATAGTCTTATGGAACAAAACAAATCAATAAATTCAGTCCCTCGTTATAAACATGTCCTTACTGGAGGAAAAGTTATTAAAAAGGAAAAAAAAACCTAAAATGGAAACGAAAGGTCAATATTTTGGCTTTGTAATCGCTTACCATCTAATACTGCGAAGGTTAATTGCTGTTTAGTTGAAGGATTTTAAAAAATCAGTAAAAGTATCTTAGTCACATTTATTAGGGCTTGTTACACACTTGGGAGTTTTTATTTTAAAAATTCTGCATATCTCTGAAAGTAAGCGTTAATAGACTATACGTCACATAACTTTTTTTACTTCTAATAGTTGTTAGAATCTATGGTTAAAGTTGGTCGGGTTATACGGTGTATAAATAATAAAATAAAAATCGTTTATTTCAGACTACAGTCCATAGTTGTTAGTCGCATTTACCCTTACCCTAGTGTTAGATACATTATTTCTACTACATATTTTATTCTTACAAACTTATGTTAACTTCAATATTAGCAGTTTAAGTATAAGAGGCAAGTATTGCATGAACCTTGGTCCAGTGCGCGAGGAGCTGGCTGTCCAACCTATCAGCCATAACGGCCAGGAGGCTGTTGCGGCTGTGTGGCAGGCGGCGCGAGCGCGCATGATGGCGGGGAGCCCATCCGCGAACATTCGGACGCGCTGCACCAGCGAGGCAGCCGCATCAGCGCCCTGAACAAGTTATTGTATTGTACCCGAAGGGCACCAAGCACCCTCTGTGAATATCTGCTTTACAGGGCACATGTATAAAAAGTAGTGCAGAAAGCTCTGAATAATGTTATTTTAACCGCTACAGTACAGCGTCTGAACCTATGTGCCAGCATATTCGCCCTGGTTGCCATCGCCCTCCGTTCACGCTTAATATCCTCGTCATCTTTCAAATCATCACACAATATATGCCCAAGATACTTGAGAAACTGCCACCCTTTTGAGGGGGGGCCCATTAAGCATGTCTGGAGGAACGCTTACAGGACATTTGTTAGTTACCAGACTTAAATATCATAATTTCACTTTTCGCACTAATTTCACTGCTCGCAAACCTGCAGGAGCTTTTTAAGTCCTCCCTACCGAGGGGCTCAGCAGCACCCATGTCATCTACATAGCTGAGATTATTAAAGTTTATGTCTTGTATGCGACAGCCAACATGCATGCTACTGAACTGCTCGATAAGTGCATTAATATAAATATTAAACAGTTTTGGAGAACTTAACCCCCCTTGCCGAACCCCACAGTCAAGCCCATACTCCTCAGACACTGCATCCCCTCATTTACCAACATTAGTTTGACTAGAATACCAATGTCTGAAAACATGCACTATATCTATAGGTACATTAGCATCATAAAGCTTTTTCCACAGAAGTTCATAATTAACTAAATCGAAAGCTTTAGATAAGTCTAGATAACAAGCAAAGACAGGTGTACCTCTGCTAGTGTAGTATCTGACAGTCTCCTTCAAGCATAATAATGGCACTTTCAGTAGAAAGGCCAGGTCTGAAACCAAACTGTGCACTATGTAATATTAAGTACTTATCCAATTCACTACTAAGTAAGCTGTCACACACTTTAGATATTACTGTAGCAAGAGAAATGGGTCTATAGTTATTTAAGGATGACACATCACCTGTCTTGTTCTTTACAATGGGTATTTAGGAGAGACTGGTTGTAGGTGAGAGTAACTCCTAATTAAATAAAAGTTCTGATGCGAGTCGGGAATGGAATGCTTTATTTACAAAAATAGGGCTATACTTATACTAAAAATGTAGACTTATAACTAGACTATGTATGTACAGACAAGTGATATTCGCTATTTCTACTATTTACAATATATTAAAACAAAGATGGCAATAAGATTATGATAATCACGCGATGGGGCGTTTCGACTTCTGGCTACAATATAAAACTATGCAGCGCCAAAGTTTGCGCATCATGCAGTCCGCCGCTGTCTGCTCCGTCTCGCGGCCGGCGCTCACGCCAGTCGCTCGTCGTTCGCCGCTGTGTGAATACGTCGGAGCTGCTGTGCTGTTTCTCACGGACGTTAATCGGAACCGTTCTTGTCAGAACGTATCCCTGTTTCTACGCAGCGTCAATCATATAGTAGCAGCAGCTACAGGTACAACAATGGTCCTAGATATTTCACTTGGGATAAAAGAATGTGTCAGACAAAAAGAAAACAACATTCGCCCTACCACCCGGCATCGAATGGTCTAGCCGAAGTTACGGTGAAGTCACTGAAGCGTGTTATCAAAAAGGCGATTTATGACAAACAGGACGTAAATAAAGCGCTGTGGACCTATTTGCTTTACTATAGGAATACTACACATCCTACTACTGGACAGGGTCCAGCAATGTTGTTACTAGGTAGGAATTTACTTACCAAATTAGATAGTTTAAAGCCGTATACGGAGACCACGGTTCACAAGGCACATCAGCGTCAGCAACTTGCATCAGGAGGAACGCACAGGGAGCTAGAACGTAATACGGATGTGTGATACAGGCAGTATCTGAAGGGAGAAAGGTGGGCTCCGGGTCAGATGGTAGACAGGATTGGATCTACGGACTATAGGACTAGAGGTACCGATGGGTCAATGAGACATCGGCATATCGAACAATGAAAGCGTCTATCGGGGAGACAGTCATTTGTATATTCAGTACCAGGGGTAGAGCCCGAGCCTGGACCTAGCGCAAGCTCAGCTGCGGTGGATATCGGAGAACCAATCGTTAACGAGGTCCAGGGAGGTTCATCGAAGCAGCCGGCGGAAGCGACTTCGGTCATAACAGCAGAGCCGGAACAGAGTAATGTTCCTTCGCCGCCCGGGTCACCGGTATTCCATGACGCCCTTCCTAGCATGCCAAATACGCTCCAAACACGACGGTTCAGACAATGTAGGCTTAAGAAATATCCCAGGTTTTAATTGTTATTTTGCTGTTTGGAATATGCTATTTTAGTTTAGTGTTTTGCTCGGGGTACCGGAGTATAAACCTGGTAGAGGGGAGTGCAGTGCAGACCGGTAAGAAATCGAATGTCGAATGAATTGTCTGTCACGGAAGTCTGTCATTAAATGGTTTTATCATGAAGTGCATGTTATTCCCTTTCTCCTGATTCCCGGATATTACACTTAGAACCACTACCTACAAGACGAACTACTGTATCAGTGTATCACATGTTCGCTAGGTACACTCCCCACTACGGTTCGAGTGTCCTTGCAAGCCGATGAATAACTCCCGTGGTGCCGAGGTTTTGCCGAGGCATGCCTACCGCCACGAAGGCCGATAGTTGCATTTGTTCAAGCACAAAAAAAATAAGCTTGTGCGTCTCTCAATCCAACAGATTTCTGCGTCCCCGGTTAGCTGACGAAATTGGCTCGTTGGTAACTAATTTAATGGATAAAGAAACAAATCGCACGGTTAGTAACAATTGAGTTAAGACCGTTTTGAGATTAATATTTTTTTTATTATGCCGGTTTTTTACAAACGGCGAAAAGTGACGTCATGATCACAAGTAGGTACTAACTGGACGGACTCACTCTACGATTCCGTTGCGCGGTAATTATTGTTATATATCGGCACCCTGGAGTGGTAATAAAACGCACGCGTTATGCTATAGAGAAACGATCGAATGCGGGTCAGCTCCGTCCTGGCGTCGGACGAGAACGACAGTATTGTTAGGAAGAGAGGGACCTACACACTACACTACAGTACTAATTCTTATTCTGTGGTGCTACTGAGATCAATTGTTGATCAATTTAAAAGCAATGAAGCCTTACCGACGCTTGGTCACCGGATCTGCTGTGGCACCTTTCCGGCAACTTGCAATAAATACATCGTGATTTTGGTACCACTGTCCTAATTTTAGCATATGAAAGCAATGAACCTCGTCTTTTTCCGTTTGTAATATTAAGTCTCTCTGGACAAGTTTTACGTAACGTAACGTGAAGTAAAAAACATGCTCCTATTACTTTTTTTGAAAAAAGAGTCGTAGTGATATCTAGTGCCTAGAAAAAAATTGGGAAGTGATACCAAAATCGTGGTGTATACCCATTAGTGGAATATTACCCGCAGGCGTCATATGTGTGGAACACGCCTCGCGTATATAACACTAGCATTTACCCGCGGCGTCGCTCGCGTTGTTGCCGTTACTGTCCCAAGGTAACTATTTGCCGGGATATAAAGTATCCTATGTTACAATCTAGGACTCTGTCTACTTGCATGCCAAATTTCAGATCAATCCATTTAGTTGTTACCCCGTTATTTAGTAACAAACCCCTTCACAATCTTTCGCATCATGAATAATATTAAGTAAGATTAGACCGGGATTCAGTAAGGGCCGACACAGGCGGACTGCTGCCAGCTGCAACTTGTATAGACATTTTTTTTTGTGCTCATGTAACTCGGCATGCGGCTGGGAACCAGTTCCCATACAAATCGCGGCTGGCATGCGCTCCCTCGGTATCGGCTCTAAGAACGTCGCCACGGTGCAGTTGCTAAACAAAACTACCTACTTGAACCTTATACTCATTTTTAATTTGACGACACGATAAAGCTTAGTGGGAGTGACACCGCCCACGAAGCTGGAGGTCCCGGGTTCAAATATTTGTCCGAGCACGAGTACTCAATAAGAATGAATTGCGAACTGTGTACATAGGTAGATGATAAAAATGACAATTGTTTCAACAGTTGCTTGTTTCAGGCATGCAATACTTAAATAATACAAGTTAAATTCTACTACTGTTTCCTACACTCAGGATTTAAAAAAATCTTTTAAACTATAAAAAGTTTTTTCACTAAGCCACTTCTTCAATTTAACTTTAAAAGTGTTACCCCATGTACAAACAGCAACACACTTAACTGCCCATTAAAGACAGAGCAGAGAGAAAATGATAACGATTGAAAGAGATATATATATTTGTATTATGTCAACTTCAAATCAAATAACGTTTGCGTATGTGTAATGTGCCTTTGTGCTTTGTCATTGTAGTTGTTTGGTCAAAAAGTTTTTTTTTCCATACTGTAAATAAAGGTTTTATTTCAACAAGACAGGTGCATTTGTCAAAATTATGATTCAGCTTTCAGACGAACGTTGGGATGAAATAAACTAATTATATTGCTAATGCTTTTATTGGTGCTTCATATTTTTGATATGATGCACCAATATAATGTAATTTATATTTATTATTCATTCATTATTTTCCACGAATTCAATAATATGGCATTAATGTCAATAATGACGTTGGATCAGCCATAAAAGAAAAATTATTGTTTCAAAACTCTTTTGAATAATAGCCAATTTATACTCATAAACACACGCACACATGCATAACACGACGCCTTCAAATGTGATTCTCTTTCTTGCAGTATTTCCCATTTTTGAAGTGTATAGTTAACTGTGTTGCTGTTTGTACAAGATAGATAGATCATTTATTTCATGAGAAAATAACAGTATAAATTTGTAGTACAAAGTTACAAGCATTCACGTCATGATCGTCAATATACAAAATTAGAATAATAAAAGTAAAAATGTCACAATTTCATAATACAATAAAAACAGAATTAGCAAATAATAATCAAATCATCAAATCATGTCTCCCAATAAGGATCGTCAACAAAATTAGAATAATAAAAGTAAAAATGTCAAAATTTCAAAATACAATAAAAACAGAATTAGCAAATAATAATCAAATCATGTCTCCCAATAAGGATCGTCATAAAAATTTGTAATAATTGGAACAATAAAAAGTAAAACAAGAATAAATATCTCAGATAAGAAAAAATAAGAACATATACTAAAACTAAAATACAAATTATTAAAAAACTAATTCCATGTACTCGTTTACTGAGTACAGAGGGTTATCCAACAAAAGATTTCTCAGTTGACGCTTAAATGCTTCGTCAGATGGCTCATTTCTGAGATCGGCAGGCAAGCATTGTTTAGCATGGGATTAGGATTAGGGCGATTAGTATAGCAAGGTCCCGCAATATATATTTATTATATTTATCATATTAATGTCATCTTGCACTTTCATGATAATTTTAAGTGTGGCTACATTTTGTAACTATTTAAGAAAAATACAAAATAAATAGTAAAATTCATTTATTTACCAAATCGTGGGACCGTTTCAATGATTAATATGCAAGCAATTATAATCAGACCCAAACAAAATTCATAAATAACCCTAACTACCTAAAACTCGACAGTGAAATAATACTATA